>JAWWMO010000121.1:89635625-89666049 GCA_035047845.1 Dendrocincla fuliginosa | reverse complement strand
GGGATGCATGAGGATGAGTATGGCACATCTTACCAAGTAAGTTCTGTTCCTGCTGGCAGCAGCTACTTGCTTTCTGAACTCAGCTGCCTGCCAGGGTCAGGTCTCTGATGTCTTAGAATACAGGAAAACTGGCAAACTCCAAGATAAGTGATGATAGGACCAGAAATGTAAGGAGAAGCACGTAATAGCTGCCTAACGATGTACTACAGTGTTTTCCTGCCTGCTCAGCATGACCTGGCAGAGATCAAAACATCTTGCAACTGGCATACAGAAAGACTGTTTTTAATGAGTCTGTTCTCATGTGTAAAATTAAGAGGATTTGGACCTAATTCTGCAACTATACTGTCTCCAGAAAATTTTACTCCCTGGGATTTAGCTGTTTGCAGGTGTAACTTCTAATTTAAGGCAGAGGATGTGGTCCCTCCTGGTTTAAAACATCTGACTCTGAAAACAAGGATACAACACATAACAAAGCTTGTTAAACTGTGAAGTAAGATTTTACAGTAGAAGGACCTTCTTTAGTTTAAACTAACAACATAGTTCGGAAAGGGGCAGGGCTCATGTGCAGAATCAGGTTTTTAAGGCAGCTCACAACTGTCTGATTATGAAAATTAAGTTAAACTGAAAACGCTTTCACAGTCTGCTCTTTACTCAAAGACTGTTGCTTTTATTTCACTCCTTAGAAGAATATATATATATATAGTGGTCCAAACCTGTCTCTTTTTTCCCAACTATATTAGTTGGCTTAACAAAGCCACTATGTTTCCTTAAACCCATTTTTTACTTATATTCTTAGATCATTTTGCCTGCAGCAAAGCAATGCTAATATATTGGGGAAAAACAGCTAATCTTCTTCAAACTTTTTTTATGCCATGCTATGTTTTCACCTTGCAAGTTCTCCACTGGTACGGCCATGTTCTAAGCTGTAGGATTTTTCATTTTCAAAAAAAATTGGCTAAAAACCCCAAAAGCACCTCCTCCTTCTTTGAATTCATGGGCAGACTGCGGAGATCACCTTCAGTCATAACTTCTGGTCCAATCAGCCACATTTGTTATTTACTGCCATATTTCACCTTGGCCACAGATTGCAGGACAGACTCTGAGCTACAGCTTTGCTGATGTATTCCATCAGAATGCTGGAAACATAATGTTTTTTAGTGTTGATGAGGTTTTAAAAATTAATTTTACTGTATATTATTTTTTTTCCTTCAGAGACCTATGCATATATGATTTCTATAGGTCTCAATACAGACTGACATGTAAGAATGTAGTTTAAATCACTTTCCATTCAGCAAGGTGCTGAACACATCTTCTTTTATATTCTTGTATCTTGTGTCTGTACTGTGTGTACAGAGACATTTCCTTTGAAGCTTGCTCTGAGATTCAGTTTGTTCAAAAGCTATATAAGTATTCATCTAACAGCCATTCAAAGACTTTGCTATAGTTGTGTCCCTGAATCCATACCTTGAATTTGAATTGTTAGCTGGGAGAAAGACTGATTTTTTTCTTACATTGCTGTTCAATGAGCAAAGATTATCACATACACTTGTCTGGTTTTTGCATTCATGCTTCACACAAATTTGTCCTGCTCCACTAGCTTTATATAGAAGATATAAATTTTAACTTTTTCATTTCTCAGTGACAGAAGCTGATTGGATGAATGAGAGGGGAAAATTTGTTTGGGGATTTTATGATTCAGGGGTAAATTCTGAGATGAAACTCTTCATTTGGAAGTTGACTGGTTGGTAGCAAGGAGCACTAAAACATGCTGCCCTTAACAAAAGCTAGAAATTAAACAACTAGACACTAATGATGCCTTAGAAATACCTTTAGAAAGAGCATCTGGTTGTTGAGAGCAACAACTTGCTGTTGCACCTGGATGTGCATTTTTTACAGTTACTACAAATTACTGTAAGATTCATTATTAGAAATGTTAACTACTGTAAGATTCAAAACTCTTCTATTGTTATTTAAATATTGTCCTCATTTTATCAGAACAGTGCTATTAATCAGGAGGAATAATAACAGATTAGACAGTATCTCTTCTGCAAATTAAGCCCTCCACAGCAGGTGTCAGTGTACCCTTTCTTCTGTCTCAACATCTTAAACCAAGGTAACTCCTCTGTCCAGGTGCAAATCAAGTCAGCAGGTTCTGACACAGCTGTTGACACAATTCCCTTGTGTAGATATGATGGCAAAACAGCACTGCCAGCACAGTTTGTCTCGTATCCAAGACTGACACAGGGTGCATCATGCAGTCCTGCCCACATGAACTGCAGCTGCATTAGGAGTGTCTGGGTATTACAGAGCAAAACGCTCACAGTATGGCTCAAAAGGTGCTTCTGTGTAAAGCTGGAAATCACTTTCAGCTCCAATTTGATGTCCTGGTCCTTGTAGCTTTTCCTGTGCTGTAGTAAGACATTCAAGCCACTGCCCTCACCTCAAACACAATATAATAAACTTCTGTGGCCTATCATGGTGCAGCCCCCCAAAATATGCATAAAGCTTTGTAGAATAACTCCCAAACTAACAACAGTTTTCATTATTTTTCCCCAAACATCTTGGTATACCTCACAAATATTACTGAGATGAGCTTTGCAAAATTCTTTTGCTATTGTTGTTCACATTTTGCAGAGGGGAACACAAAATTGTATTCATCCTTCATTGGGTCACTGGCAAATCAGGCTAAAACATGCAACTCCCCTCTCCTGAAAAGTGTCAGAGTTGTAGATGATGCTGCGGGCCAACCCAACGTGGAGACTTCCTGGGGAGAGCTAGGTCATGTTTCCATCTCCTCTACTTAGCTTGTTCTCCTGGCAAACTTTAGACAAATTAACTGTGATACCACTTTTGAAGCTTGCAGCTATGAGTTCCTTGACACATTCTAGTTATCCTACATCTCTGGTTCAGGACAGTTCTTACCTCCCAGACATTTTGTTGTGGCGAAAGGATAGGAAGCAAAGGAGCGCTGATAGGAGGTTTACAACTCTCTACATGTATCCACCTTTAAACAGGAGTTGCTGCTCACGGGAGAAAAGCTGATAAGAGCAGCTGAGAATGGGAGCAGAACAACTGACTGCTGTTGAAGTTACTAACATTTAATTTAAACTAAAGCTGGACTGAACATTTACCACTGTATTGTTACTAGTGATCAGTTGGAGCCCAGACCAAAACATTTATAAGGAATATATGCTTGTTTATAAACTTTTTGGAAGGAAAGAAGGCCATGCGACAGCATCTGAATGTCCAATATTCCAAAATATCCCTAAAATATTGGAGTTATTGGGTAAACTTCAACAAACAGTGACCACTCAGTGGTGACACACTGAAGACTAATTTTCTTGCTGACAGCTGTGCAGGCCCTCAGATCAAGCCCAAAAGATGCAAGCAATCAGCTTGTCTACAACAGAAATTGAGAAAGAGATTAATCAAATTATATTGTCATCAATTTCATGTACTTTTTGTGTGTTATAGATGGGCAATTAGCAGAAGATTAGCTGTTTTATAAATAGATAAACTGAGATGACTGGCCTTTACCCAAATGCAGAAAAAAGGAGTACTAAAGGGAGTGAGAAACAACCCCTGAGATCGCTTGGTGCATCTGGTTTTCCCAGCGCTGCCAAAAAAATCCCCATTTTGATATAGTGGAGCATTTAATGTTCTTCCTTCTCCTGTCTTTCCCCTTGATTCACCTCCTCCCCACTGCTCCAGTTTAAGAACTACTTGAGGTCAGATCCCAGGAGACAGAGACCAAGGTGGGTTCACTGAAGAGGCACCAGATGTAGCATGAGGCAGCTGCTGGGCCAAGAACAAGAGCAGATATTGAGGCTGAGCTCAGAGAACTTTGTCAAGGGATGACCACAGCAGAGGGTGCTCCCCTGGGAGTGCAGGTACAGAGGCAATCCCTGCAATCTCCGTTGCCAGCGGCTGCTGAAGCTGCAGGAGGGCAAACCATAGATGAAAGAAGTCTGCATACCTTCATATATACTGCGGTACCAAGCCTTCAATTTGGTATTAAACATAGGTATTAATGCATGTATTAAATCTAAGAAACAAGAAGAAAGCCACTTGGATTTTATCTAAAGTCATTGCTGAACTTCATTTTATGACTCTTTCAGTTCTTCACAGTCAGTCTTACATAAAAGAAGACTGATGTACTGTGCTAGATATAAGCCATGAAATGTTCACGCTTGAGGAGTTGTGGTGGGGCTCTTGTCTTCTGCAGGGTTGTGTCCATAAGGCAGCAACATGCTGACCTGCCTGAGCGTGCTGTCTGAGCTATGGTGGTGTGTACCATGAGAAGGCACTGTGAGAGAAGGCACACTCACAGTAATATGATTGCACAGGTATTTACCCTTAGTCCACTGAGGCAAATAGGCATTTCAGAGGAAAGCCTGTCCCTTTTCTGGACCATCGCTGCCATGTCAATAGGTAAACTGGAGTCTTTTTGTTAAGGGCTTAACTATAATTCCCTCTGAAGGGAAATTAAAAAGCAATGTTGTAGTAAAAGAAAACATTTACAAACATTATGAAACAGGATTGATGGAATAAGATCCCCCATTTCAGCTGTCCTCTTGTGGTTTTTTTTTCCCTAAATCCTCTAAGAACAAAGCTCAGTGATTTTTACTCTGAGACAATTTTTATTTCCAGGAAACAATATATGTTGATGCCATTAAAATGACACAGAAGACATTTAGCTTGCTGAGCTCGGCATGGCATGTGTGCTCCTATCCCTCAAGCACAATGTGATTGCTTTCATGCTTTTTAAAGTAACAATACAATATGACCTTATAGAACTTACAGCTGTATTGATTGGTTTGAAACCAAAGTAAAAATAGTGTGGCAGAAATCATTAACACTACTCTCAGAGGCAGTCCATAATACTGGACATAGTAAGCTTATGTCTGGAAAAAAAACTGAACCAGTACCATATGTTTTGAAAACCCTTCACTATTAGGTACTTCTGTCAGGTGTGAAGTCTGTTATTTTTAGCATCTCTCATGAAACCTGTCTAATGTGATATAACCAAAACCATACGAATACACAGCCTCACTCTTCAGAGGAAGGTCCTTGTCATGCTTATACATATACAGTAGCATCTGGGTAAATGAAATTGTGTACAGGAGATATTTCAGATGGCAACTGGTTTAGCTTTCCTCCATTTGTTAATAAACCAAAACAAACAATACACACACCCCCCTCCACAACAAACCCTACTCTGAGTGTAGGGTTTTCTACTGGATTTTCTTAGAAAGCATTTCAGGATTTGTAGGAGAGACTTTCAATTATTTTACACAATCACAACTCCCGTGAAGGCAGCAGAGCTTCTCAGGGTCCATTCATAGTTGAAGGCTTAGTGCCAGGCTTATACAAAACATAGAATCACAGAATCACATAATTAATTAGGTTGAAAAAGACCCCTGAAATCATTAAATTCAACCTTCGATGGAACACCACCATGACAACTAGACTGTGCCACGAAGTGCTGCATCCAGTCTTTCCCTAAACACCTTCAGGGATGGTGACTCCACCACCTCCCTGTGCAGTTTTTCCAATGTCTAATCATCCTTTCTGTGAAGAAATTCCTCATAATGTCCAAAACATATACTCATTCAAACATGTATGGAGCAGCTGGGTGCTTGAAGTGCCCTAACCTGACACCTGCAGGGGTGTCATGTTCAGTACCTCCTGTGTCTCACAGTTTTCACCACCTGCATCTCACCAGCGTTCAGCTACTCATCCTGAAAAAGCATCAGCAGCTGGCAGGGTTTGGGACATCCCTGGCTCTCTGTAGTGTCCTTCTCACCCATCCCATCTACAGGTCTGTCTGTTTCAAAACCCACTGATACACGACTCTGCAGGACACAGCAGTTCTGTGTCGGTTTAATCTCCTTTACAGGCATTCAGTTAAACACAGCTGATGCAGATCAATAGCTTATATCTGCATGCCGGGCCTGGGAAAATTGAATCACACAGAACCTAAACAACTATCTATTCTCTCCCCAACAAATGTAACTGTAGAAAGTCTGTTTTCTGCCACTTCTCTGGTAGGAATGTGCCCTGAAAGTGCTCCCTCATAAGTTCAGACCAAATGTGCCCAAGAAACCAGCAGAAAATTAAAAGCTGAGCAATAAAGCTTCTTGTCTGCATATAGGCCATGCTGAAAATTGGACAGAACTGAGCTAGAAATGGTTGCTGTCACACTCAAATTAACTCAAACATCGGATAAGACTTGGAGCACCCACGGGTCAAACCCTGCATCTGATCCCTCTCTCCACAAAAGGCTAGGTCTTCGAGAGTTCTGCTCAGAAACTGCAGCCAGATGGGAGAACTGCATTTTTGAGGTTATGAATTGTTCCAGTTCCTTTTAGTGCCTGTGAACACTAAGGGAACCCAACAACTTTACATTTGTAATTCTCACTTGGGTGCCAAAGCTTAGATACTCAAAACCAGGAATAATTCAAAAATCTGCTGCTGCTGCCTCCAAAAAGCAAGTTCTTGGCAGTGTGATTCTTCTGCACATAAGAGAAAAGACACAGGATTCTGGCAAGGTCCTTTGCTTTGCACCACTGTTCGGAAAGTCTCTGTGGCAGAAAAAAGTCTGCCGTGTGTGCTCTGCTTTAATAGTCAATACTCAACAAAGACCTCTTGTTTTTCAGGCCAAGCTTTCCTCCTTCCATGCAACACGACTTCATGATTCTGCCAAAGGCTCATCTTCAGGCCATCTCAAGGGCTCCAAGGAATTTCAAGAAGACCAAGATGTCAAATGCCACTGTCACAGGAAGGCAAGCAGAACACCTTCAGCAGACAGCTCAGGCCCAGAGACAAGATCAAATTCCATTCAGGAGTTTGCGGAGTCCTTTGAAAAGCAATTGCATCTCAAAAGCAAGCGCTCAGTTTCTTTGGTAGGTGACAACCCACTTAAGATCACTACGTAAGAAAAAACCCAGACAAAGTGAGCCCGCTTTTTCCTTTGTGTAATTGCTGTGACTTTGCTGGGGAAAGTGCAGAAATGAACTTGAATTAGTAGAATTTCTCTTATTGTGGGATCTCAGATTACTACAGTAGCACAAACAGTATTAAATTGTATCATTAGTGTGAGGATTCTTGATGTAGTGTTACCATCTAGGCTTATTCCGAAATATTTATCCTCGAAATGAGACACTGCACTGCCTGTGGCGATGTTTTCAGAGGTTTCTACGGCTGTGACAACAACACATGACAATATAAAACCAGGTTTGCTACACTTTTGCCGTAAGACCCAGCTCGCTTTCTCACTGCTGCTGATGTGGTTTAACCTATATGGTGTTCTCTGTAAGACTGCCAAACACCACAGTGTTTGAGAGGCTTCTCTTTTACCCTTGGGAGTCCATCCATCTGCTTTCTGCACTGTCACCACACAGCTACAGCAGCAACTACTGCTATAAGTGGCTGAACATATTTTCACTGTAAGGCATGCAGGCAGGCAGCAGGGGATTCTCACCCTTTCAACCTTTTCCCCATCATTCTGTCCTGAACCATAAGCATTTTTTGTATGATTTGTGTTGATGAAGTAGCCAATAACAACCTTTTGTCTATGACATTCTTAACACATTTTTATTATTATTATGATACATAATATCTGCTGTCTCATACAATGGAAGGGAGGATAATAAATCCTAACTCACTTTGACGTATCAGAAGAACACTATCAAATTGTCACCCCAT
This sequence comes from Dendrocincla fuliginosa, assembly GCA_035047845.1. Lineage (NCBI taxonomy): Eukaryota > Metazoa > Chordata > Aves > Passeriformes > Dendrocolaptidae > Dendrocincla > Dendrocincla fuliginosa. Next base: position 89,658,342 of record JAWWMO010000121.1, on the reverse strand, counting down.
TGAAAAGGGCAGTATCTTTTTTTATTATTCTTCTTTTTAGTTTGTTGACACTGACAACTTGTATGGAAAAGTAATTTTCACCTTTCTTTGCAGACCTTCTGTGTTGCAAAATAGACAAAGTTTCTTTTCAATAAGTATCATTACTACATCATCAGCCCCCCAATTATAGTCATTGCATGACCAGTCCTCTAAAAATATGCAGAATTATGGTGATGACAGCACTGTTATGCCATTGTTAAGATTTTAAGGGCATTCTCTAATCCTCTTTTTCCCCTTTAGGAACTACTCAATTTATTTAATTTGGAAATTCACATTGCCTGGTTTATCATTTCTTATTTCTCAAAAATGCCTATGGTTAGAAAAGTCTGAGTGTGCAATTGCATGATAGGTATAGTAAGCATAACATCTTAATTATGGCTGCAGTTCCAGTTAAATCATGCATTTCAGTTTCCTTCTGTAATCTGCAGTGGGGTGTGGTGAGCTGTATTTTAATCCATCTTTCAAGCAGACCCACTTGCTGTTCCCACAGTCACCACCGAACTTTGGGAGGTGTGAAGGACTTGAGTGTCTCAAAGAACTGAGCAGTAGGTGCTGGAGATTTGACAGGAAATTTGGGGTTAAACTTGCCTCCAAATGGAGTATCTTTTTGCATTCAGAGCTGTGTGGGTACAATTCGAACCACCATGATCACACAGGTGAAAAGTGTGGGAAAGGTAATTCAGGGCCATGCCAGCATATTGCTTTTCTCTTATAGACTTTCTTTGAGAACACTTCATGACATCCAGCACTTGTTTTCAGGGAGGTCTTTGTGGCTAGCACTGAACAGCCTTCAGGCACGTAAAGATGGATCATGTGAAAGGACAAAAACATAGAGTCTGTGTTGAAATCTTGGAGCCCCTCTGTTTTTTTGCCTCCTGTCTGCTCCCCCACTCAAGTCAGCTGGGCAGGTGACCCTCCCATCACACACAGAGTATAGTGAAAGCATGTTTGCTCCTTCTTGCTGAGTTTTAGGGTGACTGGCTTGGGCCTTGAATTTGAGCCCGTCGTAGTAGAGCTGATCGTGCTGAGGCAGGTCATTGGAATATCTTGCTATACATTACTAGTGAAATAAAATAATGAACTCGGATTTTTTGTTCATGTAGGAGACACTTTTAATTCCTGGCTGTTTTTTTCCTGCCTTTTAGCAACCTGAAGGCGTGAAGGAGAGACGAGAAAGAGAAAGATTGCATTTGAGGAAAAGCAAGTCGCATAAGAGAATGGAAGAGAAATCAGAGCCAAGGAGAGAGCGGGAAGAAGCGGAAGGTTCAGAAGTACCTGCAGAACACAATGAACAGTTTCCATCACAAGCAAGCATTCAGAAAGGATATTTATACACAGGCAGCTAGAATGCATTGTGGTAATCAATTTTAGCAGTCCTCCTGAAGAGAAGAGGGAGCATTCTTGTTTTGTTTTGACTAGAAGAGGCCTGATATCTAGAATAAACCCTAAGGTGTAAAAGAAAAGTAAAATTCAACTGCACCATTGACACCACGTTACCTTCTTTACTTTTGTCATTAGGAACATGACCTTTGTCATAGGAGTGTATTGGTAGCAAGATCCAAGTTAGCAATTAACCACCATAAGGGGGCTCCATGCAAATTTAGCATTGTGTCAGCACAGTGGTGAGCGTGTTCATTTAAGAGGAGGCCACCATGTGTGTGTTGCAGAGCCAGGCAAAGTCATCCAAAGCCTTTTGTTTTTGTTTAAACAAAAAACAGGCTCATGGGTAGGTTTGGGAAGAAAAAAGTACACATAAGCAGCCAACTGCTTCCTGGCCCTGATGGTCACTTAGATTTGTCCTGAAAACAGGTATCTTTTGCTTTGGCAGTCTTTCAACTCCAAATTTATGGATTTTTTCTCTTCTACACCTCTCTGATGCCTTAGTTGTCTCTGCTTTCCCTATTGCTATGCAGTATGACTCTTGTTTCTCTGCCATCCCCCAACCTTCTCCCACGTCCTCAGTCCCATTTCCCCAGTCACACAACTAATTCTTTCTCCCAGTTTAACCTCATCACCTTGCTTCTTTTGTGGCCTTCCCCTTCTCCATTTATCACTTTGTAGCCCTTCCCTGTAGCTACCAACATCTTTTGCTGCATTTCTACATTTGAGCAGCAACATTTGAGCTTTGATAAAAGTTCTTCAGTAAAACCAGAAATGTTCTGTCTCTCATACTTCCTTTTCATCTCTTCAAGGGGTTCCTGAGGCATTGCAACCCTTTTTCCTTTTCCCTTTTCTAGAACTTGGGCCAAAGCCAGGGAATGGGAACTGGCACATTCTATGAAAAGCTGGGCTTTGGAAAACTCTGTTCCTCTGGCTGAAGATCTCCTGAACACAGGTGTAAATCTCATCTCCACATGCTCACAAACACATACACACCCCCATAATGCCCCAATGCTCCCCTTTCTTCAACATGCAAGTGTTCTCTGTAGAGACAACCCTGCCCTTTTGGGGAATAATCTCCCTAGGCCTAGTATGGAGAAAGCCTGCTTTGAATAATATAGTTAGAGAAGTGTGAAGATTAATGAAGTCATGAGCAAAAGTCAAAGTCTGATGGATATTCTTCCTGTGATTTTCTGTAATTAACAAAGATCTTACTATTTTACCTTAGAGCCTTAATTTTGAATGTTCAACCTTTTAAAAGCTTAGGGCATCCGTAAAACTTTGTAACACTTATTTCCATTAAAGGATTGTGGGTTTTTTTGTTTGTTTGGCTTTTTTGTTGTTGTTGTTAAAGTAGGGCTTTGGGGGATGTATAAGAAAGCAATTGAATCCTTGCTGATGCTTGTAAATGTCTTCTTGTCTGGTAACTTGTATTATAAACTAATAAATCTGATGGGGAAATGTTCCTATGCTCAGTTCCTGTTCTCCCCAATCCAGATTGAATTTTTCATTACATTCTTCTGCCAGCCAAAACTTACAGGCAGATGGCTTTCCTTTTATAACCTTAATTTGAAGACTGCATTACAACAGGCTTGGATAGAAAGGAAAATGGCCAGCTATGTCTGAGTCGCTCAGCTAAAACCTCTCACGTGCATCCTTTCGTGGAGCAGCCTGCCCTGACATCTTGTGAGAGCTGAATGCCGTTGCTGCATCAGCTTTGCCTGCATTTCAGGCCATCATTTCTCCTGTTTTACAGGCAGGTTAACTCAACAGGCCCCAGCAGAATTTTGTGGTGTTTGTCAGACTAACGTGCTGGTTGTACAGCACACCTGATGAAAAGAAAATGCCCATGAAGGATATTTTAAACTTGCTGTGTCTCACTAGTGGGACACCACAGTCTGGTAAAATGTTCATCCCTGTGGATCCTTCCCAGCACTTCAGGCTAACTAGAAAGTGCTCCTGTGGGAAGTCCAGGTGTGGGTACATACAATCATTTCAAGAGCAAGATAGAGTTATACTCCAGCATCTTCTGAGAGGGGTTAGAAGAGGAAATCAATTGCTTTTACATGATCTTTCAGGTGGGAATTCCCAAAGCAAAATATTTATGCTTGTGTGCTTCTCAGGTATTGTTTAATTGCAGCATGGTTTTGAGGATGAATTACATTTTGAGTACTTCTTAACTTATCATGCATTAGTATATGAAATGCCAGACCCCACAAAAGCAAAATGAAGCAATAGCTGTATTTATACATGCTTGCAACAATCCTTTCAGGGAAAAAAATAGGAAATATTTAAATACATAAATAAATAAAGCAACCATGACATATGACTCAAGTAGAATGTAAAACCCATTAAAAAAGAAACAAAATATTAAATATTAAAAAAATGAAAATATTCATCTGTAGTTTCTTCCTTTTTAGCACAGAAAAAGGTATTTGGGTAAGCACAGCCCTGGCTCTGAAGGCACTCAGTGTACACATGAATAGGTAAAATCACACAGAGATATAATCAAGCTTGATATCCAAAATTATTCACACAGAAATGAATCATAATCATGGGACTTGGAGTTTATACAGCCATCTGCCAAAACCATTGAAAAGAAATGGGTCTTGAAATATGTCCAGAAAGATATTGCAGCCAAAATCTAGTCAATCAATAAGAGAAATGAACATTGAAATTCAACAAATTTCATAGATAATGCCCTGCCTGCTGTTGTTGTGCCAGAGCTTTAGGTAACTGTGTGTGTACAAATGTGAAAACATTGTAGATTGGCTTGAGAGATGATATGCCTTCAGTTAGGAGGATCCCTCTGAATCCTAGCCCAGTCTCCATTGTTCTTTCCAAAAAGTTCTTTCAGCTCTGCCTTGTCTCTAAGTCAGTCAGAAAATAAGAGAAAGAGGTGATACAAGACATCAAAGACTAATATTCTGTCTTATTTGAGGCATTCTTGTCCTTCTCATATGTTTGTCAATATGCTTCAGTTCCTGCAATTTCTAAACTGACAGAGTTTTGGTATATTGAGAAGACCCACCAACTTATGACATTTATACATGAATTTACATCAACAAGTCCACAAAGTCCATACAGAAAGTCCTCAGACTGGAAACGAGGCTCCTTCAGACAACAGATACTCCGTTCCTTTAATGCCCTTTGCATGCAACCAAAGTATTCTCACAATAGCATAATCCAGGTCTCAACTGGTCAGTGGGCATCAACCAACATTCAGGGAACTCATTTCAATTTGATTACCTAACCCAAAGCAATTCTGAGCTGAGACCATTTAAGACTGATAAAAATTTCCTTTCACTTGAAGAGAGAAGATTTGGATCCACGTGCAATTTGTCATGATGGCCTGGGGACTGGCAGCAGCACAGAACTTCACTGCATGCACAGCTTTCACAGAGGTATCATGAGAAACTCCCAGGGCCTTGCTTTCTGTTACTTGCTATGCAGAGAGTAGAGGAGGGAGTTCATATACCAAATTCTTCAGACTGTGACTAAACCTTCACTGCTGGTGACTGAAAGGTGATACACCTGTGTGTTGAAGTTGTTGCAGTAATCCTGTATTACCAGATGCTACCTAGAAGGTGGGAAAACTCATGTGGAGATGAGTTTTGCACTGATGAAAAGACCAAAGACAAAGATTATAGGCCACACTGGAGCTGCTGCAGCCACAGTGTGTCATTCTTTAAATAACTGTATTAGTGGAAGAGGAGAAGACAGGTGTTCTAAAGGAGCTGCAAGCAGCGGGGAGTTTCAATGTCTGTGGTCCAGAGCTGGTGCTGCAGAGAAGGAGCAAGCAGTGCTCCTAATTCCCAGGTAACTGATGTGCTATGTCCAGCTCTGGGGCCCCCAACACAAGAAAGATGTTAAGCTGTTGAAATGAGTCTAGAAGTGAGCCACTAAGTTGATCTCAGGTTTGGAGCACCTCTCCTATAAAGACAAGCTGAGAGAGTGGGGTTGTTCAGCATGGAGAAGAGGAGGCTCTGGGGAGACCTTAGAGCACATTCCAGTACCTAAAGGGGCCTGCAAGAGAGCTGGAGAGGGACTTTTTACAAGGGCATGGAGTAATAGAATGAGGGGGAATGGCTGCAAGCTGAAGGAGAGTAGATTTAGATTACATATTAGGAAAAAATGCCTTACTTTAGGGTGATGAGACACTGGAACAGGTTGCCCAGGCAGGCTGTGGACTCCCCATGCCTGGAAGTGTTCACGGTCAGGCTGGATGGGACCCTGAATAACTTGGTCTAGTAGAAAGTTCCCTGCCCATGTCAGAGGGCTTGGAACTAGATGCTCTTTTAAGGTCCCTTCCAACTCAAACCATTCTATGATTCTATGATATCTCCATAGAAATAAAATAAATGGTGTAGTTGGTGCCTCCAGTGATAACCTCAGAAAAGGGACCAAGCACTAAGTACTCCTCTCTTTGGAGGTTGTTTCTGTAGGTGGCATCTGAGACACATTGGTGGAGTGGGAGAAGCAGGTATAACTGCTATGCTAGCTGTACTTTAAAACTCAAGCCCTTAACTCAGGACTCTCATCTGGTATCAAATAAGAAAAATAGAAAGCACTGTACACCACATTTTTCTAGAAAAAATAAAGCCATGTCTGATCTAGATCCTGATGAAGTTATTTTGATGATAACAGGACTTCTTCTCATAATAGTATCCTCATTTCCTTAATGTCATTGATTCAGTAAATATTTTGGACCAGGGATCTTAATTTCTGAAGGGAATACATCAGCTCCACCTCTCAAAACTCCTGGGGAATAAAAGAGATTCCTCCATTAAAATCCTGTTTGCTGCTGCTCTTTTCCACTTGCTTTTAACAGTGTATTCAAAAGTGGCTGCCAAAGAAATGAACCTGTCCAACATGTCTTGTCCAGGTGCTTCTGTAAAGTCAGTGGCAGGCTCTTGTCATCTGTGATGAAGTCAAGAGGAAAGGATCCTTTAGGACAACAGAGAGGAACTCTTCAAAGCTTGGTTCTAGTTACAGAAAAAGAAAGAAATCAAAACTTTACTCAGTGGATTAATGTAATATGAGAGTAATGTAAGTGGTTTGGGGTTTTATACAGTTCAGAGATGAACTTTGAAGATAAAAACTCCCAGCTCCTTCCCAGGGGTTAGGAAAGAAGTTAAAATATTTTTACAATTCCTTAGACAATGTAAATAAAAATTTGCTACAAAATACATTGTTTACAAGTTATTTCACTCAGGGTTATTAAATGACTAGGCAACCTTTATAGCCATTTTCCAGCAGAGGGAGTCTGTCCATACCAAGTGAGAACATGCACTACAGTCCACTGCAAGCACGAGTTTGAGACTAAAACTAATTACAGTGCCAGCAGGAGACAACCATAATGAAGAGCACAGGTCTGTATGGGCAAATTTTGCCCTGTGTTGTGCATAAATGACTTTTTTTTAATATACATATATACAAAGGAAACACTGAAACCCATGGCAGAGCTTAGTCTGGTGTTAGGGAATGCAGTATGTACACCGTGGTCAGTGGAAAACCTTGATCCAGCTCTGGAGAACCCATATTGTTGAATCACTAACTGGCAGCTCCTTGCTGCAGGTGTTTCCCAAACTGTCCTATTCCTCTGCCCTCCATTTCCAGGGTGCATACAGTCCACACTCCCTTCCTTTAACCTGTTGGAGAGCTGCTGGTGCAGCCCTGGATGCCCCAGCCCCCATGCCCAGCCTGGTGGGAAGGGATGAGCACCATTCTTGTGGAGGGATGGAGGTCCCCACAGCTGCTGCTTTCCTTGGGGTCAACAGGAGACCAACATCACAGGCATCTTGCCCAGCTACTGCCCAGGGAGCTGCTCCTCCACCCAGCCAAGCTTTGCTTCACCTCTGTGGCAGCCCTGAGGTTCATCAGCTTCCACTCTGCCCCCAGAAACCAAGGCAGGTTGTCTGCCCACACCTCTCTGAAACTTTCTTCAGGTACTTGCCTACTGTCACTATATCATTACCATGGGATTTGCAGCTCCCGGTGCTCAGTCTTGCTTTCCTTATTTTCAATGTTAAATGCCCAAGAGATTTTGGAAAACTCTTGCCAAATTCTTTTTTATTGGAAAGATAATACATTTCTTGCCCCAGGTTTATTCTGACAAAATAATTATGTGATGCCAGAAGTTTCTCAGGGAAAAAAAGCAATAGCATTTTTGTTCCTATAAGCAGTACAAGTACTTTTCATACGCAACATAGCTCAAAAGAGGCTATACTTTATAAGACATTTCAAAACATCTCTGTTCATCAGTTGCAACCTCTCTTCTACAAGAGCAAAGTGAGATGAGTGGCACATCCACCTGCATTTCAGCTGGTCCAGTTCAGCCTCTGATCAGTGTGAGGAGGTTTGTGCTGCTTTGCTGGGCTGGGAACTGCAGGGACAAGGGCGGGGTGTGGGAGCATCGAGCAGTGGGACAGAAATCAGCACCTGGGGAGCAGCAGAGTCTTAAACCACTCAGCTTCTTTGTACAGTTAATGTGAGTTACAGCCCTGGGCCTCTCACTATTATTTCAGAGGAAATCTGGTGACATAAAGCCATATTGAAATTCATTCAAGTACATACAAATACGCTGATTGAAGGGGGAGTTACTCATGCTTGTGAAATGAAATGGACACACTGGCAGTTCATATATCCTGTCAGATAAATACATGCATTGGTTCAGAATCAAAAAGGAGGTGAAACAACTGAAATTCATAAAACAATCTGAGTAAGTCACAGGAACACTGAGGATGTTTTGGCTGGGACCTTCAGCGGGAGACCCAGAATCAAAACTGATCCTCTTTCCCTTTTACATTAATCACTAACCTACTAAATTATTTGGAAATTTCATTTTTATTGTGCCTGTTCATCAAGGTTCAAAATAACATTTTATTTATATAAAATATATACACTGTATAAATATACATACACATATATTTAAATATATACACACACAGAGACATTTGCTGACAATTAGACATTTGTACATCTGCATCTCACAGGAGCAGTGTGCTGTACTCTGGGTTTCTGTCCACCACTTGCCCTGTCTGGCCACAAATTATTACTTTTCAAGCTGCCCCTGGGTTTCTCTGCTTTCCCTCAGTTTTCTTCCTTAGAAAAAGCCTTCTCCCTGCCACTCCCCAGCTTCCTGATGACAGCCTTTTCCTACCAAGCTGCTTCCCTGACTGCCTGTGACCCCATTACATTCAACATCACCCTGTGAGCTCAAACTCATGTTCACGTGTGCCTGTGTGGATGAGGTATCTGTGCAAATGGATGGACATATTGATGGGCATTTCAATGCTCAGGGAAACCAGATGAAAAGGCATGATCGTGTGGGAACCGGCAGTGTGGAAGGGGCCCTGTCTACCCGGGCAGTGCCAGGTGGGTTTTTGCATTAAAGCACAGGAGAGGAAGAGCCAAGTGATTTAGTGCTGCGGCACCACTGCAGCTGAGACTTGGTGCCTGGCTGGGGAGCAGGACTGGCAACACCAGGCATGAGGAGCTCAGGCTGGAGTTTTTCATGGGGCTCTCTGATTAGAGCATCCCTGGGGAGGACAGTGGTGAGGAGAGCCCAGAGCTGCCTTTGGGAGAGAGATGGTTTGGGGGTTGTGGTTTGGGTTGATGGCAAGGACCTGAGGTGGGAGTTTTGTAAATTTGGATGTTTTGGGAGGGCAAAGTTTCACAAAGCAACAGCCAGGTAGGAGACCAAAGGATTCAGTTTCTGGTGAGATGGGACATGTGGCCACACCTGTAAGTAACTGGTTAGGAGGACAGTGAGCAAGGGGAAAGTGTTTGTCTCCAGAGAATATTGCACCTGGTCACAGAGACTTTTGTGACTCGGTTGGGCTCCTTCCTTATCACTGTGTGTGATAAATGTGTGTACTAGTGGAGCTTCTTTTGCATCAGAGATTTTCTGGCCCTGGTGTCCCACAGGATGAAGACCAGTACAACAACAATCACGTGCCTCTGCTTTGCATGGCAAGCAGGAGGACATTTATCTGCCATGCTGCAGGAGAGCCAAGGCAAAAGGGTCACAGGAGGCAATGCCCTTGCAGTGACACAGGATTTATGACCTCCCCATTGCTCACTCCCATGGCTGTGCTCCTGCTCTGTTTCCCTCTTCCCCTGAAAAACACTTTCCCCTCTTTCTCCCTATGTTGTGCTACTGCTGATGCTTTTCATAATTTATTTCTTAAGTGGCCAGTTTTCCTATCTTGTTCTTTCTGTCTTGTGTCTCTGTCCAGAGGGTTATTCACCCTGATGTCCTCCCCCAGCCAGCTCTCCTGACTCACCCAAGATACGTGCAGAACTGCAGCGATTCAGAAAGACTGAGAGAACAAAACTTAGCAAAACAATGAGGAAGACGAAACTGCAACATAAAAAGAAAAAAAAATGTTGAAAGAACACCATTAGGTTTAGAAAGTTAAACACTCAAAAGCTGGACAAATCCCGACCTAATGCTGCCTTTGGAAGCGTAGTTCAGCCCCCTCTTCCCTTCCCCCACACAAAGGGTATTATGTGACATGATTTAATTGTTTGGCTGCATACTATTTTTCCCACAGGACTAGTGCCTCATTTAGTGTACATGCAGGACAGTGTCTGGGAGTGAAGATGATCTCTGCATTTCCTGGACTCGGTGTGGGACGAGGAGCCCCATTTATCGCTGTGCAAAACAGAGAGTGCGCTAAATTCAGAGCTGCCAGTTTCTTTTTGAGGTTCTCTGGGTGGCTTTCTTGTAGCCTCTGAATGTTTATCATCACAGTGTGTGTAAAAGGTGAGAAGATATTATTTCCAGGCAACTGGGATCTTTTTATTATGATTTGCTGCACTTTTTTTGAACCCTCGGTTGGCCCCGACATTCATTCAGAATACTCCATGATTTAACTAACTGCTCCAGCAGACTTCATTTGCTGTTCTGAATGCTTGGTGCTTCTCTAAATCTGCACCCTAAATGTCTCCTTCCAGGTGCCTCAAAATAAGAAGCCATCAGCCAAACACCGACATGCAGTTATCTCATCTAGAAGTGACCAAGGAACGTGATGGAGTCAGGAAGAGTTTCTCATTCTTTCAGCTGCTGTTTCTTTCCTCAGTTAGCAGATTACTCCCTGTTTTCCCACAGCTCTCTGCCTTAGGTTTCCATGTCCCAGCTTCTGGAACTACTGATAAACTAGGACTTGGCTTGATATTTGACCCCGAGTGAGTACACCGGATGAGCTCTCCACGGCCTGATGCTATTGGGAAATTACACTTTGTGCACTTGTTTGACTATTCTGTTGCTGACCATCCTTCACCAAAAAACCCCAGGTGAACACACAGCGTTTTCCCCAGAGTGAATATTCTCTCACTTTCTAATATGAAACTTGCTTCACGAGCTGAAGCATAGGAAAAAGAAATGTCATTCCACATTCCCAGAGATGATTTTCTGTGTTGACATTTGCAGCTTTAAAGTAACTTTTGCTCTCATTCAGCTGATACACAATGAGATGTGAAAAATCAAAGATTCTTAATCAGCAATGTCAGGACAGGGTTCATCTTTTTTTATACATGTTTGTACTTGTCATGGTTTAACATGTATACAAAAGCAGCACAGTACTGAAGACAACCTCACCTCCATACCTTTCAGTGTCAAGACATACATTTATTTCAAGTACTGAAATTCTGAGAAGAAAAACATTTAGGATCTGCAAACTATTTTTTCCTAGTACTTCTGCTTTTCCCAGATTTCTCTGTTCTTCATCATCCTAATACAGGAATAGAGAAATCTGTGGAGAAAATTCTTACTGTTAATACTCCTGGCATTTCTGGCTTTTTTACACTATATTCCCCATGCCAAATTGCTAGATTAGTTCAAAGGACTCTGATCAACCTGAAACGTAGCCAATTACCTGTGAATTATAGATTGTTTCAGGTAATGCTCCTGCAGTCACTGCAGTTCCTCTGTTAATGCAGATAGCAGTAAGCTGAGCTCTTCTGACTTTTTTATCTCCATGATTGCTTTGGTATGTTCTTCTAGATGAAAGACTTTCATAAGGGGGGATACATTTTTATATGCTAGGACTCAGCTTGACAAATTGCATGGAGAGAATATAAACTTGAAAAAAGGTCTCTTTTTGAAAGTTTCTTACAAGGGTCTTGGAGGCTACTTGTAAAAAACAGAAAGCAAAAGTACTTCAAACAACAGCAACACAGTTAATAATTATTAACATCTATAAAATTTAAATTGTCACGTATAATGTAACTACTTTTTTCCCCCGAATGACAGGATTAGTCCTAGAAGCATTTTAAAACTTTACAGATTAAAGCTTGCATCTTCTAAATCCGCTCAAGACCAAATATCCCTAATAGCACTCCAAAAAATGGACTGTCATAAGGTGGGTGTTTGTATTCAAATTCACTTTTTATTTATTTTGGTGTTACAAGTTGTATTAAAAACAGAATGTCAATGTTTGTTTTTCCTTAAGTTGTAGCCAATGAATGTATTTGATACTTATTCAACTGTTGCATAAACTTTGAAAGGCCAGAATTATTTGTTTAACTTTCTGGGCACTGTATCCAGAAAGCAATTTTTTATCAGTGTCAGCCACACTTCTCTGATACATTTCATTGAATCATAGAATGGTTTAGGTTGAAAGGAACCTTCAAAATCATCTAGTTCCAACCCCCTTGCCATGGGCAGGGATGTCACTCACTGGATCAGGTTGCTCAGGGTACCATCCAAACTGCCCTTGAATACTTGCAGGGAGGGGGCATCCACAACCTCTCTGGGCAACCTGTTCCAGTGTTTCACCACCCTCTGAGTAATGAATTTCTTCCTAATATGTAATCGAAACCTGCCCTCTTTCAGTTTAAAACCCCTGGCCTTTGTCTTGTTCCTGTCTACCTGTATAAAAAGTCCCTCTTTCTTTTTCTAAGGCCCTTTTAGTTACTGGAAGGTGCTATAAGGTCTCCCTGGACCCTTCTCTTCTCGAGGCTGAACAACCCCAGCTCTCACAGCCTGTCTTGATAGGAGAGGTGCTCCATCCTTTAGATCATCTTTATGGCACTCCTCTGGACCCTCCCATGTCTTTCCTGTGCTGAGGTCCCCAGATCTGGGTGCAGTACTCCAGGTGGGGTCTCATGAGGGCAGAGTGGAGGGGGAGAATCACCTCCCTTGACCTGCTGCCCACCCCTCTTTTGATGCAGCCTGGGATGTGTTTGGCCTTCTGAGCTGTAAGCAAACACTGTTGGCTCATGTCCAGCTTTTCTTCCACAAGAACACCCATGTCCTTCTCCACAAGGCTGCCCTCAACGAGTTCTTCTCCCAGTCTGTACTCATGTCTGGGATTGCCCTGACCCAGGTGCAGCACCTTGTGCTTGGCCTTGTTGAACCTCATGAGGTTCTTGTGGGCCCACTTCTCGAGCTTGTCCAGGTCCCTCTGGGTGGCATCCTATTCTTTGGTTGTGCCAAATGCACCATTCAGCTTCATGTCCCCTGCAAACTTGCTGGGGGTGCACTTGATCTCACTGTGTCATTGATGAAGATGTGGAAGAGCACAGGTCCCAAGAGCCCCAAGGGTCACCACTTGTCACCAGCCTCCATCTGGTCATAAAGCCATTGACCACAAGTCTCTGGCTGTGTCCATCCAGCCAAATCCTTATCCACTAAATAGTCCAACCATCAAATCCATGTGTCTCCAATTTGGAGATAAGGATGTCGTGTATGAGACCATATTGAAGGCCTTACAGAAGTCTGGATTGATGACACCTGTCAGTCTTTCATCAGCCGTTGCCATCACTCCATCATACCAGCCTCCAGGCTGGTCAGGCACAACTTGCCCTTAGTGAAGCTGTGCTGGCTGCCTCAGATCACCTCCTCATCTTTTAGGTGCCTTAGCATATTGTCTATGAGAATCCTCTCCATGGTCTTCCCAGGCACAGACGTGAGGTTCACTGGGCTATAGTTTCTCAGTTCTTCCATTATCCCCTTTTTAAAAATAGGATCAATGTCTCCTCTTTTCCAGTCACTGGGAACTTCACCTGACTGCCATGACTTTTCAAATAGGATGGAGAATGGCTTGGCAACATCAGGCAGTTCCCTCTGGGCCCTGGGGTGTATGCCATCAGGTCCCATATTCTCGTGGCTTTTCAGCTTCATCAAAGGGTCTCACACCTCTTCTCTTACAGTGGGATGGTCTTCACTCTTTCAGCTATAAATGAGATATGGTGCTATGAAGATACCTACAAACAACAAACCTGGAATGTCCAGGGGAGTAGATCAACATTTCACTTTGGTTTTTACCCAGAAAGTGGTTATGTAAAGTGCCATTCCCCCAAGTGCCTAGGCTTAAGCTAGCTCACCTACCCCAAGTGCTACCTTGTCTTCTGAGCCAAACTGTGGGGTTATAATAGTACTAAAACATGTAGAGCTCTCATTTGTCTAAAATGTGCTCATGAGTATTTGGATTGAGGCATAGGGACTGTGAGCAAATGATGAAAAACACAGACACTGCTGTCAGAGCCTGGTATCTGTGATAACTAATGAAGAAAAAGAACTAGGTACCCTATTAAATGCAGTGTAATAGACCTGTGGGTGTTGGAGCCACAGACATTTGAGCATGTACTGTTTAATTCAGGTAACTCCTGTGGAAAGCAGTTCAAGCACTACTTGCAAATTCATCCCACAGCATTTAGGCTTAACCATGGAAAAAATATTTTAATGACTTGCTTCAGGTGCAATGCTCAGCAGTGAACAACCAAACAAATACTCTATTTGGATGCCCTACTCCTCCAGCCAGAGAAGAGCTCAATTGCCTGCCCATGTGTCAAGCATGTATCCTAAGTTTGAAAGAGGTATGGCGAATTAATTTCCTAACTAACATTGGAACAAGCTAAAAAGAGTAAGATGAAAATGAAGCAAGGTCTGAACTTGACTGAATGTGGTATCAGTGTTGGCCTCTTGTTGACCTTAGGCAAAAAAACTGCAAGAGATGCTTTGCTATTTCTGTAGTCCCTAACAAAGAGTTTTATAGAATATTCTATGCATGCACTTCTCTGGGGCTACTTTACTGCACACTGCAAAGGTCCTCAAAGACGTGCAGAATCCCTTCAGGGTTTGGGGGATGCTGATTGGAGTTTTTTACATTGGCAAAATTGACTGTTACTTGGAATGACTCTTAAGCCATCTTAAGTGCAGATGGAAACGAGGAATCCCGGGATGTGATTGTCTCCACTGCCAAGACAAACATATCAAACCAGCGGTAAATACATGAGGTTATTACAATTGTCAGTATCACTTAGTGATTTGGCTCAGTCTAGCTGAAAACTCTTCTGCAAAAGCTGAATATCCATTATGTAGGAATTAATGCCATGGTGTGAGATGTATTATGCTGGCTACAAAAATTGCAAAAGAAGTCACTCAGACCCGGAAATGTGAGCAGCTGCCATAGAGGCTGGATTTCTGAAACACTGTTTACAGAGAGGTGGTCCTTCTGGAAAACACTCATCACCTTTTTCTCTGTACTCGTTACATCACCCAACCTGCAAAGGCATCTGCTTGCCAGATGCTGAGGGGTATTTGCTGGAGTGTTATTTATCTGATAGTGAAAGTGTTCCTTTATACTAAAGAGCAGGCATGGATGGAGCTATCTGAGAAGATAAGGGAGAGTGAAAAAGTTTTAATCTTTACTTGGAGTTAATTTCATCCACAAATTTCCCAAAGAAAGAAAGCCTTTGGATCATGAAAAGCAGAAATCTTAAATTAGTGGATTTGAAGGGGGTGGCTCAGAATTTGGTCCAAGTTATGACTAGCTAGTGGGGAGAGCTGAATCTTGGCTTGGCTATTCCAACAAACACAGGGGAGGTTGACAACACAAGATCTTGATGCTGAGAGGGGTGGAAAAGGTCAGGGAGGCTTCTGGTGTAGTTTAAACAGAGATTCAAAACTCAATTATCACAACTTCCTAGCAAATACCTCAGAGGAGGATTGTTCCATATTTAAGGCTTTCATCAGTGTTGTCTGCTGGCTGTCATAACAGAGGTGGTGCAGCGTAAGATGCCTTTCATTTCACTGTGAATGATCCAGTAATGTCACTAACACCGTTTACTACAGGATGACATTTGTAAATAAAACCGTGGGTTTATCCTTTAAATTTTATTTTTAGGCATTCTTTTGGATGCAGTGCCATACATTCCTGCAAAATTACAGGCAGTACAGCCATGAGTGCTCATTTTCGTGGAGAAAACCGCGGGTGTCTGTGTGTGTATGTGTGTAAATTCAAAAGGCCTCTGTTATATGAAGCGATCAAAGGAGGGTTTGTGTGTCAGAAAGTCTCTCGACTTTTCCTCTCGTGCCTGGGCTAGCGGGGGCCCCCGGCCGCCAGCCCCTCGCCAGCCCTGCCCGCTCCCGGCCGCTTTTCCTGGAAAGCAGGGCAGGAGGAGGGGTGGGCAGCGCCGGATCCCGCGGAAGCCTCTCTTTCCCCGAGCCCCTTTTATTTGGCTCAGCTCTGGGTCCTTCCCGGCCGGGCGGGGAGGAAACCGCCCGCCCCCCGCGGGGCCGCCAGGGGAACATCTGGGCGGCCGTGCCGCAAACATCTGGAGCGGCCGCAGCGCATCCCCCGGCGGCCGCTGCTGGAGAGTCCCGGCGCCGAGGGGCTGCCCGGGCAAACCCCGCGGAGGAGGGGACGAAGGAAGGCGGAGGAAGGGGCTGCGAGGGCGGCACAGGTAAGGGCGGCCCGGAGCTCGCTGTCCCCGGGTGCGGGAAGGGCCGGGGTGAAGGCAGGACGGGCGGCGGCGGGGCAGGGTCGGGGGGTGTCGAGTATTCCCGGGTGGAAGGACAACTACTCCATGTTTGCCTTAACTCGGTCCACGGGGGGCACTCCTGAGGTAGAAACAGCGGACGGGACTTCTCAACCAGCGGTCGCTTTGGCGGAGGGTGCTGGTGTTAAAATGCGAGCGCGGCCCTTGCAGGCATCCGGAGTATTTTAGCCCATGTGCAAGAGGGTTTGCAGCCGAGGTTCGGGATCCTTGAACAAAGGGGAGATTAGATGTTCGTTTTAGTTTTAAGCTTTCTTGCGTGATTTTTTTTTCTCTCCTTCCCTCCTGGATGCCTCAAATGGAGTTGTACATTCAAACTTGAATTCTCAGGCAAAATTAAGAGAATTATGTTGTAACCGTGACTACTTACTATATGAGAGAAACCCTAAGATTATCTTGGCTTCTTTACTCTATTTTGAAATAGAATAACCCTCAGAAAAACACTTTCCATCACCACATATTTTCCATTTTGTTTCAATTTTCTAGCATTAAATCGTATTCTCCTCTCTTAAAAACACTTAATACTGGATATGGTATCAGAAAATTCATTATCTTTTTGATAAGGGGCTTTCTGAAGAGTAAGAACTGAAGTACTTGAGAGCAAAGTATTAATGCTTTTTCCTTTTCAAACTTGAGTGTTTGACAACTGCTGTTTACATACTTAGGACTTGCGATTTCTCCAGTGTGTACAACATTCTTTGCATCATCTTAGATTGCTGTTTGTGTAGACCTCTTTAGATTATAGCATAGGTTGTACTGTAAGTCACTGTAAGTACTTTGTAAAAGGAATGTATTCAATATCCATTTTAGATGCAAATTCATCATGACCTCTAGAGTTACCTTTTAGAAGTTTGCTCAGACGTCTTGTACTGCTTTTCAGGGTTGCTTATGTTGCTTATGTGGCTTTTCCTGTATTTTTCTCTTTACAAATGGAGCTGGGCAAACCAAACAGATTTCTTTCAGTTGTGGAGAGTGTGGGTAGAAATAACTGCTGGAGAAGAAAACTCAGATGAACCTTGAGGAGTGGCTGGAATAATTATGCCTGTGTTTAGGCAAGCTGCTGTTTACTCTTTTCTTGCACACAAATCCGCCTGGAAAACTCATTTTAGTCAGCACTGCAAATGGCCAGTGCAGCAGCACAAAAATGGGCCCTTTGTTTCCAGTCTGAAGATGTACATGAACCAAGACTTCTCAGTGTCAAAACTCTTGTCAACTGGCTCCTACTCTATCTCTTACATGTGACCAAAGATGCTCATGCAACATGCAGCTGGCAGGAGTAGTAATTTTGACCATCTCTTCCAAGCTGTGAGCAAGGCAACCTCCTAAAACCAGGAATTACAAATAATTCAGCATTAGTTTTGAAATATCTTAGTTTTTAGTGCAGTGCCACTCTACTGTGATTGTTTAGTCCTATCATGCAGCATGAGCCAGACCTTGTGTCCAGGCACTGCCTTTTGCTCCAGGAAGTAGAAAGAAGAGTTATGTCCCTTCTAATCATTTTAAGCCTAAGTTAGGCCTGCTACAACATTTAAATGCTCTCTGAGCATAATTCCTAAAACTCTTGTTCTACATTTGAGACATTTCTGAGATACATGGTGTAGCATCTGTAATAACAGTGGTTTTGGAAGAGGATACAGCCCCTCGCTGTGTCTGCTGGTCTGAATTACCAAGCTCCTACTCCATGGCATTACTCTTGCTCCCTCTGTTAATTGTGTTGTTGGAGGGGTTGCAGGCACTGAAGCTGCTGCTGCTGCTGTAGCCTTTCATTGTGGAGGACTCCAGTTTCTGCTGATGTTGTATCAGCATAAGCTGATTCCCACTTAGTGGGTATGAGGTGGTTCCGTAAAGAGGACCTACACTTGTTTCTTGGATGCATTTCATTTCTTTCCATTTGGGCTAACTCAGCCAGCCATTTCTCCCAGGTAGTATCAGTGCTATAATCTGCCTTGCCAGTGCTTCCATTTATTCATTAGGGCTTCTCTTTTATTTTTTCTGGATCCACACAGCTTTCTGATGTCAGTAGTGTGTTTCCCTCAAGCTATAGTTGGTAGAGGCAGTGCATTTGGTCACCCTTGGACAAGTAATGTCAGGCATCCTGATCCTGATAGAACTGACTGCAGAAAAAACTTCAAGGTACAAAGGCAAATTGGCCAAGGCAAAGCTTTAGGTGCAAATTGCACCTTCTCTGTTGCAGCTTTGTGGAGATTACTGACAAGAAACCTTTTTATTTCTTATCACCGCACAGTGTTGCAAGCCCCAAGCACTCATATAATTTGTTAGAGTAGCCAAATCTATGCGATTTAAACATTTATTTTGTGTCACTTTGTTTGCCTTGAGGCTCATACTACTTAGCTGTTCTCCCCAGACAGGGTGATTGAAGCTTATGAAAGAGTTAATGGAGTAACTTCAGAAAGCAGAGATTCAAGAACAAGTGGCTGAATCTCAGCAGGAAAAGACTGCAAAACTAGAAGCCAATATTCTGGACACGTGACCCTGGTTTCCAGTCTTCTCCCTTGCAGGGGACAGGAGAAGGGAAGTTCAGGTCTTAAAAGTGTCACCTGAGCTGTTAGGAGGATTACATTGGCTTATAGAGTCTATTTGTAATTTTTCAGTAAGAAAAATGAGTCCTTCCTATGAACACCATCAAGGACTTATTAATCCTCTTGTGTTTGTGGAGATGAGCTCCCTTCCCATTTTTGTTAACTTGAGACTGTCTTTAAGATGAAAACTTGTTAGTATGCACAGCACAGCATGACACTTCTGCTTACGTTATTTTGTTAGTATTTGGAGATTCTTTAAGACAGGATCTTCTTTGTAATATTTCAGTTTCTCATTCAAAGTCTTCAGTCACTGCAATATCTGGTATTGTACATAATGAAGAGAAATCTTAATGCCTTTTCTGCACAGTCACTGCCACTTACATTAAGAGAACAGCCCATGCAGCAAAGGAATTATAAATGATATTGAGGTTGGCAAGCCTTGTCCTCATTCCTGAAGATCTATTCCTCTCTAAGCACAGAGTTAATCACATTTTTCTTTTATATCTAGCTTCCTTGCTCATGGACAATACCATTTAAGACCACTCATACATTAAGTTTTGTCAGTAGATTCCCCCTCTTTTTTTTGGGGTGGTGTATTCTTGTTTTCCAGAAGTATTTGGAAACATAAATAACAATTGCAGCAACTTCTAACAGTCAGTAAAGAGTTCTGTAAGTGTCAAATGCAGGATCTTTCACAGTCTAAGTGGTCATTAGTTTTTATGACAAACATTTTCCATAGTCTAGTGGTCCTTTCAGCTTTGCTGTCTTATGCAATCGTTCCACTGAAACCCCAGCTGTATTGTTAAGATGCTGTAGGAGGTCTATAAAGGGGACACCAACAGAAACCAAACCATATTTCCTTTAATTTCCTCTCGAGAGCAGGGCTTTGGTCTCTAAATCATCAGTTGATATATCAAACTTCTGCTATCTTGACTTATTCCTAGCCTAGGAAGTCTTTCCTCTCCTAGGAAGCAGAGAACATTTAAGTGAACACAAGTGGAATGACAAAGAGGAGCCAGGGATTACACCCTACAAAACTGGTTTTTGTGGTGTATCCATGGAACAATCTTCTCAATGGCAGTGTGACCTCTGCTTTACTGTGGAACTTCAGGAATACCCCGGGTCCTGCAGAGGTTGTTCATTGAAGTGACTCTGGCTGTTTTAAAGATTATGGGTGGTCCTCCCCAACTACTCAGCCCTGGGGAGGCCACATCTGGAGTGCTGTGTCCAGTTCTGGGCTCCCCAGATCAAGAAAGAAAAACCTGTATGGAAGAGGGTCCAGCAGAGGGATACAATGAAGGTTAGGAGACTGGAGCATCTCCCTTAGGAGGAAAAGCTGAGGGAGTTGGGCTCGTTTAGCCTGGAGAAGAGATGACTAAAAAGTGATCTCATGCTGGTTAGAACATGATGCTACTAACACAAGGGTTGTGGGGTCAATCCTGTGTGGGCCACTCACTTAACAGCTGGACTTGATGATCATTGTGGGCCCCTTCCCATGCAGAATATTCTGCAATGCGTGCAAACATCTTGGCACCAGCTGACAAGAGGATAAGGCCAGACTCTTTTCAGCGGTGCCCAGCAACAGGACGAGGGACAATGGGCACACAATGAAACACAGGAAGTTCCATCTGAATATGAGGAAAAAATTCTTTATTGTGCAGGTGGCAGAGCACTGGAACAGGCTGCCCAGAGCCTGCCTGAATGTGATCCTGTGCAACATGCTCTAGGTGAACCTGCTTTAACAGTGGGGTTGGACTAGATGACCTCCAGAGGTCTCTTCCAACCCTAAAGCTTCTGTGATTTCATGATTTTGTGATTCTGTGACAAAAGGAATTGACTTTAAAAAGAGAGCATATACAGGAATTTCACCAGCTGGCACAATTCCGGTGAAAAACAGGAAGCACCAAGAGCTTCAGCTAAGCCCAGCACTGGGTGGACTGGAAAGTGAACAGTCTCAGATGTGAGTGAAGAGCTCCCACAGCACAGCAGTGGAATGTCACAGCACATTCTTCTCCATGGCGTCCATCCAGCAGCGCTCTGTCACTGCCACACACAACCAAAAACTTGTTTGAGTCTGTCAGGTTGGGGAGCACTTCACTTGGAGGGCAGCAGTGTCCCTCTGTAGGGAAGGGAACTGACCATCTGAATGGGGGACAGAAGGAAGGTCACCCCACAGGAGGCACCCCACTGTGGTCAGGGAAATGACTGTGGTGGCTGAAGCCAGACATAGTCCCACAGGAGGCAGCACTCCCATACCTGCAATAGTTTACTCACATACCCGTGCTATTTTATCCTTTCTTTCACGAAGCCCTAGGAAATACCAGGGTTTATGGCCAATAAAGAAACTATGAATCCTTCATGGGAAAAAACGACTCTTTTATGTCTCCCATGCAATTACAAGATTTATTTTTTCTGTGTGTATGTGTTTTGAACTTGCAGTGATCTGAATAAAGGACTCCAATCTGGCAGTCCTGAAGACCAAAAATTTGATATCCACAGACTAGCAGCTGCTCAGATATCAAGAGCCAATGGTAAGATTATTATGTAGTGCTTTTGTCCCTGGATAACCCCTGGAGATAGCCTGCTTGGCTATGGGAGCAGAAGGAGAATCAGCAGATGTGCAGAGAATGGGAAAAGAAAGCCAGAAAACTGGGGGTCGTGAGAGATGAAAAACACAGTGAGGAGCACTCAGAGGCTGACAAACACAAGTGAGAAAGAAGAGTCTCTGACAGACGCAAGACCTTATTAAAAACAGAGTAGTTCAAGTTGTGGGCCTAAACTCAGCATTGTGAGAGATTGTGTCTTGGAGTCTACACTTTCTAATTCCAGCAGATAGATTTCTGGTCTTTACTTCTCTGTGACTTTTGGTTTTCATCCCTGTCTTCTAGGTCTGAAGGTTCTATCAAGGGTTGAATTCTTCTCTTACAGGATTCAGAGTCACCTGTTCATGACATTTCTTTTTTTTTTCTTTGCCTGAAAATCCTTATTTCCCACACCCTTAAGCCAAAAGTATCAAGGTTGTACTGTCATTTTTTAGCCCTTCAAGAAGCCTTGTGCCCTGCTTTCTTCAGTATACACAATACTTTGTTCCAGTTTAATTCTAAAGGAGCTGTAAGTGCCGGCTCAGTATTTTCCTTAACACCAGAGCAGTGATCTCATGTGTAAACATGAGGCTGTAATAGCTGAAATGCTTTTAGTCATTATATGATATCAGTACTGCATTTAGTGAACAAAGTAGTTACACAGCAGAGAGTTTTTCAGCTCATCAGGGCTGCCCATGATGTTTAAAATATAATGGCTGCAGGACAAAAGTCACTTACCTAGTGGATAGGTATTTAACTGCAAGTAGGAAACTTTGGTACTGGATTAAACTTGTCTGTAATTTTCTTTGGTTTAGATGCATTTCAGCTTTGCTGGTTTCCATTTTTTGGTAAAAGCTGTATGATCACAGTTTGTGCCCTGATTAGAAAATGCCTACAAGATGTATTTCCTGCTCTTATCTGGGTGCATCATTCTCACCAATATCACAGTCCATTCCTGCAGCTGTTATGGATAAATAAACACTTCACATCAAATATTATAAACTTCTCATCATTGTATATTAATCTAGTATATGGAAGAAAAAATTGCTAATGTTTACTCTTTGAATTTAACTTTGGTTGTTCTACAGTTCTGCAGCAGAAATGAAAGCACTGAAGCAGAGTGAGTTTGTGGCTTCATAACTTGTGTCATCTCAGGAAAAAAAATCCACATTTCTGTTCGACAGCCCTCTGTAACATCCCCCAGGGCTTGATAAACACAGGAAATTGAAAGGCATACTGCTGTGGTGGGAGAGTGTGCAGGGAAGGGAAGCTCTCTGCTGCAGGGTGAGCTTGTGACCCTGTCCCATACAGATTGCGGTGCCTAAACCCCTGGCTGTTCCTTAAAGGGAAAAGGGGATAAAAGGGGATAAAATTTAGTTCTCCCAGAAG
>JAWWMO010000121.1:89479891-89635525 GCA_035047845.1 Dendrocincla fuliginosa | reverse complement strand
CCCTGTCCCTGCCCCTGTCCCTGTCCCTGTCCCTGCCCCTGTCCCTGCCCCTGTCCGTGCCCCTGTCCCTGTCCGTGCCCCCGCCCCTGTCCCCGTCCCTGTCCGCGCCCCCCGCCTGTCCGTGCCCCTGTCCCTGTCCCTGTCCCTGTCCCTGCCCCTGTCCGTGCCCCTGTCCCTGTCCGTGCCCCTGTCCCTGTCCCTGTCCCTCTCCCTGTCCGCGCACCCCGCCTGTCCGTGCTCGGGTGTCCCGCCCCCCGCCCCGCCCCGCCCCGCATCTCCCGCCGGGCGCTGTCCAAGGTGCTGAACCCGCGCTGGCGGCGGCGCTGCCCGGATCTTCCCGGCTCTGCCCGGCCGTTCTCCAGCTCTGCCCGGCCCTTCTCCCGCCGCTGCCCGGATCTTCCCGGCTCTGCCCGTATTTTCCCGGATCTTCCCGGCTCTGCCCGTATTTTCCCGGCTCTGCCCGGCCCTTCTCCCGGCGCTGCCTGGCCCTTCTCCCGCCGCTGCTCGCTTTCCTGCCTTGCTCCCCGAGCTCCCACGGCCCCCTGAGCTATCATGCTGTAGACTGTCTACAGTTGGCGTAAATGAAATTGATTTTAATTAGAATTTAGCTGTAAGTATACATTTAGCAGAGGGTATATTTATCCAGGATTTCCCCCCGACAGACAATTTAGTAGTGTGTTGTGATTTTAGAGAGTAAACAAAAGCCACCAAAATTCTGTTGGTGGGACTTTAAGAGTAAATAGTCTATGGCACAACACAGTATTTTGTGCTCAATCCCTACATGAAATTCTTAGTGTATACCATTAAAGGAACTACACAGTTGTTGCAATAATACCTTTGTGAATGGCCTACTGCTATTCATCTCAAAATTCGTGCCGTGTTTGGATTTTGGTTGGTTGGTTGGTTTTGGTTTTGCTTTGATTGCAGTGGGTTGGCAGAGAAGGAAGGAATGAAGAAATATAAAAATCAAGGCAAAAACTCTAATGGTAACCACAAGGTTTTGAATGTATTGTACAGCCATTACATAAAAACTCAGTCTGTGATGTTTTCAAAATCCTAAGATTTTGCAGGCAACATTTAGGCACTTTTCACCCAGCATGCCGATAATTGGGGGGCTGCATGTGTTTACAAAAATATATGGAGAATGTCATGGACCAATGTGTTATTATACTACAGTATTTCCAGAAGTGATTGATAAAATACCTGAGAACCAACTTTCCTGCTGAGAAAGAGTAGGAGCAGGAAAACAGTTGATTTCAGCAGAGTTTTGAAAGACTGAAGAAGCAGAGAAGACTGATAGCAGAATTGAAAGGTTTAATTGTCAATCAGCTTTTACTAAAAATTGTGTATGGCCGTAAAGGAAAGGAAAACATAAGTCCTCCTTTAAAAGAAAAATAGCAACCAAAAAACCCTAACAAGACAACAAACAAATAAAACAAAAAGAAGCGTAAAACTAAGATTGTTTATTAATAATTTACCCTGATTCAATTTACCGCATGAATTGTTCTTTCCCATTTAACAGCATAGCAAGAAATGGTGCTGTTTGCAACACAGCTCAGGACTGTCCTGCTCAAGAGATCACCTGTGTCATCAGACTGTACTTCTGCACCTCTGTTTATCAGAATAATTCAGGATGGTGCCCCTCGCTTCAAGAAGAGAGAAGACTGGTGATAAGGTGTGTTCTCTTAAAGCACCTTCAGGATGCATCTAAGCTGTCCCCACTCAGAAGCAATCCTGATCTGGTAGCTTTCAAAATGCACCATATGGTCATGTATATTGAAAATCAGTTTTGGGGGGTTTCCATCTGGGGTGCTAGAAGAATAGTGTTACTTTAGTCTGTTTAATTGTACTTAACCTACTTAGATTGAGAGAAGCTTTAATTTAAATACCTTTAAATTTATTAAACAGCAGGAAGAGCTACATTCATTAAACTCATTTTTTTATGGTCAAAAGAATAGACAACAGATTTGCTTGCACATCTTTACAACAGGTAACAAAGTAGTCAGAAAAAAGTTTCCTGTAAGATCATTTTTCAAAAGTTAAAATATTAAATTGACTTTCAGTGTTACTTAGATTGCAAAATCATTGAGATACTTTTTTGAATTTTACCTTATACCTCATTAATAATAATAATAAAAAAGAGGCATTAAAATATGTCAGACAGGAAATATAGACCTCTAATGACATTAAGCATGACTCCATTGCTAGTTGGAGATCAATTTTTTTCATAGCTACTAAAAACCAAAGACACATTTTACAACTCTTCAAACTAAAGTGTCAAGCCAAATTAAAGTTTATTTGTACTATATTTTATTGCTAAGTCTGATATTGAAGTGGATCACAGCATACTAGATTATAACTTATTTGAAGATAGAACAGGTAACAATCATTACATATTTTTGTTGGTGCCATCTAAACGCACATGTATTTTCATGCAGCACTGAGGTCAAAAGGCAGTGAAAGAAAAAACTTGCAGGAAAACCTCCAAATTTTGCAAATGCTTATTCAAAAATTATTAAATCTTTTGAGAGTATGCAGTAGAATGAATGGTCAATGTAAGCACAACAACAAAGAATTATACTTCTGACATGTCATGATAAAGTCAATACAACAGTTTAAATTAGTAGTTATCTATGTGTGTGTGAGGACACCTAGGACTTCATGCACCAAAAATCAGATTAGTCAAGAGTTTTCAGTTTTCAGAAATTCAATTTGCTTTCAAATTTCTTTACTGTTTTACTTGGGTAAAGGTTACCTGTTTCCTGCACTAACTGTTGATGAACATTAAAAGAAATAAACAGATACTTCCTCCTATGATCTAAGTAACCATCTCCTTCCCATAAAGTAGAATTATAATTGACAATATAAGGAAAAAAGAAGCAGCAATAGATGTGCAAGAAAGAGGGAATGGCCCATCTCCTTTGCCTCAGTTTATTTAACTCCTTCTTGGGATACTCTCTGTACCCAGGCTCCATCTGCTGTCTGCATGCTGGCCTGTGAATACATGACCCTGGACCTTTTGGCATCATGGTTTGATTATGGGGCACCTGAATGTGCACAGGCCATCAGCATGAAGTTTGCTTCCATGTAACAACACTGGGATGATGTACTGGATTTTTGCCAACAGTGCATCCTGCTGGAACTGGCTATGCCCTTTCCTTACAGAGGCAAGCCCTGCAGCCCTCCAACTGCTGACAGCTTGCCATGTAATCCAGAAGGGAACTGTACATCAGCTCTATTTTATGTTATCATTCTTGAGGTGTGGTAAAGAAGAAGTAATTGAATATGTGACTCAGTAAATGCCATGGAACATAGCATATCTTCACTGAGAGATCTCCTTTTTCACTAATTTGGGATAATTTAAAAATAATAATAGAGTAACAAATAGCAATTGAATACAGAAAAAAATTGCTTAAATAGAAATGAACAGCAAAGAATAAAATGCAGTCTAGAATATCTCTTCACCTCTTTCTTCCTTGTGATGCTAACAAAACTGACAGAGAAGGTTTGAGTCTATGATATAATTTTCTCCTCTCCACATGGAGGTAAACACCAGATCTTATATTTTGCTTGCCCATGTTTGCAGTTCTACCTCTGCTGTTTCTTCTGACCTTTATATTACAGCTTATCCGTTGCAGGTAGCTCAAACATTTTCACAAAAATCTCTGTCATCATAGCACAATCTCCAGTTCACCTGTTTTTTCTAACTTTACTGCAATCAGTAAGTCCGAATTTCCCTTTCAACCTAATCTCCAAGATTTAGAGCTGTTCCTCTTCTTATAAAGCTCCATTTACATGACTTCCTAATTTTCCTTTTCACATGATGCAAAATAATTCCTTTTGTACCCCTCTTTTTCTTTTTCTACTTATTATTTTCACCATCTTTTCCCTGTATGCAAGTCTTTCTTTAATACAAATTTCTCCCTTGAAGAATAACAAGAAGAAGAACTAATGGACAAACTGAGGTACAAAGAAGGTGATATGTAGGTTAGAATAATTGAGTCACAGTTTCCAAATTCCTAGTACTCTTCCTTGAGCTAATTCTTCAGTTCATAGTTAAGCACCAATTATTCACCACAGCAAATTAGAGAGGCTGGTAGTCTCACCTGAGTTTAGGCATGTAAAAATCACATGTCTAAGTCTAGTCCAGTCATCACAGACGCCCTTTACACACCGAAGGTTGAAATAGACTCTTCTGACAGTTTATTTGTCTGACCTCTATTTTTGGTTGAGATGAGTCATCTTATGCAAAATCTGATTTCTCTCCACTGAATATAAAGTCAGTAACTAGATTAGATGTAAACATCTATCTTGTACATGACAACATTAGTACAAATGAATTCCAACAGATTTCAGTAGTGTATGATAATAAAGAGTCCTGAGGAGTTTGTCATTATATAACAGATGATGGAACAGAAAAATAAATCTTTCAAAAAGTGCATGTGATTTACATGACAAAATGTATTCTACTTCAGGCATAAAGAGGTGAAAAAACAGACCATGCTCAAAATAAATTGACAGAATTTGAGAAAAAAAAAAAAGATGAAAGATGCACACATATAGCTTATCTAAGATGTAAGCAAAGGTACAAATGCACAAAGAAAATGTTATACCCAAATGGGAATAAAATTGTTTAGAGGATGCAAAAGATATCAACTAGAACTAAGGAGATTATATTGCACATAGAAAATTTATATTGAATGTAATAAGCTACTTTTACCATTTCATTTAGAAAGAACTTTCATCAGAAGTAGAATTCAAAGGAAGGGAAGCTTGTAAGCATGTTGACAAGAAAGCTGGTAATGCAACAGTTCTACTTTTCTGTAGATCTGTTTTGCTTTGTTCTGGGGATTTGGTAGGGTTTTTTTGATTCCTTTGTTTGGTAGGGGTTTTTTGATTCCTGTTTGGTAGGGTTTTTTTTGCTTTGTTCTTGTTTCGGTTTTTCAATACATTTGTAGATTTTATCCAGTTTGGTTTTAGTTTGTTTTGTTCAGAGAATACCTATCTGCAATTGATTAATTAGCAGTCTGATTTAGTTAACTTTGCTTCTTCAGAAGGATACAATGGAGACAACTGTCTGATCTGAATTAGTTTATTGATCAGGTACACAAAGCCCATAGGCAGGCAACAAGATAAAAAAAAAACTTTATTAATCCATTGGTCTATTGCAATGTTGCAACAACAGAAATGGAGTAAATTCAGCATATGAATTATCATATGCTTATTTATGTATTTACAATATATAGCTGTACAGAATTTAGCCAGTTCCCACTTACTTATCGGAAGTGTAGAAGCACACAAAAAAAATCCTGGACAAATCGGATGGTATTCATCTGGCAGTCTTAAAATGAAATATATAAAACTACAGGACATACAAATCATCACTAAATTGTAACAAGAAGGAAATTCTCCATTAAACATGGTTTAAGATACTTGACCATATTAAAAGGTCAGAAAGAGTTCAACTAACTCCAAACAATAGTCAAGCATTATGGCAATTTTCTTCAAAATGAAATGTGAAAAAAGTTTTGACAACATCTTTATCAATTTATATACTCTCAAGTAAAAAGTTATATAATTGTATATTAAAACCCCATTTAAAGTGTGTAATACTAGCAACTTGACAGTTTAAGAAAAATGTGACATGCTAAATACAGGATTAGAAGTCATTACCCTCCAGGACCTTCGAAGAGAGAACCTTTGGAGCATTAAAAGAACTGAAATATCTCCACTTTCTTTATAAAGAACTATTTTAGGCAGAGCATTTCAGTAGGAACCTAAAACTTAAGAATCCATTGTGTCAAATTTAGGATTAAATGCAGGCATTACTATCAGTATAAAAAAAACCCCAAACAAACAAAAAAAAACCAAACAGAAATATCTCCTTTTGACAATGTATATTGTAGTTCAGCAGATGGCTGTGAAAGGGTACTCATCCCACTTGTAAAGATTTGTCCGTTTTTAAAGAGGTCACACAATCAATACTTCACATATGTTTCAGTTTTACTGGATCATAGCACAAGCATTTTCTGGAAAAAATTGCTGAATGATTTTAAGGCTCTTAGCAGCATACAAAAGGAGGTGTTTAGGAGACAGAAAATAATATGAAAATCATGTTAGCATTTTATTAGCTGTAAATAATAGATAGATAGTTAGAAATTATTTTACAATTTATTTGATCAAAACTGAGCACATCTGAATGTAATTTTTTAATGCATAATAGGAGATAGAGAGATTTCCAGTTCACAAGAATAAAGAACTAAACCAGCTTTGTGAGTCTGTTTTTGTCAGAGAATAAGTCCTTTAAAACTGCCAGTTTCTCATTTAGGTAAGAGCACTTTGACTCCTAAAATATCTGTAGTCCACAATGCGCATTCACATCCATAAGTTTTAGAAGAACCAACATGAACCTGAATTTTAAAACCTTCATATCATGAGTAGTCTCCAAATTTTCAAACTTGCCCTTTCTCCTTTCTTCTTAATGTCAGCAAAGGAGTTTAATTATTCTAGCAGTTTCTTTTTGAAGAAGTTGACAGTATTTTGTTCTACTCCTAACAGGTCTCTTAGAGATGTGTCTAATGGATGGAGAAGGTCAGAAAAATCAAAAGAGAGGAAATTTAAAAAACAAGAAAACATTTAACAAGTTTGTTGGGGGGAAAATGTTTCCAGCTCCAGTATGAGTAAATAAAGTAATAAAAATGAAAATGTTAAAAGTTCAGCAAATGTTGTTAAATCTGCTCCTAATGATGCAGTTTATTTGCCATTTGTGCCAGAACAAATGGATTTGCTTTATTTCAAGAGCTGGGCTGTATTAGTCTCAACTATTGCAAAGCTCAGTTCAACCATGGAGCAAATAAATGGATGATGAGTCATTCTTTTTCTGAATAGAGTATTAAGTGCAGTCTCATCTTGCAATTATTTAATTTTCCAAATAAGTCATTCCAAAGCTCTACGAAATAATTCCATGATTATATAATTTCTTTCAGAGTGGATGAAATTTAAGGACAGAGTGTACCACTGTTACCTATGTTTAAGAACTGTCCCAGTTCAGTCAGTATCATACTCTTTAATGATTGAATAAAAATACAGCCTTCTGATCTTTATTTTATAGGATTTTGTTTTATTATTTTAAACTTTAACATCTCAAGGGCAATTCAAGCTTACAGATTTACAAAAAAAAATATTAATTAATGTGCATTTCTATGAACTTAGTGTACCATACACAGATGGAATTCAGAAGCTGGTAAAATAAAAACTTGTGGGAAATCTATAATGCAATGATATTTTCCAAACTGTGCAAATGTCAGCTACCTAAAAGCACCTAAAATGTAATTACATTAATTTTTTATTTTTAAAATACAAAGCCTGATGGATTTGAAGAGATTTATTTCAAAATAATTTTTAAATGAATTATGCAAAACTACTTTTCTCTGCTCTTGTATTTTCAATTTACTTTTTCATCCTTATATACCTTATTTTAAACATAACTTGCTCGTGACAATGCAACAAAACATGAATATTTTAAATGCAAAATGGACATCTATTGAGGACCTTTGGAATCATTTCCCAGAACAGACTGCCCACACCCCGAAAGACCTATGCAAGCACAAAATGTCTGAAATATTTACGATGTTAATTGAATCCCTTAATGTTTCACAAAGTTCTCTAATGAAGTCCACTAAAAATAGAAAAATAAATTGTCATGAATGCAGTTTTTAAAAATCAAGGTGTGTTTTTTGTTTCTGTTGGGGTTTTTTGGTGTTGTTTTTTTTTTTTTCTCCTAGCATCCTTGCCTAAATGTCCATTGGTTTTAATATTAGTATTGTCATTGACAATGGACTTTGACTCAGGTACAAGGACATTGCAGCAGATATACTCCAATCTGCTGGAATTGCTGTCATGCTGTCCACCAGCACTGCCTTACACTGACTCTGGAGGAAGGTCTAGTTTTGTGCTGGTCCTTAAAATTGAAAGAGGATAAGTATTTCTCTGTCACAGGAAATGAAATAGACAATTTTTTTCTTTGGGCAGACTTACTTAGGCACCTACTTTTGGGAACTTAAATCTTTCTCAAAATAAGAACTTGATGCATCAGACTATGTCAGATTGATCATTTAATTTATATTCCAAGTAATTCAGAACAATTTCCATTCCACTCATCCTTTTCCCTTTTCCATTATATAACTTTCAATTTATATATCAGATGACCCAAGGGTCATGCTGTTTGTCATCTTGACTAGTGACTTTTAAAAATAATTCCATGTATCTTTATACTTGGTTTGCATGAACAGTTTTTCATAGTGGAGTGGGCTACATGGGCAGCTTCTCTGAGAAGCTGCCAGAACTTCCCCCATCTCTGACAGAGCCAATGCCAGATGGGGCTGAGACAGATCCGCTGCTGGCCAAGGCCAAGCTAATCAGCGACAGTGGTAGCAACTCTATGATAACATATTTAAGGGGGAAAACAAATAACTGATTTGTACTGATGTAATTGAAGCCTCACAGATACCAAGGTCAGTGCAGAAGTAGAAGGAGAAAGTGCTACAGGAGCCAAAACAAAGAACCCCCTGCAGTCTGTAGTGCAGATCATGGTGGGGTAGGCTGTCTCTCTGCATCCCATGGAGGTTCACAGTGGAGCAGACACCCACCCACAGCCCATGGAGGAGCCCCATACTGGAGTGGGTGGATACCCAAAAGAGGGCTGTGACCCTGCAGGAAGCCCATTCTGGAGCTGTGACTGTGGAAAGAGGAACCCATGCTGGAGCAGGTCTGCTGGCAGGACTTGTGACCTCATGGGCAACCCACACTGGAGCAGGCTGTCAAGAACTGTAGCCCATGAGAAGGACTCCCATCCTCACACAGAGAGGACTTTCTCCCATGGGAGGGACCACAGGCTGGAGCAGGGGAAGGACTCTCTGAGGAGGAAGCAGCACAGAAACAATGTGATGAATGGAACACAACCCCCGTTCCCTTGCTCCCTCTACCACTCAGGGGCAGAAAGTAGAGAATTGGGAATGGAGTTAAGCTTGGGAAGGAGGAAGGGGTGACGGGAAGGTGTTTTTAGGATTTTTTTTGCCTCTCATTATCCTGCTCTGATTTTGACTGGTAATAAATTCAACTAATTTACTGAAGTCAACTCTGTTTTTCCTGTGGCAGTAACTGATGCGTGATCTCTCCCTGACCTTATCTCAGCTCATGAATCTTTTGCTATATTTTTTATACCCTCTCCAGATGAGTAGGGGAGTGAAAAGACCAGCTTAGTAGGCACTTGTCATTCAGCCAGGGTCAACCCACCACAGTCTCCTAACTCTTTGCAGAATTAGAAAGTCCTACTTTGGTTGTGTTTTTTTTTTCTTTTTTTCTTTTTTAATATATATAAATTAAGTGGGCTTCTTATGTTTAGTCTCTACATTGCTGTCTGTCTTCTGCTAACCAAGTTGGTTTTCATCCTCTTGTATTAATCTACATCAGAAGAAAATTATAAAGAGCGTTTGTGTAGCTGAGGGAAAGAGAGTGCTAAATGTTAATGCACAATGGCAATATATCTTTGCATCCTCTCTTCAGCTCATTTCTGCTTATAGCTTTTTCTACCATAAACGATAATTTTTGCATTTAAATACCATGAAAAAAAATGAGAAGAAAAGTATAAGAATGAAACAGAAAGGAAGTTTCTTAACAAATTTTGTACTT
Organism: Dendrocincla fuliginosa; assembly: GCA_035047845.1. Taxonomy (NCBI): domain Eukaryota; kingdom Metazoa; phylum Chordata; class Aves; order Passeriformes; family Dendrocolaptidae; genus Dendrocincla; species Dendrocincla fuliginosa. The sequence continues at coordinate 89,625,835 of JAWWMO010000121.1, read as the reverse complement.
AGGTAAGTATATAAGAATAAGCTTAAAGCTGTACTAAATAATGCACTATCTCTTACTCTTCATACGTGGGAAAATATTTTGCCAAACTAGTCAATTGCTCTCTGTAAGACACAGAGAACTTAAACTCTCATGGTTGATATTACAGTTTTCCCAAGTTACTAAAGCATCTGCTGGAAAAAAATAATTAATCCATCTTCTTCTATACTGAGGTTATGTGTTTCTACTGAACAGAGATGTGGATATGTTACCATATCAAAACCAAGTATCTGATGGCTGATAGCAACCCCTAGCATAGTAGAAAAACTCAGTAGAAAAAAATATTCCCATAAAATAAGGACATTAGAAAAAAATGTGTAAACTTTGCCAGCTGCACTTGTTTCTGGTATATAAATTTCCTGGATTAAGCAGAGAGAGTTATGATGGCTTAAATAGAGTGTATTTACTATGAGGAATACTTCACAAGGTTGGAAGTAGACAATTTCAAAAAAGACAAGATACCAATTAAAGAATTTCTACATCAACTCACTTCCCTTTGCTCCCCATTCTCTCAAGGCGTATGGCCTTGGACATCGGAAGCCAATGGCTGCATCTGATTACACAGAGAGCAAATCCTTTGTTAGTAACAGGAAAAGATACCTGCATTTCTTATTTAGGACTGTAGACTATGTTCTGATTAGAAGCCACATTATAATTTTATAAATAAGATTTTATTTATTAAGGAGGAAGCTTTCAATAGTTTACATATTGGGGGCTTTTTTCCCCAAAGGATGCTTACTGCAAAACCAAGAAGAAATACTACTGCCTCTCTACATAAGAGACAATTATGTGCTGCAATCATCAAGTTGTTGTTACCTTTCTTAGGCACCTTAACAGAAATTTTTCACTTGAAAATAGTGGATTTTTTCAAATCCTCTTTACCTCATCAGGTTCCCTGATCCTGTGAATTGATTTTATCTGGTTGCCTTCTGACCTTTCACAAGAAATTTATGCTGGTTTGACACAAAGGGAAAGCATAAGTAGCAATTGTAACTATCAATTATCCAGCTCTGACTTCATCTGTTCACCAAAGTTCTTTGCAATTTTCCAGCACTCCTATGAGGTCTTTCAGTATTTGCAGGAATTCAGATTGATCACACTAGATGGTGGGCAAAGTTGGTTGTTTACATCAGCAACTTGGTAGATGTTAGATCTGACATATGTTTTTATCAGGCTTATTTTAAAAATGCCTCTTTAAAATGAAGGAGGAGGGGTTCAGTCTAGGGTGAGAGGAGAAGAGCTGGAACTCGTGTTGAGTTGTTCACTACAGCTCCATCTGAACTCTTCATATGTACCAGTGTTCTGCTCTGGGCTTGTACCTGCTCAAGGGCTGGGTATTCAGCTTCGATAGAAGGAATAAGAAATTCCAGGGTGGGAGGAGTAGAAAATAGACTTTACTCAAAATCTCGATATACACACTGGGGAAAAGGAAAATAAGTAATGGCCCAGAAAACAATAGGTATCATTTTGGTTTAGTGGATCTTCCTTTGACTGCTTGACAGTTTTTTTCTCCTGCAATCTATGCTTTGCTTTAGGCTTAAGAAGAAATTGTTTTCATTTAAGAATCAGCTAGTCTGACTATGCTATTCTTTTTACTTCCTCAGATGCTATTAGTTTAGTGAATTACTATATGAAGTCGATGCCCAGTTAAAAAGAAATTCAATAACTGTATTTATGCCAAAATAATTTATTGCATTGTCAGATAAAAACAATCCAATTAAAAAGTAAAAAGGAATTATCTGGTATCTCATGAGTCAAAACTGATAAACACAGGTTTGCAGTTTAAAAAAAGCCAAAAGGGAAAAAGACCAGTGGCCTGGGCTATAAAATTACACTCCTCAGAGATTAAAGCAGTCCCTTCTTCACAGGTATCCTATAGGTGTTCAAGTCTAGTCTGGGGAAAAAAAAAGGAAAAAAAAGTTAAAAAAATATCTGTTTTGCTTTCCTGGTTAAGCTCTGCCTTGGGTTCTGTTATTTTAACTTTTTTAATGGGTCTCCTAGGAACAGTGTTTGTGCTTCCAAGACATAAACAGGATCCCTCATGCTCCTTGTATGCTTATAGCCATCACTGATATTCAGTGGCTTTGAAACCTAGCAAAGGCTGCCCTGGGTCTGTCTTCTAAATATAATTTTCTTTATTCTTCCACTGGGTGCTGCAGGCCAAAATTATGCATATGTTATTTACTGCATTTGTATTCAAATAGTTCAGTAAGACCTTTCCATCTGCCAATGCTTGACGTAGCAGCGAGAGCTATCCCTAATTCTTGGCAGACATGCTTCTATTTAAGAGGGGAAAACTAAGCACAAATGAGATATCAGTGGCCTCAACATGACTTGAGAGCCCCCAATTTCTGAAAGAAAACTGTATTCCAAGAATACTCCTAATGTAGACATCTATGTAGAAAACACTACAGTGGCACTGCAAACCTGCTACCACAGCAATTTGACAGCTGCCAATGCTGCAGTTCCGTTGAGAAGAATGACTCATTTCTGCCACAAGCACATGTTCTTTGAACTGAAGATTTTCAACCCACATGGCTGGGGCAGGCCCCTCACACAGCTCTGTGACAGCCTATTTCCTCATTGAAATTCTGAAGTCATGGTTGATCACACATTCAAGATGATAAGAGTCTACCCTGCGGAGTGGAACTGCTTCACTCAGAAGTCTTTTTGTTAGCTCCTGTCAGAGAGCTAGCATTAACATGTCCTAAGATCCTTGTCAAGGCAAAAGCAAGCTTTTTCTGAAGAATATTATATTGGTGAAGGAGAATGAAAGCCTAGAAGATGACCATACTTCACTCACTAAAACGTGATTAAGGAGATTAACTTATAGGTAAAAACAATTTTTTAATTTAATCTGTAGGTAATGAGACATTTTTAAGTGCCTGAACTCAAAACCAAGACAGTAGTTAAACAGCTAGGAATATTGCCTAAACATCAATTCTTTACGTTTCTGAGAAAGATGTCTCAAATATCTGTTAAGAAAAAAGTAAGCTATAAGCCTGTGAGGACTAGGAGAGAAGTAAAGGATGCACTGCCAGTCTCACAAACAAAAAAGAAAAAAAGTAATCTTCTTCCTGGCTAAAAAGCATGTACCTTTAAAACAACCAATATTTGCTCTCTGAAATACATAATTTTCCTTTAGGGTGGTTTATACGTACATTTCAATCTGACCTATACACCTCGGTGTCCGGGGCCTGGATACCGTTGTTCAGTAGGTGAATTCCTATCAGATTTTGATCCATACAGATGCAGGATGCAGCAGGGGCAGACTACTGGCCCCAGGAACTGCGAAGCACTTGCATGTGCCATATCTAATTATGGGGTTTGAATGTAGGTATTAAAGAAAAAGTGAGATGATTGTTTGTTTTATAAACTGAAGTAACTATTTTTTCACATAAATGTGACAGGATGACTGGCCTGATTTTGAAAATCTAGAGTTTTCTCAGAGCCCTGCCTTTCTACCACATAAAGAATGCCCTCAGGGTATTGGAAAGTTTAATTATAAACTTTCGTGATATCTAGTATTGTAATAAAGTAGGAGATCACCAGATTAGTTTGAGCAATATCACACTATCTGACTCATTATAAAAAGTATTAATTTGGTTAGACTTGTAAGAAGTAAAAAAAAAAAAGACTCATGCAATGCAAAAACTTACTAAATGACTTTACAATGTATTACAAATTAAGAAGATTACTGCAGAGTCTCACTAGTCTATACAAACTAAGTAAAAATTAATGATAAACAAAAATGTGCTCCCTTTGTGGTTTATTTTCATCCAGCTGCATCCAGCTATGAAAGGGCTATCAAACAAAGCACTAATTAGTAGTCAGTTCAAGACAGTTTCAGAAAGTAATCCCTGGGCTTCCAGTATCTTTTGATACTTTCACAATTTCAGGAAAGTGCTGGGAACTCCACAAGCCCCATGGCTACTTAGGGGCAGGAGCCAGTCAGGAGGTATATTTGCTTTGCAGTCTGTGAAGGATAAAACAGCTGAGAATGGCACCCACCAGGACTAGCAATCTGAGTGAGAGCTGGCTGCAAGGTTGTCTTATCCTTTGTCTTCTCATGGTCTTTAGGAACTGGTTGTCATGCCCACAATGAAGGCTCTCTGAAATCTTAAAAACCTTTTCCTTGAACAGCATTGTTTCTGTGGGGTTTGTGCAGTGGTGGCAGCACTGCTTGGCCACTCCCATGTTAGTTACAGCTATCTATCCTCCACGATGTGGAATATAGGGTCCTCCACGATGTGGAATATAGGGTCCTCCGTCTCTTCCTTGTATTTACTGATTTTTAGGAAAGTCATCCAAACACTAGTCTAGACTTGTAAATACTTACTAAGTCTATCTTAGGCGCTTCATTGCCTTCCACAGTAAGGTTTCCTTAGAATCCCTGCTGTTGATTTTTTCACTACTTGGAGCAGTTACATATCTACCAGCCAAAAAAGCATATGTGTGACTTGTAGCCTCATGATTAGGGCACTTCCCAGAGAAGACAATGCACATGCAACTCTCACATGAGCAAATGTTTAACACCTAATACAGAGACTATCATTACAGAGATTATCATTAAGGATAGGGAATGCAACTCAGGTCTCTTCTTTCAAGTGAATGCCCTAAACTGCTAGACTAGAGCCTAATTTTCCTTTGGCCAGGAAATACTGAAGGTACTTTACTCTTCTGGAATTTTTAACAAAGGTGGTTTTTTTTTTCCTCTGTAAGAGTTTGCAGTCTATTGACTATGCAAGGTCAAGATGTATGTTCTTCAAATAAAGAATAAAATAAATCCACAGTAATTGAGTGTATTAGCCACTCAGCTACTGAAAAAAGAGCATCACTCATGTCTTTGAATTCTCTCTTAAAAAGGTCTGATCTTGGTACCAAACACCAAGAAAATATTTGTGAAATTAGCACTCATGTTTATTTCAGGCCTATAAGAGCACTTCAGAAGGGGGCAGGAATTAAAGTTTAACCTACAGCCTTAAATATTGGTTTGTTTTCCAATCATCATATTAGATGACTTAGTTCCATTAATGAAGTCCTTACTCATGATTGAACCAAAAAAATCTAAGTATACTGATACAATGTAAAGACTCTGCTGTCAAAATACAAATTAGATGATACAGAAAATGGCTTTTGTAAAAATAGATCGTGTTTTAACATTCTGGGATTCATTTCAACAGAAACTATATCTCCCAAAGCCAGCAACCTGACTAAAAGCTAATTAGTGCTACATTCCTTAATGGAGAGCTAAGCATCTCTGGAAGGGGTTTCATCTCATTATTTTATTTATCTGCACTTCCTGCAAAGTCAGCTTCAGTTTGTTATAACAGCTTTAGACAACAAATTTTCAGATATGACCTTAAGTTAGATGAATCTCAGCCTGTGTGTCTAACTTCAATAAAAATACTTCAGATCATGTGTGATTTATATTCACAGGAAGATCTTCTTGGGCCACTGTAAGGTACAATTCAGGTAAACTTTTGAAAGAACTGAGGTTGACCTGGTGATGGCCTAAGGCCATTTTAATAACATACCTGTCCTGAATATATCTTAAACTGGGAACTTTGCACACATTCCTCCTCAAATCTCAAACACAGAGATTTCAACCTATGAAACAAAAGAAACTCCCAAATGCTAATAGATCTAGTAGCTCAAGGGGGAATTATTCTGTGGTCTTCCTCTTAAAATTCACAGCTTTTTTATCGTTCTCTTTTACTATTCCTTTAGAGTTTTAGAGGGAGATCACTTAAGACATTCCAGTGATATTGATCCTATATTTACTTAAGTCTTTTATACCTGGAATTTTGCCAAGCAAAATAGTGTACTTTACTTCAGTGATCTCAAAGCCCATATCAAGCCTTTTCTTGTAAAAGTGGAGATTTTTTTTTAATTTTTATTTTAATTTCTTTTATTCATCCTTTCATAATATTGTTCCAAAGTTGTATTCTGAAGCCAGACTAATCCTTAAAAAGCATTGTTACACAAATAGCATAAGCAACAGCCTATACTGGTCATAGATACTGTGGATCACTTGAGAACAAAATAAAATACAGCTTTTACTCTACCTGGATATCTCAAGCACCCACTCACCAATTTGCTCTGTTCACTAGATCTCCGCTTTCCATCCCAGCCGGATGCTTTGGAAAGATTAGGCTGAAAGTTGTGCCAGTTTGTATTGGGCTTGCACTCTTCACTTCCTGTTTTTTTAACAGACCCCTTCTTTTTGAGAATCTTTAATTTTCTTTCCAGAATGCCAAGCCTCCAATTTTTCCAGTCTGAATAGTCTACATGCAGAAGAAAAATGCATGATCAGTCAGTCTCCTCACTGGTGGTTCTTTTCCATGTGTCTTTTTTATCTGGAGGATTTAAGATGTGAAACTTTTGTCTAGTGCAGATATTATAAACATCTGTACCTGCTGCAGCTAACAAGTAGTGGGCTTCCAACAGCTAAAACTAGTAAAAAAATAAAATGTATATAACCATTTAAAAATCTATATGACATAGCAGTGAACACACCCAAAAGTTCTTTATAAAATGTTAGTGTATTCCTGCATTTTTAAGGTAATTTATTTTCAAATATTTTGAGAAATAACAGAAAGGTTTCTCGTTGCACTTATATGTGACTGTACAGTACCTTGCATGTATAATATCACAAAATCTTTGCACAAATAATGCTTCTATCCTACAGGGAACAAAAAGAAATTAAAATTGTTTAGTCTTCCCTCTCCAAGAGAGGCCAGTATTACAGAATGAATAGTTAGATCTCATTTTTAGCATATGCTTGGTGATCTTTTGGTTTGGATAACTTGGAAAAACTTTCCATTATGAAATGTTATTGGACCTTTTTGGGGGGTAGCTTGTTTGTAGCACTGTTTATAGGAACTCTGACAGGGAAAAAGTTCTGGTGCCAGGAAAATACCAGTGGTTGATGCCAGGAAATTATCTTCAGATTTGACTGGGCAATAAACTACAGAGAATTGCTGTTTTCCTGTTGGGGTTTCCATTATTGCTTTTTGCCTGGCAGCATACCAAAGCCACAGACAATCTAAGTATGGAACCCTGCTCCTCATGCAGCCACATTGACATCCAGTGCAGTGAGAAGTACTGGGAGCATAACCTCAACCCTTTGCTTTCCGGGGCAAAGGTAGTTATAAGAAAGAGAAATATGGGTGATAATATAGGTGTGGGAGGAATATCTAGAATCTCCTGCTTGCAGTCTCTTTGTTCCTGAAGAATAGGAGGGATATGAGGCAGACTTAGGCAAAAAACGTGTGATGGACAGCAAAGCATGAACTGCAGCTCACTACATTGGACAGCTGACATGAATGAACATGGATCTTTCCCAACTTGGTTTTCATAAAGCATTTTTTATTCCACTAAATTTTCCCAAGGTGAAATTCAAACTGTACTAATGGTTTTGTATTATTTCTCAAAGAGAATACAGTTTCTATTTGTGCTGATTTTTACAAAGGAGGTACTTACTTTTCCAAAACCATTTTCTAATGGCTAACTTATATCAGGTGCCAATTGTTCCCCACTACTTGTTAGCACAACTAATCCTGTATCTTCAGTAGTAGCAATTGAGGTCAGTGGCAAGTATCAAATCTGAATTGATGTTGCATATGAAAGAAGAGGATTAGTACAGTTGCAAAGGATAAAATCTGACATTTTTACTAGTTCTTACTTTTCTGTGTTAGCATTAATTTTTTTGTAGTGTTTCATTGAGCTAGCTATAAGAAGGCCAAACCCAGCAAGCAGTAGCAGGCTTGGCAGGAGGTTAAACATCTGGCCCTCCAGAGAACAGAACAGTGGCCTCTCCTTGACTACTCTTGTTTAAGTCCCATTGATGTCAATACTTGTGAGGTTACAAATATTCAAATAGTTTGCATTTGTTACAATTGTTCCAAATATGTTATGACAGTTTCTGCATTTTAGCTTGTCACACTTTTAATTTTTACCTTTCTACCTTTGGAGAAACTGGACAAATTAGTAGAGCTGCTATTGTAGGATTTCACTGATTTGTATTTTGGAATGGATCCATTACAGAGATCTAAGTTATTTCCACTATTTTTCTTCCCACGTTTTTGTTTGTTTGGTTGGTTTTGTCTTTTTTTTGTTTGTTTGTTTTTTAAGAACAAACTATATCAAATGGCTGCTGCATACTGAAATATCAATAAATTTGTTTTCCAAAAGAGTTGCAAACATACAACAAGCAGTTTTTTTGAGCCAGTTTTCATAGACTGTTTGGAAGACTGGTCAGGGCCATTAAAGAGGTAGTCTGATTTCCAAGGTGAAAAAGTATAAGTCATCTATTCCTTTACAGAGTCAAATAATTGGGTATGGCTACAACATGAATTTCAGAAATTGGACAGCTTTGGTTTAGATTATCTAATGAGAGGGAATCCACCACGTATGTTAATAGTGTGAATTACTAACTTCCATTTTATTTTTAATGGGCTGCGATCAACATTATTCTTTTTGCCTCTAAGTTATGTTATTTACCCATGTAATGTATGCAAAAAACTAGAAGAAAACAGCAGGTACAAGTTCTCCTAACTCTAGCCGAACAGTTTGCATCAACTGATAGGAAAACCTGAAACATTACAAAAAGGGTTTGTCTAAAGCTATGTTGAGAAGATGGTATTATTCTGTGATTCACTGTTTAATTAAAGCCATCCAGAAGGAAAATTAAATTTAAAAAAAAGAAGAGAAAAAATGTGGTATGATTGATTAAATTAGAAGATAACAAAAGTGAGGGATTTTTTCATTTTGTCTGGAATAACAAAAAAATAGTGATCAACATGCATACTATATGTGTTACAATTGCCTTCCATATTTAATATGAGTTATGTCTCTCATCTATTCTGAAATATTTGAATTGTCGAGTAATTTAATACTCCCCTACATGCAAATGAATGCATAGGGCTTTGCTAGAATGAAAGGGCTTGCTAGGCTGTGGGTGTGACAGGAAGAACAGTGTCTAAAAATGATCATGTTAAAACTGCCCTGGGGGAAAGTAGTTTGAGCTCATTTTAAGCATCAGAGAAGACAGGAATGAAAGGACCAAATCCCCTTTAGTGTCAAGACAGTGCATGCTCAGTCACATTGTAATTTCAAATGTGAATATTGGAGTAATTCAGTTTCTTGTGTCAAGTATATGTGTACTGAGACAGGGGCAAATAAAGGGCATTAACTGCTAAACAGTTAGACATATCTTGTTAGCGTGTCTTGGAAATACTTCTGATATCATACAGAAAGCCTATATGGTGATGCTGAACCACTGAAAACTGTACTTGAGAAAGCGAAAGACATCTCTGACTGCATTGCATACTGCAAGTGTGAAATATAGGTATTTAGTATAGGGAACACTAAGGTTTTAAAAGCACAGGTGGCAAGTCAGATATTTGAGGACTTAAAATCACAGTTTTGATTTTGCTGATAACACATGCAATGATGTTTTGCTGAAGTTTATGTATATTCGACATGCACCACTGCAACTGCCCTTACATGTGTATACATAAAAGAAGCCTTATATAGGTCTGAATGCTATATATTGCCAGACATTTATAAAAACGTGGTTTGGCTTGGTTCTTGTGGTTAAGTGTGAAAATAGTACTGCAATGTTACCCAAAAATGATTGATCCCATGCATTTTGTAATGACCCTTTTTCTTCTCAGTTTTCTGTTATGATGAGTCATTGTTTTGATGAAAACCTCAGCCAAAAAATTCAAGCACTTTCACCTAAAAAGCAAATTGCTGAGAATCTCTTACAAGCAGTAAACCAACACAGCTCTTATGGCTGTGATGATCAATGCATGCTGAGGATTCTGAAAACCTCAGAGGACTGTAGGCTGTGAGGAACAAACCAGATAGTTCCATTTTAATATGTTATGCACTTTTATCTTTAGAAATGTCTCATTATTAATGCCAGCTTGAAACATAAGGTTAAACACAATACTATCCCTATTTGTTAGAGTTGTGACTTATATTCAATATACTGTATTCTTACTAGTCTTCACTTAATTTTTGTTTAACAAAATCTTTTTCTTTAAAAGCCTACCAGAATGAGAAGTCAATAATTATGCTGCAGGAGATGCATAGTTTACTGTGCATATAAATGCAGTGTGTCTGCATATATATATATATAAACACACACATGTATACACACACACACATATATATATATATAACGTGTACATATTAACCCTCAACAAACTTACTGATGACACCAAGCTCTGTGGTGAGGTTAACATGCCAGTCCTGCACATTGTTTGGGGCAATCCCAAGCACAAGTACAGGCTGGAATGAGAATGGATCAAGACTAACCCTGGGGAGAAGGACTTGAGGGTGTTTGTGGGCCAAAAGTTTAACATGACTCAGCAATGTGCTCTTGCAGCCCAGAAAGTCAACTGCATCACTGGGGTAGGGGCTGACAGACCAGGGGGGCTGATGTGGGGTCCTCTGATGTGGGCAGGATGAGGGGAGGCCTGGGGGCAGGAGTGCTGTCCATGATGGTCAAAGCTGGTGGTGCCCTTGGGGATCCCAGAGTACAGCTACAGAAGAAGCAGCAATCCATAGCTATATGATTTATTCCTGAAAATTCTTACAGTTTCCTTGCTGGGATTGCACATGCCTCACCAATAACTGTTGAGATGTAAGCCAGCAATTTCCAGAAATGAAATACGTATTGATCTGAAAAGCAGTGAAAACGCTCTCATTTGTTTGGTTTGGCGGAGACTGATCAGTATAAATGTCCTGAGTGACTGCTTACCTATGCTGAATATCATCTCTTAAAAAGCCTGTTAGCTTCATAACTATTCTATTTAAAGTTAAACATTGTGTTTGGAAATCTATAGGTTACTGGCACACTGTGCTGCCAGGTGACTGTTCAACCTATTAGACTATGTGAAGGGTTTGGGACAGAGCAGGAACTCTCTCCCAGCTGGACAGGAGTCAGCTAGCTGCAGGGATTGGGACCATCCTGAAAGGAAAAGCATTGTTAGCACGAATTCAGTTCCGCTTTTATTTTGAGAAAATATGTGCCTGCTGCACATACCTAACCAATGACACTGAACTTTAAAGACTTAACAGTGGCTCACCCAGTGGGCTGCTTAATATTAGAATTTTTAAATAGTCCATTTAGTGTGGTTGGAATACACACTTTCACTGAGCATGACAAGAAATCGCACAAATCTATTTAACTATCAAAAAGATATTTTTAAATTTACAAAGTTAAAATAAGTAGTTAAATGTACAGCTTGAGTCTTTTGTTTTCCAATTTGCTTAAACCTGTGTTTAAGAGGCAAATAAATTGCTTTTATTAGTTAAGATACAGTGTAAAAAATCTCAGTTAATCAGTTGAGCTAAATTAAGAATGACATATGCAATAGTGTTAGAAATTTCTCCACACATGTTGCTTTCCAGTGAGGTACTGTGAATGCTAATCACAAATGTGTACAAAATGGAATAATCACATTAAGGAATTGGAATATCATAACTTGATATTTTCTTATTTAAATGCATAGTGAACTTCAGGCATGGTAAAATATACTGCAGCTGCCTGATAAATAATTTTACCTCCCTTAGCAATTATTATGCACAGGAATATAAGAATGAACACAAATCAATAGTTCTGTTGTATCCTTCGAGTAACTAAGATGGATGAGAACATGGTGACAGTCTGTCTAGGCAACAAAAGACAAATGTCTTCAGTGAGTAACAGGATACATATCACAATGTTTTACTCCATGGGTTTAAACAAGTACATTTCTTTATTGAGTTTGGTAATGTTATACATGTTTCTGACAAACTATTTCAACACACTGTAAGTTTTTCCTTCCCTATTATCTCATTCAAAATATTGGAGGTATTGATTTTATTATTATCCTAAATTGTTGTCTCATTTACTTCTAAATATATCCTTCTCTTCCAAAAACCTTTCCTTCACAGGAATACCACAATAGAGTTGTTTCATAGTGTATATTCAAAATCAGAAAATACAAACATCTCCAAGAATGTTAGGTTTTAAATAGTAGGTATTTTTAGTTTAAATTTGACTACAATATAGTTAAGTAGTATTCAGCCTCTTATTATACTGACCTATGGCAGTAATTCTGAAGTTCTGAGAACACAGATACATGTCAGCCCCAATGCCGTCTGCTCTTTTTGGAGCCCCAAGCACGAGAGTCAGCCAAATGTCTTAATTAAACAGGAATAATCAGTTGCACAGGTAGAAGCTGAGAAAACAGTTTTCTTCAGAGCAGTTTTGGAAGTTGTATCCTACCCTAGGCTGATGTCTTACTTTCCCAAATGGGCACTCTGGAGTTCAGTAGGAGGGTGAGCAGTGGGGTTGCTGCCAAAAATGCCCTTGCTGTAGTCCATAAAAGTTTGCTTGCTCAGTTTAGGCCTTGGGTGGACCATGGTGTGCAGTACTTTGAGAAAGACACATATTAATTGAAGAATCTGGAGAGCACTGTGATTTATAAAATGTTATTTCTGGGACAAACAAAGAGAGTGTAATCCTCCAAGTCTAGGAAACAAGACTGGGGAAGGGAATAACATATCAACCTTTTTTGTGTAGGGCAGTAACAGAGCTAATGGACTTAAGAGTTTTCACTGCAAAGATTTCAATTTGAAATTGAAAAAAGAATCTGTATTGGGTGTAGGTGTAGGTGTCCAGGTTTTGCTAGCAGAGGCTGCGGGGGGTTCTGTGTGGGGCACTGGGGCTGCCCTGTGCCCAGCACAGCTGGTTCTGACCCACCCACCACAGGGCACAGCTGAGCCCACAGCTGAGAGGGGGTGCCTTGGGGAAAGGTACTTAAGAAAGGGTAAAACATCTGAGAGGCATGGGAATAACAAAGTCAGAGGAGAAGGTGGTGCTCCAGGCACCAGAGCACAGATTTCCCTGCAACCTGGGAAAGAGCCCACACTGGAGCAGTGGGTATCTCCTGCAGGTACTGCAGCTTGTGGAGAGCCCATAACTGAGCTGGGGAAACTGGGGGAAAGCAGGAGGAAGAAGTGGCAAGGGAGAAAGCACTTTGTACTACCTGCAATCCCCATCCATGGCTCTGCTGGGCAGGGTGGGCTTGTATAGGAGTCTGAAGTGAAGGAGTGAAGTAGAGCCTTGGAAAAGGGTAAGGAAAGGTATTGGTATAATGTTTGTCTTTTTGTTTTTCACTACCCAAATCTATTTTAATTGGCAATAAAATAAACTATTTTTGCCGAAGTCAACTCTGTGTTGCCCCCAAGAGTAATTGGTGATTTCCTTGTCTTACTTCAACCCAGTTTTCTCCCTCCACCCTGCTCAGTCGGTGAGCAGCTGGGTAGGCATTTAGCTGATATGCAAGGCTAGCCCACCACAAGAACAGCCAAACAAACTTTCTACAATGCAAGAGTGAAAATAGTGAAAGGCAGTACCCAGGGAGGCTTTGGGAAGCTCATCTAAGATCTTTTGAAAGATGATTAAACCAACATCTACGAGAATAACCTAGGTAGAGTTAATCTTCTCTCATAGGAGGACAAGCTAAACAATGCCTCAGAGTTCTGTATGCTACTTTGCTATGATCTGGTAGTAATGAAATATTCAGAAAATATATATAAATTTCTTTTTAGAATTTTTTGAGCAAGGAAAAGATCAATATTTACTTATGGAGCATACTGTAGATTGCTTTAGGAAAAAACAGCTAAGCTAAACAGTTCCAAAAAATGTGATGAAGGTGTAATTGAAATCAGTCATATTGAAGTACACTATAGAAGTGTATGGAAACACTATCATTTTACATTCATCACCTTATTTCTTTAAATACCTAGAGGTTCATGACCAAATAAACAGAAACCTTAAAACAAGGTTGTTTCAGCACTTGTCCTGCTACCCTCTAATTTTATTCTTCCTGTATGATTTAAGAAAGGTAAATGAAAAAATGGAAGAACTACTGTAATAGTGATAGGAATAGAGAATCCACCTGGAGAAAAATTACCAAAAAAGCCTGGCTTGTTCAATTTAACGTAACAGCCAGAAGAGCTTACTAGGCTGATCACTCTTAATAAATAATATATATGGTTAAACATAAGGATAAAAAGTGAGTTATTAAAAGTAAAATGTAACATTAGTTTAGAAACTAGGTAACAGTAACTCAAGAGTATTAATGATACATTTTTGCTGAAAATGAAAGGAAAGTTTTAAACATTAGAAGAGTGATCATTTCTAAATAGCTCATTATAGCGTGGAACAGATCTTGTGGCCTGTGCCTGTAAGACTTAAATTGATTTACTTTGCTTAGATATTTAGGATAATTTACAGTCAAAACATTGGTAGATACGAGCCATCTATCTCTGCAATATGAGTCAGAAATATTTTAAATCACACTTTTTAAAAAAGTATGGAAAATTCAAAATTTGATATGTGCACTGCATAAAGGAAAAGGAAGTTCTGTTTCAGAGATTCAAAAGAAAGACACTGTGTCTGATTTTTGCTGTCTAATGAGATGTTATGATCCAGGACAAATGAGAAATTTTGCCCATTAAAAAGATGAAATATACCTCCTTCATTTCTTCCAATCATTCCTTTGATTTAAATATTTATAAAGCTGGACTGCATGAATTAGATGTAAAGCATCAGTCATAGGATGACTGGATGACAGATCTTTTAGATAAGAGGTTTGGGGGTTGTTTTTTTAAAGCAAGTGGAATTTTAAGTAAAACTTTTATTAATCATTAGTTATTTTGTGTTTTCTTAGCTGTTCATGGTCAAATCAGAAAAGAAGTAAATAAAAATAATATAATACTTTAGGTGAAATAAATCTCAGAAAGAATCTTTTTTTTTTTTAAATGGAAAAATAAAAAATCCGTGTGAGCTCAAAGGAAGATTTCAGAAGAAATTTACTGTCTTTCATTTGCACATAATTGCAAGTTTATTGATAACTGACTGATTCCAGAAGAACTCTGTGAGTTGATCAGTTAGGAACAACACAATCTAAGTTTGTTCAATTTGAATCATACAAATTTATTTGCATCATTTAATCAAGTGATAATATTTCCTAATTAGTAGCTTTTCCAAGATAGTTGCTGAAATGTTCTTCTAAAGGTCATTGCAAACATATAGTCAGTCTCTAAAAAGTCATATGCAAGTCATTTCACAGATTTAGAAGAAAAAAAAATTCCTTTAATTCCAAATAACTATGTTGCTATTTTTCCTGACTCAGAAAAGACAGCTATGAATACCAGAAATGCTTTGTGACGGTATTTGCCAATCACATTTCAGTGCTGTCCTTTGGAACAGCTCATTTTTACAATGATCCTTGTTGAAGTGTGTATCACAGAGCAGAGCTAAAGAAATGGTAATAATGCAGAACTACCGGTGCACATGGGTTTGTTAGGTGGATGTCATAGATTATGGTAAGGGAATTGCACCTTTTCCATGATAATCTGGCCTGTGCACCCTGTTCCCACACATGTTCGTTATACACCCCTCCAAACATCCATGTCTGCTTAAAATACATATTCTTGGTTCAGATTAGAAGCTTAATTTGGTTAGGCTTTGCCACAATACAAGAAAGACATTAAGTTTTTAGGAAGCATCCTAAGGTGGGCAATGAAGACAGCGAAGGGCCTTGAGGAGAAGCCATATGACGAGCAGCTGAGGGCACTTGGTCTGTTCAGCCTGGAGAAGAGGAGACTGAGGGGAGATCTCATTGCAGTTACAACTTCCTCGTGAGAGGAAAAGAAAGGGCAGGCAGTGATCTCTGTACTCTGATGACCAGTGACAGGACCTGAGAAAACAGCATGAAGCTCAGTCAGGGGAGGTTCAGGTTGGGTATCAGGAAAAGATTTTTCACCCAGAGGGTGGTTGGGCACTGGAACAGGCTCCCAGGAAAGTGGTGACAGCACCAAGGCTGACAAAGCTCACGAGCATTTAGACATTGCTCTCAGGCACATGGTGTGACTCTTGGAGCTGTCCTGTGCAGGGCCAGGAGCTGGACTTGATGATCTTTGTGGGTCCCTTTCAAATAAGGCTATTCTATGATTCTGTGATTAAATGAGAGAGTTTGAGGTGATAGTAAATACAGAGTCATAGCCAAAGGGTATAAAAAAACTTGTGCTCTAGTGCTCTCTAACTGCTCTGTCTTAAAAAGAAAAGTCATATTGTGCAGCTGAGAAACATGGTGTTACTTTAAACAAACTCCTATGACCTCCATTTGTGCAGGAGAACTGAAAGACTAAACAGATTGTGAAAACCTACTTAGAACAACTGCACAAAGCAAGTACAGAGGTAGTTTGTTAGACAAATCTGCTTACGTGTCCTGTTGGAATGATGCTCCTCCAAATACAGGTATACCATCAGTATGTCACATCAGCTGTGTAACTGTATCAAATTCTTGGTCATGGATCAGGAAAATCAGAGGAAATAGCAATTGCAAGACATTGAGAGTAACTGCAAAATAGAGTTCTCTATGGATCAAAAGTCACTCTGAAACTTACAAATTACTGTTTTGAGGTGAATTATCTTAGATTATCTTAGACGTAAACAGATATTCATGGAATTTACAAATACTATGCCCTGCAGACTGTGGATACAAAATCAATCATAATCACTGCTGAAGACAAAGATATGTTGGCAGTTTGTCCTCTGTTCAGCAATCGTTCATCTTGACTGATGCATGAGAAAGTGCTGGCATAAGCTATGGATTCATGACATTCATAAAGCAGTATGCTTTCTGGACACTGAGGTAGATCTAGTACTGGCTAGTTTGTCTGCCTTTTTTGGCATGTAACATTGCTATTCCCATTACAAGCAAGAAAAAGCTGAAGGTTGGAAACTGATGAGATGGGAAATGCTGTTATTACTGTGTGTTTTCTGTGAGTCATGGAAGCTTTCATGAGCCCTTTCAGAAAACTGCAGGAATGCACTCACCACCTGCATGTCCCTTAAGGTCAGTTTGTACCAATCGGTGAGTTTCCGACCTCTTCTGGGCCAAATGACACGAAACTGACTAGCAAGTTTCTGGCAGATAAAGTCCTGCTGTTTCAACAAGGAATATGGAGATGATCTCTGCAATGTGAGTTGTGCTCTAACCTGTAATTACAGATTTGCATCTTATGCCATGTACATTCAGTAGATGACTGGATCAAAAACATTTAAAGGATCTTATCCAAAGGTGCATCTGTAAGATAGTTCAGATTAATTACTTCTTGCCACATAGTTTTCCACTTACAAGATCTTAGAGCACTGCATAACATCATTTAATCAAAGGAAGATAATGAGCTATTTGTTAATGGAACACTCACACAATGAATATATATTTTGATTCCTAATAAGATCTCTTATCAACAGATATTTAAAGCTCAAGTGCTGTAACACAAAAACATATGGGAGGTATTATCATTAAGAACATAATTATTATTACTATGTTACCACTACAGTTTGGCAGAGGTTAGAATTTCAAAACAAAATCTGCATAAATTATTTTTAAGAAACATCCTTAGACTTTGTTACTTCATGTGGTAGCACTAACTTAAATCTCAAGCTCTAGATTACTGATTGCCCATCTGAAAGAAAAGGTCCTATAAAGGAAATTACTGAGCAGCATTGTCTCGGCAGAAAAGGGGAAGACAGGCAATGCATGTCTCTCTGCATTCCACCTGGAAATTAGAGATTGATTAATGAATTTTAAGATCAAAAGAGATCTGAATGACATCTTTTTTTTTTTTTTTTGGGGGGGGGGGTTGTGGGTTGTTTTGTTTTGTTTTGTTTGGTTGATTGGTTTGGTTTGGGTTTTTTTTTGGTTTGGTTTGGTTTTTAAGTGAGAATTACATGCTTGTGTTTGTTTATGTTTCCCCTCAAGAGATTTTTAAGGAAAACAATAGCCTTTTATTCATTTACTATTTGCAGAATTCCAATTCCACATTATGACAACATAGTGTTTCATTGTGCAAGAGATAGTGGAATGAAATGGGGAGGGGGAAAACAAATTCCTTAGTGATGTACTTTGCCATTTACTTTCCTTTTAGTTTGAGTGGTCAAGACATCTCTTTGAGCCTAAGCAAGGTAATATAAATTTGCATTGTAATTTCCCCCATTGCAGAAAGTCCTTCAGACCCTTAGGTATGCACTAACACATTTCCTGAAAACATCGAGTTAATAGAAGAGTGTGGGTAGAAATTAGGGGTTTCTATGTCTGAAAGCGAGGGAATAAAAAGAAATGAGTAACTCCTTGGAAATGTAAAATGAAATGTCTCTGCAAACTTCAAGTGTATGTTTATGAGACTCTACGTAGTTGTGTCATTCTGTACTATAAAGCATTTGACATATTAGACATCAAAATCCAGCAGTTCTTGCAAACGTAATGGGTATTTTGTGATATAGTTACTTCAGTGGTGTAGTGTGAGACTGAGTTTCTGTGACATACTGTAGAATTAAACCAAGTACAAATGCTGAAATACATCTCCCATTGCATCTCCCATTCACAACTGAAAACCGTGGTAAGATGTTTTAAGGGGCAGTGATTTAAAACACATTTCTGCTTTTGTTGCAAATACATCAAGTGCAAAAAAAGGAAGATTTCTCTCTCTTCAGAAGACCTAACTCTGCCAGTGAAAAGAATTTGTGTTCTTCAGATTTTTAATATCCCCCAAATTGTGGATATAAGGGTGATTTCTTGGAAGACTCAAAGAACATTCTAAAGTGGTCTTCCATTAAGAGTCATTTATGTCTCAAAACTCAAGTGGAGTGAAAGTCCTATTGCTCCCATAATTCGTCTTTTTCATGGCAAAATATATATGTTAATTTGAAAATTCTCCATCAGGCCACATTTATGGTCTTTTCCTTCCTATCTCTTATTTGAATCAATTCCTTAATAACTTCAGTGTTTTCTATTTGATTTTTTTTTCTTAGCCCATTTTTCTTGGTACACTTTTTTTTTAGTAATTAAATTGAAAAATCAATAGATGGAAAATGTGATTTCTGGTTAGTATAGCTGCTAACACATAATTTATTTTAAGGTCTTCAGGTGTGTGAGATATGACTTACTTTCACTACTTTACAGTTTAAAGATCCCAGTCCAACTTAATAATACTCAAGGTTAATCTTTCTGACCAAAGTCCAAGAAAAGGAATTTAAATTACATTTAAAGGAAAGGAATTTTTTTCATAAATACAGAATGTTTGCTACTTTGATTTCATATGCATTTCAGGTTTTGAATATAAAGTTTGAATTGAAACACAATTGTGAGTTCTGCACAGCTCAGCACCTAGAGACATTTAGGATTCAGAAGGGAGATGTTCTATTTAGTAGGTTTTCTCAGACACTACTTCACACAAGTGTTAGATCCCAGGCTTACCCTAAGAGCTCATTGAAGGACCTTTACTTTAAAAATATACAAGGCTCAAAAAAACATATATTGAAAGGGCTGTCAGTTCTTTTAATACCTTGAGAGAGTGCACAGGAGAAGACACTACACGTGTTTCTCAGGAGGTCAAGTAACATATTTGCACTGGCAAACTTTAGAAAATAAGAGAACTTGGCAAAAGGTTAAATGACAACATTCAACCAAAATAAAGCATTCCACAAAGCATTGACTTAGCACATGTTAACCTATACACCTCAAGAATATCCAACACACCCAACTTCAAGTTACTCAATTATCAAGAAAGGAGATTAGGAGGAGAGAGGGAGAGAGGGAGAGAGGGAGAGAGGGAGAGAGGGAGAGAGGGAGAGAGGGAGAGGGAGGGAGAGAGGGAGAGGGAGGGAGAGAGGGAGAGAGGGAGAGAGGGAGAGAGGGAGAGAGGGAGAGAGGGAGAGAGGGAGAGAGAGTATTATAGCTACCACTCCAGTTCCAGCATAGGTCCAGCTACCAGGAGCCCAGGGAATGGCAGGGCTATGGCAGAGTGGAGATCACACCTTTGTATTTATCTGCTCTGGCCCCCTGTGGCTGCCTCTTCCCCTCCAGGTGGGTGGGGCTACTGGTATGCTGGTCATTCGGGTTCTGGGTTAGGGGCTCCAGAGGTGAGGGGCAGTGTTCCCAGTGTGCCAGTGACCGACAGCTGCTCAAACACTCTTAAGGAGGCAGGGTTATGGGGCAGGATATTTCACCTCTGTGAAATTCAATCTGTCCCTTCCCCCTACAGACACACTTGAGTTGGTCCGAGGCAATAATTAACACTGGTGTCTCACAACAAGTCGTTAAGAGCAGATTCTGAACTCCATGGCAACATCCCAATTTAAAAAATTTAATAATCTAAAGGAACCTCAGTCTTATGAAAACATTCAACATCTGTCTACTATTTCTTAGTTATGTATCTTAAAAAGAATCTATAAGCTGTTTGCTTACAAAGAAAATTGTTCACTACTGCTGAAATTTGGCTTATATGAAACAAGGAATTCAAGATGGAGAGAAAATGAAAGGAGGAATTGCTGAAGTCTATTCACACAAGTCCATGCCTGAGAGATAAGACTCTAGATTACATCTTTTCCTAAGAAATTTTTAAGTAAAATACAGAAGTAGTACTGGAAACAGAGACCAGTGATTTCCAGGCAATACGTCCATTACGCTATAATGTTCTCATTTCTGTTCTTACATTAACCACTGAAGAAGAAATTTGCTATTATGACACCATTTGGAAACCACTGGTTTTCCTGTGGTTCACAAAGGACGCCAACATTCCTATTCCATGTTCTTGTTTTCTGTATTCCATACATGAGGTCAGAGACAGTAGGGAAAAGGCTGTAAGCATTGTAATTTTTGATGTTGAAATGTTGAGCAGACAAGCATCAAGATTCACAAGTAGAATTTGAATTCTGAGCTGGGAAATGAAGTCACTTTGCCAGGGAATTTGAGGAACTATCAAGCAACTCTCTGGATACAAAAATGTTCTGAAACTTGATCTTAAAATTTTGATTTTACACTCTCACCCCAGAGGAGCATCTCCAGACTGAGAGTTTAAGAGACTAGGCAAGGAATACAAGCTACTGATTGTCTTCCAGCACAATGGTTCTCATTGTTGATTCCACGGAATTCTGTCAGAGTTGCATTTCATAGAACTAACAGTTAACAAATATTGTGGTTATTGGGACACATTATATATAAACTATGTATGGAAAAAAAAAAAGAAGAAAAACAGGAGTTGTAGACTCACATTCAAACAGTTCTAGAACTAAATTCAGTCATTTTATAACGATGGGTAACCATTTCAGTGGCTGGATTATTACATGAAACTTTAGACATCATTGAATGAAATTTCACCAAATTCTTTGGAGGCACCAAGATCCTGATTTTATGAATCTGAGATGGCCTTAGAGGGAAGATAGAGAGGAAAAAAAAAGTATGCCCTTGGCATACACTGAATGGAATTTTAAATTTTGTCTGAGCAAATTTCATGAAAAATTAAGGCATTAAAGACATTTTAATATTATGTTGGATTTTAATCCAGGCGTGTTAAGTGCTGGCTGTGTTCTAAGAGGGATATAGCTTTAAGTCTGCATTAAGAGTGGTAAATTCTACAGAAGATAAAACAAATTCTTTTGAACTTAAATATTCCACTGTTGTAGAAAGTATAAATGAATGCACAATTATCAAATATTTGCTTGGCTGGGATCCATGTACATTTAGATGTCTGTAATGTTTAGGTCGTATTCTGTATATGAAAGAGTGGCATTCATGATGTGGTGAATGTACTGGGAAAAATTACTTTGAATCAGGGACTTGTTGACTATGCTGTCAGTTGGAGTGTCAATTTATATTGTTAAATATAAAATTATAAATTTTGCTTTCCATAGTACCTGCTAATATTACTTCATGCTTACCAATGGAAGACAATAAAAAAATTCATAATCTCTTCCAAAATAAAACACTGAATGGCAGAAAAGCTATTTTGTGTAGAATTATTCTGTCCAGTACTTATTTCCTATTTAGTTTATTCAGTTGGTCTTTTGCTTTATTTAATCCTGAATCCTCATCTTTCTAGTGCTACTTTGCATAAACTGAGTCCGCTTCAGCTGCTTTACTTATGCTCCTCAAACGAGCTTGAAATCCCGGCATAAATAGAGTCTTACACTGAATACATCACCTTGCTGGCATCTGTATGCTTGAAAGAGTAATCTTTCAAACATACTGAATTTATGCTCAAGAATTGCAAGTGAAGTTTTCTTGTTATCAGGAATAAAACTCAGAACCTGAAGGGACATTTTCATAATTGTGCTACATAGAAAATGTATAGGATGCAGCTAAGTGCTGATCACTTAGTTTTTACATTAAATTTACATTTACAAAACATTACATTCTTGTGCATTCAACTGAATGCCTTCTAGTTGTTTTTTAAATTATTTCCAAGGGTAATTGTTTGATACAAAAATCTGAACACTGATGTTACTGTGGTTTCGACTGTTACAAATCACTATGAATATACTCCTACAATACAAGTAGGAATATAGATAGTAGTTACATTATACTCCCACTTGGGTCACAAAATCAGGATTAATCTCTTCCTTGCAAGATTAATTTCACAGAGTGAACTGCCTGCTTTGAATTAGTTTATGAATCAAAGATTTACTCTCTTTTCCCAAGCTTTCTGCATAATACAGGAAACCTCATCAGACAAAGCTCTTGACATTAGATAATTCCAAAGAAAAGGAAATAAGAAATAAAAATATTAAATCATCTTATTTTCTACCAAACTTAATGCATATAAAGAATTTTGGAAGTTGAAAGCTTTAACATTAAATTGGTTAAAATAAATATAGAACTTGACAGAATTAAATTTTCATATTTTTACTCAGTAACAGAGATTCAAAATGAAAATATGATATTTTTTCTTCAATAAATGGGGTAATAGATATATCAGATATCTTGTGTTTTGCATCAATGAATTGACATACAAGAGACGTATCTGTGATACTGAATATTTTTGGTGGATCGGTGTCAACAGGGTGATGTTCTAATCCCTCTAAGATAAATAGCACATTTTAAGTTCATTTCCTGCACTGACATTTTGAGACACACCTGAAAACAAATTCCAGTTTCAGTTGAGATCACTGACAAAACTCCCACTTACAGGGTTTCATCATTGACACTTAAATGTCTGGGCTATTCTCAGTCACATAAAATGGTAACAGCAAAGAAGTGGAAGCCTATTTTCAGCAACATTTTCTCAATATTCTGGTTGCCTGTTTCCTTAAGCCTAGTAGCTATTTGAGAAATATTAAGAAGAGTTCAGCATAAAATTGGATGTCCTGTCCCAGTCTAGTTGGAACTTCAACATGTTCCTGCAAGTCACTTGAATGATGGATTACTTCTTACATCTTTCTTATTCACTGTGAAAGAAGGACTGACAGGGATGCAGGATCTAGCAGAGAGATAAGAGGCTGGTGACATCCATTTGCAGTATCTGGACTGCAAAATCAGGCTTATTCTCCCTCTAGATCAAGCCAATGATGAAAGGTGCACCAACATGGAAATCGCTGCAGTAGCAATTGGAAAACATGAAAGATATATGATGTTCAAAAGATGCTTTTCTCATTATAAGAGAAAGACCAAGGGTAAAAGTGTTAGCCTGGCCAATCTGAAGAAAAAATTAAAATATGTAGAAGAAAACAAACAAAACCTCTGCTTTAGCTATTAATAGCTCTATGTGCAATTGCACTCTTTGCAGGCTACAGGATATTGCTTGTGGGCCACTGCTGTAATACAACATTAGAGACAAAAAGATCAGAAAATTCTCAGTATGAAAGCCAGCTGCTGCCCTAAAGATGTTCAGCCCTTTGGACAAGAGTGAATAAAGAACAGCCATCTGCCAATAAACAACCTAGTAAACGACATCACAGTCATGTAAGAATTATCTAGGTAAAACAGTAGGGAGATGAATATAAAAAGTTTTAAACACTAAAGAAAGACCTGAAAATTACTATTTTATGAATAACTTTATACTGGCGATTTGGCTCATGCCTTATTTTCCCCAAATTCCCTGATGTTCTAATCATTCATCCTACAAAACACTAATTTGCACCTGTGATTTGCAAAGTACAAATTAGTTTCTCTTCCTGAAATATTCCTTTTAGCTGACCTTGACAATTATTAACCAGAGAAGAGAGGAAGGAAACCAGAACTGCTTCTTTAATTTAACACTCAGTTTTTAAAATATTTTCTCATTAAATATTGGCTTATTATTTTCTTTTTTTGTGTGTCTTTTTCCCCCCTCTAAATTCTCTGTATCTTGTGGACATTTTCCTCATATGCTGGTATTTACAGGTGAATGCAGTGTCCTCTGAATAGTTTTGCCAGAAATGCAATGAGAATTGCTATATTTTTTTTCCAGAGTGGGAAGTTCTGAATTCATACTATATAAAAGAATGCATGCATAATTTTTTTTCTATAAATTTTAAGTCACTTGTTGAAAAGTGGGAAAAAAAATACAAGTCTAGCAAATCTTTTTTTTTTATTTTTTTTTTCCACTTCGCCTCTTTGGTCTCAGTAATTTCTTAGGCTGGCGACAGTTATTTAAAAATCAGAACTAATAGAGCTTTAGAGATTTATGAGAAAGTTTATTACTTTAATGTTGCACTCTTGGACTCTATCTGGAAACTCAAATTTGACTGTTGTAAATGCTTGGTTTAAAAGGATGCATAATTAATTTTAACTCTTTTGGAAATATTGTGTTATGTTTTGACAACCAAACAGCATGAACAACTCCTGTTTTTATTGAAAGGTACAGACAGAAACCATAAATGTTACATGTCCTGCTGGTAATACCAATTAGCTAGCATCATACAGAAAAGAGTGTAAACAAGTACAGGGTATTGTATAAGGGATTCAGAGGTTTGAGCTACACACAAAGTATACAAGTTTGAATGTACCAATGATGTAAATTTTGCCTTATGTGCTTTTCAGGGTTAACAAAATTTATAATGCTCAAAGGCATTCTACTAGGCTACTTCATATTTTTATTTCTGTCTGCTCAATAGCAACAGTAGATAATGTCAAGCATGCATTTCAAGAACAGATATTATGATATGGAAGGTAAAATACAATGGTGAGCTCTGAGATACTCCAGCACGGTGCAGCCAGGAAGTGTAAGCGAAATTTCATGTGGAACAGCAGCTTGAGATTTCACACATCACATAAACCACAAATACATCTCAAACCCCAGCTGAACTGTGAAAGGAAAGTAGATGGCAAGTGTGTTGAAAGGTATTCTCCACTTTTTACCCCTGCTCTACCTTTTTTTCTGAAAGGAAAATGAAAGACAGTCTAGAAATCACACCATCAGCTCAGTGCCTAGGAAGCCTGTCTGTTTTCCTCCTCTAATTTTCACTTGGCAAGCAAATCACTCTCTTTGCACCTACTCCGTGCAAGACACTGCCCAGAGAAGGTAACTGGTCTAACATGGAATGTGTGAGGTTGTAGATGCTTCACCTAAGTTAATACACTGTTTTTCTCACTGTGCCTGAGTTGGTGGTGAATACTTGAAGGAGACAGCTCTTCATTCCAAAGGGATGACCAGTGGTCATTAAAGATAATGACTGCTCTTAGTCATCACTGAAGTCAACACAATGAGTGAATATTTCTAAAAATAAAACTGTTTAAGATATTTAAAGTTCTTGAAGCTTATTAATGCTGGCGCAAAACTCTAACATACAATTTTGAATTTTTCACATGTTATCAGAATCTATGCAGGGTTCTTTTCAAATTTGTTGTCTTTGTCACAGAAGAGACTGAAAAAGTTAAAATAGCTTTATAGTCTACTAGATGGATTTCATAGTCATTGGACTAAATTTACAATCACCATCCACATTTCCGTGCTTCTTCTCAAAGACATTTCAGTGGTCAAGTTTTCTGACAGTTGATGCTATGATAGCATTTTAAAACTCTTCATTATAATGTTATATTGTAAAAATTGGTCTCTGTCATGTCAAAATACTACTACATTTATAGCTATCAGAATAACTAAATTCAGTCTTGTAGAAAAATGTTCACTGAGCACCTAGCATTGCCTTTTAGAATCAATACTACTAACTTTTACTAAATTTAGTAGTCTTTTGGTTGGTTGGTTGGTTGTTTTTTTTTTTTTGTTATGTTTTTTTTTTTTGTTTGGTTTGGTTTGGTTTGGTTTTTTTAGTTCAAAAACATAAAAATGCAAACAAGGTAGAGTTCTAACATTCAGGTCAGTCCTAACATCGTCACAATCCAGCGTTAGTCTGGATGACGTTGTAAGAAGATGCTATTTCTTCAAAAATACTTTTTTTTTTGGAGCAACTCTGTTTTGTTAAAGATTGGCTTCATACCTCGCTATGCTTCTTGAAAAGCACAGTACACTTTTGAGTTGAGCTCTTTGAACATCGTTCAGTGATTCATTTTATGATCTTCTCAGCTGCAAGAATTAGAACTGTAAGGTTCTATTTATGACCTTTGAGTCCAGACAGTACGGAACAGTAGTTCTCACAAGAAAGAGAAAATTCAAGGAAAACCTTACGGAACTCCTAAGAACTTAAAAGGGGAAAAAAAATCACCAGGGCAAAAACCTGATACATGGTGACAGGAACTTACCTTCATATTCTTAATCAGGATCATTACCAGAAGCAATGTGTTCAGCAAAACAAACATAACTGTTGTGAATTTCTTAGACAGAAGATCTATTCTTTAATTTTTAATAACTCAGTTTCAAAAGAGCTCTGCTCTTTTGCTCTGGAAATCAGTTTTTATCACTTTCAGGATTTTGCTGCCAGTACTCTGGTCAGGCTAGAAAATCCTGGGATTCATTCCATATACTTCTTTCTCAGAGTCATCCTACATATATGTAGCTACATGTATGTGCTACACATGGACAACTCTCTTGATGCTCTTTTCCACTCAGCTCATCACTGAAGACCCATTCCTACCTGACGCTTTATATCCAGAAAATAACCAGGTAAAATCTGCAGTGATTGGAGGTCGCAGTGAACAGAACCCTCGCAGGCTATGACCTAGCACTGCACACTCTTAGGTGGGCTTCATGTTCTGTGTGGTTTGTTTCTTTTACACAGTGAGCTCCCCAGGTGAGGACACTTTGCTAAATTTATAACTTGAGGTCACCAGGAACAAATCAAAGGGAAAATAGCTATCCTGTGACTGGAAATGAGTGTCAGCCTTCTGCTAAAAATCAGATTTGCCTGTGCCCAGCTAAGTTACAAGTACTGGCTGTACCTTTCTTCTTCAACTTTTAAATAAAGCTGGTAATAATATTTCCCCTTTCATCTTTCTCTACTTGCACCGTTAGGGACATGAACTGATTCTTCTGTATTTCTCAAAATCACTTGTCAGAATTGAGTCAATAATACATTTGGGACCTCTGCAATCTATTGTATTATAAATAGTCAATAAAAATTTCTACAACAGTTCTCTTCCTTGGTAGTCAATTATTCAACAGTTTCTATCCTCATTTTTAAAATAAAGCTTCTTTCTTTTCTTCACTCTTTTTTTCTTTTACTCTACTGATTTAATTTTAAACAGGGAAAGGTTTCTATATTTATATTTAATTTTATGTATTTGAGAAACATCAGCAGAGCTAGTGTACATCTGAGCGATCAAGTAAAGGCTCAGATTCTTGTCATAGACTGAAGTGAAAGAGTATTGCAGGAAGGCTGCAAGAGGCTTAGGTGTGTACTTTTCAGGAAAAATGTATCCATTGCTTATTATTGCCCATAATGAAGGTTTTTAAATAGTACTCAGAACTAAGCTAACAGTAATGTCTAAGATGTGAAACAGAATAGGCATTTTTAGGCATTTAATATTTTATAAATCGATATTTATTTTGACAAAAATTCGGGAAGGCAGCACCATGAAATTAAGTTAATTAATTATTCCCAAGCCAGTAATGGCCTTTCAAGCATCTAAATATTTTCCAACTAACAGACAGAAGAGAGCAATTTCTCTGGGGCTGGCAGTTAATTCAGAATTGTTTTTATCTCCTCACTGATATTTTCTCTGAGCATATTTGGCCACCCTTCACTGCATTTGCATACTAGTGAAGTGTGTGGCAATGGACTTAGGAGGCAGAGAGCCATAATCATCCCTGCTCTGATGTGGGCTCAGGAGTAACGCACAGATCTTCTCACCCCCTGTGGGGTTTGCTTTTCACCACAGTTTAAAAGCTTTGAGATGCCTTGCTGGCATCAGCAGCTGCTCTCCCTTCTGGCACCTTTCTGTCCTTTGTTCCCAAGGCATCCCTCTGGCTGGACCCATCAAGCGGGCAGCAGTGGCATCAAGCTGCTCCCCTGGCTCTTGCTAGAAGCACTGCTGGGAGGGGAGCCACATCCCCCAACAAGCTAATGAAAAGGAATCCTCTGATGACATTACAGAAGCCCTCAGATGTTGAGAATGAAAAAAAGACAAAGAATTTATTTGTGAATAGTCAAGTTCTCTGTGGGGCCGACTCAGTGGTTACCTTCAAATAAATCATGCAGTGCAGTCACTCCTACATGAAGGAGATAAACCCTCTTGTTTCTGTTTGCTTAGTTTGACAGGCTTTGTCAGAACTGTTCTCCAGAATGCAGGTCTGCCTAACATATTTCCAAGTAGAAAAGAAAAGTGTCAAAGGCAGATATTTCAACTCTCCATTTGTTGATTTTTTCCCACTTAGATCCAAAACCCCCAAAGCATTTATGCATGATGTTAAATTTAAATGTTACACGTGATTGAACGCCATCCTGAAATAAGTCTTGGCTCTCCTCTTTTCCAAGAAGACTTGCCCAAACTGGGGATTATACGTAAGCAGATTCTTAGTTTTTTGTAGCCGTTACCATAAGTGTGAAAAGTAATTATGAATCTATCATATTTACTCAAGCTCTGTTGCCCTGGTTTTTTAAACAAAAAGAGTTGTTCATTCTATTTAGTGCCTTGGAGCCTGAGTTTTTCCCTCTATTATACTGATGCAGTAGCATGAAATAATAGAATAATTGAGTCTATCTACATTGTAAAAGGTGGGAGTGCCTTTCCAAGCCTCAGCACAGGTCCGTATTGTTTGTCAGCTCAGCCAGCAACTACCACACACATTTTGCTTTGGAGTCTGTGAAGGTGAAGCCCATTAAGTGCCAAAGGAAAGAGCAGCACATGTGCCCGCAGATTCACTACACAGCAAGGTTGTAGGATTTACTGGTTCTATATGCAGCTTTTCTGCATCTAGAGATGGGTTTTTCCCAGCAGTGTCAGGGACAGACACATCACCAGTACTCAGGATCACTAATTTAAGGCCAGCAGAAATTTGCATATGCATCCCAATGAAGTCACCCCTTCACTGAAGGTTGGGCAGGTATGGACAGAAGGGATGAGCACAAGAAGGACCTAGACTAGTGTCACATTAAAAGAAAGAAAGAGGGAAGGGGAAAGGAAATGCAGACTTCTTGTCTCACCCTCATTTGTATTAATATGTTTTTATTAGCTATAAGCATCCTCAGAATATCAAAGCCTTTTAAATGCCCAACACAATCTGCCTGTGTCCCACCTAACAGGGACCCTCACTAAGACAGATTCACTGGTTTTACAGGAACTTTAATACTCCAATGAGAACTACACTAAATAGCAAGAGAGACCCTTGTCCATCAGATCCCCTTAACGGTCATATTGCCACCAGCACCAGCAACAAACTGGACTAAACTCTAGCAGTTGCCAAAATGATTTTTATTAATACAAGGGTGTGGCAATTTATTGTGGTTAGCTGCATGATTATGTTTAATGGATTACAGAGAAGACCCTAAAGTAGCGAGCACAAAACATACTCTACAGACACAAAAAGACTCCAAAAACTTTACAGACAGCATATCAATCTAAGTTTCAATACAGCATTAAACAATGTCTTCCCGCACCAATACTTAAATAACAACAGAAAACTAACCAGAAGCACAGCAACCTAAAACAACAATCTAAACCCAACTGGTACCCATAGCATAGGGGAGAATAAAGATAAAGATAGCTGTCTCCCATTAATAAAAGGTTAAAAAGAGTTACACCCCTTAAAGGAACACCACAACCAATATAAAGTCCCGGTAGATCTGAGATGTAAGGCAAGGTATAGTGTTTATGAAATAAAGATGTTAGCCAGGTAAAATTAGTGAGTAAAGGTAGCTATGGGGTAAAGATGGAAAGGTACAAGTCATAAAATAATAGGAAGAAAAAAGAGAAAACAGAGTAAAAGACTGCTCACCCCTTCATTGTCCAAGGCGTGGGAGGTCACCCCCACAGAGATGGTGGTTCTTCCCTCCCCCCGGAATTTTGCTTATGACCAATCTCTTTTTGTACTTTTTTCCCCTTAGGTAGTTTGAGTGGCTATAGGCAATAATAGTTCCTGGGTTGATTGACAGATGACATAGGCTAAAGGGCTGCCTTCCTGTGCTTCCATAAGACGGGGCAAAGAAAGGCCATGTTATCTCCATAACACTCCATTCTTTGTTTATCTTATCAAGCTGGCTTGAGCACTTTAAGGAAACTCCTGGAGGATCTTTGTCCTCTGACCATGGTTCTGGGAGCACCCTTCCAGGGGTGTTTCTCTTAACCCATCAGGAGCTTGTCAGGGCTATCACCCCACAACTTGTTTTCATTCAATAAAGAAACTGCCATTCCTTCTCATCACTGTAAATCCTAAATAGGAAATTCATGACTGAGACAACAAACATTTCATTGGCTTGGCTACAGTTGTGTATTCCAACCCATATTTTATTTAAATTCAATATTATGACTGTGAAATAAATCCCCTTCATTGTTTTTCACCCATCTTCACAGGAACATAGAACTGTAAAATATTATGAGACATTAGGAAGAGGGATTTTAATAAAGTTTTAAGAGTACAAGCTGCTAAAATTAGGTTATATTGGGAAGATGATTTCAACAGTATTTCTGTGTTCATTATTGTCATCTCAAAACAAAGTTTGTTGCTTATTTATCTTTTAATTAGGATCTTTAGTAATTTTTTTTATTATTATTATTACTAGTATGTTTGCCTACAGATTTTTAAAAAATTATTTTATTCTGCTCCTTAACATTTTGCTGGAGTTCAATGGGCTGTGTATGAGGAAAGCATTTACAGGATTAAACGTCTCTTCTGTTATAAGTTGCCTCTATTATTAATGGCATGGAACTAAAACTAAATCCTCATTATGAAAATGTTGCACAATGTAGGGTATAATAATAAGTAATTTTCTGAGTTTTGGTTGCAAGAACAGATTAGATTAATTGTAAAATAATTTGCACATTCAGACAGATATTCTTCCTTTGTTTATAAAACCAAGTGATTTTTTCTCTTTTTTTTTGTGCCGTATTTGTGATATAAATGTACTTTAATGTTTTTTATCCTTTTCCAACAAAATGGTTTTTATAAATACTACCGTTTGTTGTCACTTATATTAATATTTGTAAACGTTCAACAGCAACTGAATTCTTACACCTGATTTCCCATTCAGTGTTTCCTTTACTCTATCCTCTAGTTTTTGTTCAGTATGTCCTGATTAGTGATTTGATGACATATTTACATACTTTTCATCTTGAAAAATTCATATTTTATACTATGTGAGGGTGTCTATGCCACAAAAATAGAATACACCTAATTTTATTTCTACTTCTCAGAAAAATAATGTAGTCTGATTCAGAAAATACTCCTGAGAACTGCAGTCTTTCCCACGCTCTGCAGTTGTCAACAGAACCAACAGGTCTTCTCTGTGATTATGCTACCACAAAGAGAGACTTAATTGACTCTGCTATAAGGCACTTGATTTCCCCAGAGCTTAAAACCGAGGCTGGTCCCCTGATGCAACCTCTGGACCACACCACTCTGAAATCTAGTAATACAAACATTTAAAAAATATATGTCTCTTGGAGGCTTTACTTTTTGCTAATCACAGTTCAGCATTGCATCCAGGACTGCATCATTCTAAGCCTGGTGAGAACACAGAGCAGGGATGACCCTTGCCTCACAGATCAGGAATTAGGAGTTTCAATGTACAGAGATAGAGAGAGAACTAAAATCTGAGGAAATTAAGAAGCTTCAGAACTTTCCATAGTTGTAGTGTACCTAGCCATAGTGAAAAAATCCTTCCATTATTATGCCAAAAAGAGAAGTTTAACAGACTTTTAAAAGAAAGCAGCAAAGTTTTATTGTAGGCATTGTCAGGGAGTTCATTTTAAGCACTAGGGAAGGAGGAAGGAAGATATTTTGAAAGAAAATTGTTTGAAAAATGAGTTGGGTAAGAGACTCAGGGACAGGGCTGACATCTTCATGGTGAATGTGAAATGATAGATAGGATAGAAGAGATCATGGAAGACCCTGAAAATGAAAAAGCCTATTATGTTTTACATTATAAAGCAGAAAGAATAAGTGAAGCAATACACTGTAAGAGGTGATATGGTCAAAATGAAGACTAAGAATAGCCTTTGCATCACTATTCTAAATAGATATGAAGAATATTGGACTTTCAGGAAATTGGAGACACTTGAGGTAACTAAAGATTTTGCTTTGTATCTGAACCTTGCAGAATTGTTCAGTGCAACTGACACCAGGAAATCTAAGAATTTTTTTTTTATTTTTTTTTTTTTTTTACTAGTGATCCCTGTATTACAGTCCTGGGAGCTCAGCTGAGAGCAAAAGAGAAGGTAACAGACATAAGCAGGGATAAAGAGAAAAATCTGTTATATCTATGCTCATCTCTAAGCACTGTTAAGGAAATTAAGGGACTTAAAATCTTGGCATGCAGGGAGATGTTTAGAACAGAACTAATTTTGAGAATTATCCAAATATAGATGCTAACTGAATATGAGTGTTAACAAATACAGCTTTGGTCCTAAAGTGTTGTCTGCAGACTACACTTGCAAATCACTAAGAAATCCTCAACACACTGATCCTTGGTTCTTGTCCACCTAGGTGATGTAGAGACAAGTTTATAGAGCACCTGGACTTTCAACTAGTCTAGATTAAAAGGAAAATATTTTTTTTCATTCTGAATACAAAATCCTCTCTCATATTTTGTGAAATGAAACAGATGCAGTGCTTATGTTATTCAAAGAGATATCTATAGAGTCCTTCATGCGTATAGACAAGATCTTGTCTCTCTTTGTCATGGAAGTAAAAATTTCCTAAAATTTTAAACAACTATTTCATCAGTGCACTGATTTCAAGTGTGTAATAACCTATGAGAAGACCTCTGGTTGTCTAGTCCTAGTTTTTCATGTCACTACTCCTTCACCTTCTGGACTCCGCATTACCTATAAAAAGTATACTGCAGAGATCAAAGTTAACTCCACCTCTAGCAACAGATACAGAACAGTAAGGTAAACACACGACTTTCCTCTGAGCAGAAGTTTAAAAGAAACACTGGAAGAGTTTGGTTGATTTATCTGAACACTGGTTCTCTTGCAAGAGTTCAAATTGGCACTTAAAGCTGCAGCTGAGCAAAGCCATGTATTGTTGTTTCAGGAAGTCTTCCAACAGCAAAATATTTTCCACAAATTACTGAGGATCAAACTTTGCCAACTTCCAGAAGAAATTTCTGTGAAACTGTGCCACTGAGCACCTATTGGCATCAATATAGGCATTTCAAAGGTTAAAAATTCTACTGTGGTTGAACTTGCTTCATAAAAACCATTTTGTGACAGTCTGACAGTGCCTTCTGCTAAAAAGTTTTCCCAGCCAACCTGAGCCAGAAACATTTGACATCAGACATTACAGTGTGCCACAACACAGACCACAAGCCGGTATATCAACAAGGGTGCTGGGCCTTCCACAGACCAAGGATGTTTTTCCCAGACAAGATGTCTTTGACTGCACAGATGTTTATGTGGTTGTAAAGAGTTCCCTGTCTCTATGCCACATCAGGATCACAGATTCCCTCAGCTCCTTCCTTAGGACATAGAGTGTTTCTATTTCACTTTCCCCTACTCAACACAATCATTGGTGACTATAATGTGCATTAAAATATGAAACCATTTAAAATAGAAATTTTCTGAAAGGATAAATTGATAGCATGACAGCAGTCAATGAGCTGCCTTGCGCTTTAATGAAAGCAGAATAACATACTGGTTATACATTCTGAGCCAACTGGTTCTCATTGGTCTACATGGATTAATTCCACATTGGTGATTAGGTAAATCCTTATTAATCCATGAGTTTGTGATAGCCTGATATCTGGGTATTTTCAGACATGTCTACACTTGGCCTTTGAGTTTACCATGCAAGATCAGTATAAAAGGAAAGATCATTATAAATGTGGAAAAAGAAAATTTTAAGGTTGATAAAAGACTTAGCAATATGATTAGAAATTCCTGGCACATGGTGACATTTAAAAGATGCATTAAACATCAAACACTTTAAAACCACATCCTTCATTAACTTTACAGCAGAGTTTGACACTGCCAATTTAGAACGGATGGTGTGAAATGGAAAGGAATTTAATACAAGCCAGAGGAGGAAGGCAAAAGAAACCCTGCCCTTCTCTGCTTATCATTGAAGTGCTTTTTTGCCTTCGTTCTGCTCTCCATTTCCCCTGAGTGATCAGAAAGAGCATGTGTGTGTGTCAAATCATTCTGGTTTCGGTTTTCTTTGGCTGTTCTTTTCCTCTGTCCATTTTGCTGGTCGTCATAGTTACAGTGACCTCAGTCGTCCTCATCTCTCAGGGTCTTACAAGGATTTTTTTCAGCTTTCTCTTGTAACAGTGCATTGCAATGCCAGCTTGTCCAGTTCTTTAACTGTTACTGCATTTCTTAATCTATTTGTGCCAGTAGCCTTCCCCTTTCCTGTGCTGTGCCCTGACATACTCCTCAGAGCAGGCTGGAACTGCTCAGTTTTCATCTTCACCCCAGTATCAGTTTCTTTCTGACAAGGCTTCCCGACTTTAATCTTTCCCTTTCTAACCTTTGAGTATTGTTATATTTTAGTCTTGTCTTTGGATAGCTTTAAAGTAATGTTTTTATATCTCTTTTAGAATTAAAGTTAAATGGTACAGTCAGAACTGTAGCATCTCAAGTAGTTTTTCCTGACTTTTCTTTTTCCTTTTTTTTTTTTTTTTTAAATGTCAGTTCCATCCTCTGACTTCTGGTTATGAAAGAGTCTGACCAAGACAACCTTTGCTGCTCTGTTCAGGGCCAAGGTCAACCTTAAAACCACAGAAACATGAGATGGCATGTGGCTTCTCCTCAACAGTTAATAGGGTCTAGCAGAGGGTCTCCAGTCATCTCTCCCAGTCAGGGTACTGCTCTTAAAACTGCTGCTGTAAAAGGACTAATCACTGACAGGGGGAACCAGTGTAGTGCTAAGTACCCATGGAAACCTCATGAACTTCAGCAAGGACAAGTGCACGGTCCTGCATGTGGGTCAGGGCAACCCCAAGTACAAATACAGGCTGGGTGCAGAATGAATTGAGAGCAGCCCTGAGGAGAAGGACTTGGGGGTGTTGATTAGGGAATAGCTGAACATGATCCAGCAATGTGTGCTTGCAGTCAAGATGGTTGACCGTGTCCTGCACTGCATCAAAAGCAGTGTGGACAGCAGGTGAAGGGAGGTGATCCTGTCCCTCTACTCTGCCCTCGTGAGATCCCACCTGAGGCACTGCACCCAGTGCTGGAGCCCTCAACATAAGTAGGACATGGAACTGTTGGAACAGGTCCGGAGGAGACCCCAAAGATGATCAGAGGGCTGGAACACCTCTCTGGTGAAGACAGGCTGAGTGACCCAGAATTGTTCAGCCTGGAGAAGGGAAATCTGTTGCAGCCTTCCAGGACTTAAAGAGTGTTTACAATAAAGCTGGAGGTTTTTACATGGGCAAGTAGTGACAGGACAAGGGGGGAATGGCTTTAAACTGAAAGAGGGTAGGTTTAGATTAGATATAGAGAAGAAATTCTCTACTGTGACCGTGGTGAGGCACAGGAACAGGTTCTCAGAGAAGCTGTGGATGCCCCATCCCTGGGAGTGTTCAAGGCCAGTTTGGGTAGAGGCTTTAAGCAACCTGGTCTAGTGGGAGGTGTCCCTGCACGTGACAGGGGATTTGGAACTAGAAGATCTTAAAAGTTCCTTCCAACCCAAACCATTCTATGATTCTATGACTCAGTGTTCAATCAGGGCTCTTACTGGATCCAGGGTTTATCTCAGGGAAGTTAAGTATATCCCTTTTGGCACAGAAAACTGTGAGTCCTTCTTGGACTAGTTCAGTTTGACAGATTTGGCCAAAACTTTGAGTAGGGACTGAGATATCTGTGATAATTTTTTTATTAACGCTCAAACAATTTTCAGAAACAAGTTCTGCCTGTATCTTCTGTTGGTGTTAATTCAGAAATGGACACTAGACCTGAGGATAGCTAACTAATTAAAAAGTTGCTCACATATAGTTATATCAATAATGGTACAGACAGCTTGAACAAGAAAATGGGTGCTTAACAATGTTTACTTGGTAACCCCATTAAAAGACAATGACATATAATGTAACTGTCAATCCTCTAAAACATTATGCAGTTGTAGACTACCTAGTAAGCAATCATACCCTTCTTTTCCATAAATACAAAAGTATCAGATCTGACTTAAACACATAGACGTTTTGAATTTTTATAGGTATATGCTTAAAGCAATATCTACTTAAAAAAAAATAAGATATGTATTAAAAATATATCTGAAACTGAAATACTGATGGTAAATGTACACAACTGCAGCTTCAATGGGTACTTGCAGCACTCTAGTGGCCATTCTTCATAAATGCAACATCAAATGCTGGAAACTCTTTTGGACAGTAGAGATTTAAAAAAACCCACACACCCTAACAGCAAAAATTAAAGGGCTGCAAAATTATACATGAAAGTTCTGAAAAAGACCAATAACATATTGTGTGAACACTAATTAAATCTATTCAAGCAAACCTGTTTTAATTTAACAACATTCTTGCTCTGCATTACAAATGTAATGAAAGTAGTCTGGAGTGGAATTCATTATAGTTTGTGGTCATTTTATCTTTTGATATACTAGCTCACCAGTTCAAGACAACTTAATTACTGGGTGATTTACATCATCCCACTGATGATTTTCCTTCATCCCACTGATTGTAGGAGGAAAATAATAGGCAATATAAATGAAGAAGAGACTCTCTCCAGTCCTTATCAGCTCTTTTCAAAACGGAAAGATTTTATTTTACCTTATAATGCTTTTTCTGTTATTGTGGAATGCCTGTTTTCAGTGCCTGAAATAATATAATTTACATATTTTCTTATGGAAAATTAATACAAAAGTTAATACATGTCTCTATGAGAAAAAGGATTTTTACTTGTTTTACTTTAATATTCATCTTGTTTTACTACATTATTCACTTGATTTGTATAATTAGCATCTAGAAACTGCAAAACAAGGTAGCATGGAAGTGCTTCTGTAAAAAGACATGACTGTCACAGTGATGATAAATATTAAATTACCTGCTATATGCATATTCATGTATTTTCTTTCACCAGAATGTCTAAGTATGAAATAAAAGTATTAATATTTCCTTGTAATTTCAACTGTCATATCTTTCTGTTTTACCAGCTGGAACTTATCTAGGTTCAGGAAAACCATGTACAGATATTATATTCATATGATTCTTCTTTTCAAGGAAGATTGTAAAAAAAAGTGTCAGTAATTTTGTGTTAAACAAACATTGAAATATCAAAATGCAGGACAAGAAGAGAACAACCTTATTCAATTAGAATGAGAAGGCAAGACAATGTTAAGAAATTTTGAAGTCAAGGATGATGGGGATGGGGTCTCTGCATTCTAATCAGAAGCATGTCTTGAGCATAATGAAGAGCAGGGCAGGGCATGTACTACTGCTATATTTTCTTACAGTAAATGGAGAGATAAAGGAACTTTAGCAATTCCCCAAATATCCTGTTTGAATAACTGCAATGTTGTTCTGTGATGAAACAAAGGACAATGATAATGTGCAAGTTTGCCTCCAGGAACAGAGGCTATAGAAACTCTCAGCAAAATGTAGCCACCACCAATCTTTGACATTACAGAAGGAAAGAAACAGGTCAGAATTCTGAGAATTTCCAGCACGTTCACAATTCAGTATGTTAACTGAAGGCATCCTTGCTCCCCTCCATGGTCAGGTTTTGCTCATGCTTCCCAGCTTTGCTCAGGAGCTGCTTTCATTCACTTCTGATTCTTTTCAACAGTTTGAAAGGTTGCAGAGAGGACAGCAACCTCAACAACAGAAAGAAAGAAAGAAAGAAAATTAAGATACAAGAACCTGTCAAAGCTGTCTTTCTCAAGGAAGCGTCCACAGTACTTACATATAGTCAAGGATGAGACACAGTATCTTTACGTTCACAAAGGAGCATTCTATTTGCCTGAATGACATACTTTAACCACTGACTAAAATGGAATCACCTACTTTGGAGACATTCAAAGCTTCTTCCTCTTCTTCACTGGTTATTTGGGAAACTGAAGTTGTATTTCCATATACCCTTAGTTCAGCAGCAATACTAGCTTAGTTGTTGATCCATTCTCTCATCATAGTGCCACCACTGAAATGACAGCAACACAACTGGGTTGGTGAAAATGCTTGGTTTAGATGGGTGAGTTCAATTGAACTAACAGTTGCAAGAACGCTGTTTGACATGCACATTGGTGAATATCAGCTTAGACCCTTTGGCTTTGGTAGACTTACACCTGTTTACATCATCTGAAGAAATGATATTTTCACAGGTACATCTTTATTAATTTGATACTTTTCTGTCAAGTTAGAGATCTAATGAAATAGAATTTTATTTGAAAAATAAACCTTTAATAAAGTTCTACGGCACAGTGCATCTGCATTAGTCAATAGATACACGATGAGAAGAATGTATAATATACATCTCTGACCAGCAGAGTTACTGCACGTGAATGTGCTACTGCTTATTTGTAACCAGGGTGCTACTGTGCTAACATAAAGGAAAATGTGTGTGACAGGAGGGGATTTATCTTAATGACTTCAGAGACTCTCCAATTTTAATTTCTAAATTCAGGTATAGATGTAGCACTTGTCTTCAAATTTGTGTGCATACTTCAATATGTATTTGCTTCCCCCTTTTGTTTCCTTTCTCTCTCTCTCTCTCCTACAAACTAGGGACAATATAAAGTACACTGTAATCAAGGCTTTAAAAATGCTCACATGTTAAGAAAAAGGCATCTTCCCCTTAGCAAATGCCATCACCTCTGCAAAGGTCAGGCTTTGATGTCAAGGCATATTTTTTGCCCCTTCTAGTTACAGGGATAATTGTCTAAATGTGAATTAAGTGGGAAGAAAACTAAGAGCTCCGATAAACACCTCCCCAGCCTCTGTGGTTACTTGGATGTGTCAGCTTTTGTTGCTGTTCCTGCAGACCCTCCGGCCAGCCCTGAAACTGACCTGGATCAGGTTATTTCCCCTCCGCTGCCTGCCTGGGAGGCCCTGAGTGTGGTGCATGCAGGCAGAGGAAGCGTTCCCTCCTGGGAGAAGCACACAAACATCCTTGACTGCCAGGCAAGCCCACGCTAGCCAAGAGCCTGTGCCACTATGCTGGCAGCAGCCAGGATGAGAGGGAAGAACAGAGAGGGATTTCTTAAATTTTTTATCAGTTAGAGGAAAGGCTGGTGGTCCTCACTTGCCAGGAAAGCATTGTAGGATCACAGGAACTCCAGAAGTCAGATTTCTTTACATCCTTTACAACATGGATGTTTCACCTGTACTAATTTTCTTACTATCAAGAGAAAAGCTCAGAAAAGACTGCTGGTGCAAGGCTCTTCCAGCATGTTTTGTTGAAAATCTTCCCACTTCCAAGAAAGCCTCTTTGAGATCAATAACAAAGGAAAAGGCTTCCACCATTTTTTATTACATAGCAAATAAGAAAGAAGGAACAAATGAAACTCCAGAAAACATAAATTTTTTGTGTGATGGTCTGTCATTTTGTTGAAGAAAATGACAGGACCTACTGAGTTAAAAACCCAGTATAGTGATAAATAGTTTATATATTATTTACATGTTTTTGCTGTTTGTCTTTGAAAACTCCCTGAAGTATAAACTTTCTGTGTAGTGGCAGGAAGTGCAATACCAGCTGTATCCATACCAATATTTTAATTCTCTGTAGCAGGAAGGCATGTAAAATGTGTAATTTCTTTTGGGCTGTATCTTGTCTCATACATTTTGGTTCTGTTCACTCAGTGGTAGTAATCTTTTGGGCTGCAATTTCTACCAAAAGAAAAGAAGTTATATTTTTCACCTTGTACTGGAATTCAGTCATGCCCACTAATGCAATGCAAATCTCATGCCATGGTATTTACCTGTATAGGTAGTCAT
Organism: Dendrocincla fuliginosa; assembly: GCA_035047845.1. Classification (NCBI taxonomy): domain Eukaryota; kingdom Metazoa; phylum Chordata; class Aves; order Passeriformes; family Dendrocolaptidae; genus Dendrocincla; species Dendrocincla fuliginosa. The sequence continues at coordinate 89,585,520 of JAWWMO010000121.1, read as the reverse complement.
GGTCAAAGTAGAGGCTTGTTACCTGTATTACAAAGGTTTCTTTTTTAAACTAATCCACAGGATGGATTTAAATTTCCATTTGCATCCACAAATCTGCCATGTGACACAAGCCATGGCTTGCTTCTCTGGACAATTCTGCAATTTCCATACCTGCTTCCCCAGGGCTGCAGAAGGTGCCCGTGAGTGCAGTGGGTGACAAGCCAAGCTATTGTTTCCCCTTGTCCCATCCTGTCCACACCTGGCTTATGCTTCACCACCCTCAGTTCATGAAATGACCAAAGGCACAGAGCAGAGACCCTGCTTTGCAGGGGATGCTCAGAGACAGCTTCACCCAGGAAGCCTCTGATCTGAGTCTGGGAATAACACCTCAGACTACTGTACAGTGAGTCAGAAGGAAACAATATGATTGTGTGGCATTTTTTTGTTTGAGGCTTTAATCTAAAAATAGATCTGATTTTCAGTTAGAAGTATTCTGCTAAGGTTCAAATTCCTACTCAGCAGAAGTATCAGACCACAATAAACCCACAATACCATTCCACAGCAGGGCTGAGATTTAATGTTTCCTTTGATACTACAAACTGTAAAGACTACAGCTTGCTGACCAAGCTAACTGCCTTAAGAACTCTGGTATATATGAAATAAAATTTGTCTTTTGGTCCAGCGCTGAAGATTTTGCATTGGTGGTGATTTTTGGTTCAAATTATATAATTTAAGGGAGCAAAGTACGTGTCATTGTAGGTACTACAGTGCCCAGTTCAGATATAAAGTTGAGTGCAGTGAATCATTTGCCTCATAGCCTATTTTCAGTGCAGAGGTGGAGATTGACATTTGCTGCAGAGCTGACTGAGGTGTTCTGTAGACAGCTTGACAAATTTAGCCACAGTGTTGGCAAGGTCAGTGGTTAGTGCTAATGCTGATCAACGGTCCTCAAAGTTCCTAATTTCTAGATGATTGAAATGCTAACTAGCTCTTCTGAAAAGGAAAAAAAAAAGGCCTGGAACATGATCTGCTGCATCTGTCAAGCTAACACCTTGGTCACTCTGAGTTTGGCACCTACATGGAAATGTTTATTGTTTCATCAAAGATTCCATCAATCATTTTAGTGGAAGCATTCAAACAGAAATTAATTAAGTTTTTGAGAGGCTTGCTTTAATGTTCTGTTAGTTGCTAAAGTTGACATATAGACCAATAAGTATTGGTCTTGGTCATGAAAGTGAAGTAGATGTGTTATGGGATATTTTCATATAAAAAAGGAGAGATCGATCTCCTTAATAGAAATAATAGAAGATAATTATTTTTGTAAAATGTTTGTTAATAATGAAGTAAGAATGAATGAGAATCAGGTATCAAGAGGGGCCTTTCAGAATATTTGAATCATTATGGTTGGGATGAATATAATTAAACATAAAGCTGGAGAGCACAGATGCCCCGTACATTCCTAAACTCCCTCTACTGAAAGGAAATAAGCACTTTTAGCATTACATAAATTTCATAGTTAAATATTTGCATGCTATTTTGAGGGACAAAAATATTTGAACATTATTTGATAAATAGCAGGAGTTTATTTTATTGGATTATTTTATTGGATAGGCAATTTATTATCTTTTTACTTTGAATGACAAACTTGTTACTGGACTGTAAGCACACCTCCTGATTGTTGGAAATGGTTCATGTATGTAGAGCTGGGGCTTGGAGGAGTGATACATCTTATCAAATATCGACATTTATGGAGCGACCATCTATATCTGAGCCAGTCATCTTTTGCGTGCTTAAACCCAAACAGACAAATGAAAACTTTCTGGGTGTAATACATCTCATACTAAAGCAGTCATTGAAAACAGATCAAGATGACTGTCACCCTAAAAGTGCTGACTTCTCTCCACTGCTATAATAAGAGTCAAGGGTGAATGGCTCACACACACACATATATAAAACTTGACAAATAAATCCATCCAGAGAGGGTGGTATTCTAACATGAGTAATGTACGTGTAATGCTAAATAATAGAGTTTGTTATATTAAATAAGATATGAAGTGCACAGTGACAGAAATAATTCAGAAATAACCACATAAATTAGATGACTTGGAAATTTAAAATAAGGAGTTCACAAATGTATTTATGAAAGATTTCAAAAATCTATTAATTGTCTTAGTTTAGTAACATAAATGTCTGTGACTAAAAGTCTCTTAGGATTTGGTTTTGATATAATCTTAATTGTAAAGAGTTTTAACTATTATTACTGTGCAAGCATACAATATTTTCCACAACAACCTTCCCATCTTATATTCAACTATATAGAAAAAAATGAAATGAGCTTGAAAATGCACTTGATTAGCCTGTCTTTAGCCACACATGGTACTTCAAGAGTCCATAGTCCCAAAGGTTATAGTTATCCAACAGATTGTTTAAAATAATGCATTTATCCGTATAATTTAGAAATTAACAAGAAAGTGGTATTTTCATCTTCCTTGTTTAAGAGTGCATATTACATGGCAATCGAAAAATGTATTTCCCTTATCACAGCTGTTTTCATGCCAGTCAGGTCAAACATAATCTACCCCACAGAGGAGTCACTTTTCCCTAGTTCTGAGAGTGGACATATGGAGAGACAAAACTGCATCTTTGCTAAACAAGCTTGACAGTCTTATCTTGTCACAAATATAAATCTCATCTTGATTTATTTTTTCCCCCACACTAAATATCGCTAAATAATTTTGAATGCAGAATATACTGGACTAGTTATATATAAATAAAATATTAAAATGCCTCCAAAGAACTTTCTTATCAGAGTGAAGAGGGGTTTCTCAGATGAAAACTTTACAAAGGATTCAGCATTTCTTACAGAAAGAATGAAATATGTGCTTTTTGTCCCTCTGTTACAGAGGAAGCAAACGGTTGCATTCTGGAAAAGATCATCTTGCTTTTCAGAGCTAATGCTTTCAAGCCCAAATGCATCATATTGCAAGGACCTCAAGTGAAAGCATATAGGCTTTCAACTCCAAGATATATTACTAAGCTGTGTATTCTAGCTACCCGAAGATAAAAGATGCATTCCTTGCATGTCCTTGCACACTGCAGCAACATATATAGAGTTGTGACATAAGGATGAAAGCCAAGATTTTTAAAAATTGTATCAATAGTGCAGCCAGTTTTTAAGGGTCTGTGGCGCTGTGCATGCCCACACTGTGCACTGGTAATTCCCCAGGTAGTCTCTGCATAGAAGAGACAGGCTGACTTAAGACACAGAATTATCCCATTCTAAATCCCTTGAATTACAGTTTTAATTTTTAAACAATCTGCATGTAGGGGTCTGCGCAACAAGACCAAAATGCTGGGAATGCAGAATCAATTGAGTAATTTGTGCCAATGCAAAGTGCAAACAGGCTTGATACTCAAAAGGTCAATAAAGGGACCTCAGAAGGCCTCCAGTGCAACCCCTCTTCAAAGCAGGGTGTACGATAGGGTCAAGTTGGGTCTTGGAAATCTCTAAGGATGAAGGCTGCACAAACTGTTCTCTGAGCAAACTGCTGAACCTCTGGGCTACTCCCATGGAAGTTTTTCCTCATACGTGTAATAATGTATCCCTTCAGTCAGAGGAGGCAGTATCACCCCACCAGCTTTTGAGATGAGCTTTATCAGAGCACCTGTTTTACAAGTTATCTCCAGATGCTTCTTGCTGGTCAGTCATTTTGTATCTCAAACATACATTGGGATAAGAGGAATAAAATCATTTTGCAGGTTGTGAATGCAAGTCAAATACAGTTCTAGACAGGCTAGGCTAAATTTAGAAGCCACACTGTCATGGAGGGATCCTTTTCAAGTTTCAGCTGCAATTAACAAGTTTCATGTCATTACTAAAGTCTTCTCAGCAGCCTATCAGTCTGGAGCAGATTTCTTTAACTGTTTTGGGAAGAAAAAAAATACAATTTGACATCTGCTAAGCTTGGGAACTAGGTGGTCAAAATTCTCCTTGGGAAGGTAGCATTTTGAAAGCTTCATATATGTTGTTTTTCTATTTTGATTTAAGAATCAAATCTCCTGTTCAGAAATAAAGATACCATTTCTTTCTTTTTCTTGAAAACCTGAAGAGTTAAACATATGTAGTCTTGTAACAGATGAAGCCAGGCAAAATTTTCATTTTTGAATACTTGTACCAGGTTTCTCCATCTGTCTGAAGAGATGTATGTTTCCAGTTCTCTCGTTTCCTCTTACTGATTTTAGGAGAAGAAAGAACAGTCAGAAATTCTTCTCTGACATAGAAACAAAGCAGCAAAAAGAAGATAGAATATTTCTATTGGACTCCAGATGTTCCAGCTCTTGTTACCTGGAAAGCTCAATTTCACATTATACAAAATGTCAGAGACTACAGAACACCCAGATTTAATGATAAATGAAATGCCTTCTCATAACCATTGCTTTTTGAGACGGAGTGAACTTTTCTGGGAATTATGGGCCTGTAAATATGAGCTTTCAGAAGATAATATTTCTACTTTATTGAAATAAAAAGTTATTAAAATATCTCACTACTCTGATTAAAACTACGAAAGGGACAACAAGAAAAATGAAAGCCCAAACTACCTTGCTATTTTTCACTAAAAAGCTGGAAAAAATTTTATTTCTAAATGATTAGGACCAGTAATAGTGGGTGTGATTTTTCTAGTTCAAGATTGTTTGCTGCTAGATTCTTTTAAACCTATTTATTACTGTAATCTGATCCAAAAAAATAGTGGATATCTTATATAGAATGGAACAAGTCTTGAGAAGAGACTGAGGGAAAATCCTCCTATGACATTCAATAGTGCTGTAATCAGATAATCAATGTAGAACATACTACACTGACCATACTAGGGGAATTGAAACTCCATCACTGCTTTCAAGAATTTATTTTAAATCTTGAGGCATTTATCTCTTTCATATCACCAAAAGTTCACCCTTACCCATAAGAACCCCTTCAAAGAAAGATGCTGCCTCATCAATGATAAGACCCCCCCCAAATTATTATCTACTTGAGGTGATTTTGTTGAAAATACATTCACCATACCTACTCTTAATATATCCGGGAAATTTCACTTAACTGCCCACAAAAAAGACAAACTACTTCCCACCAAACACCAACATTATTTCTCCTACTTTTAAATTACATTTCTAGAACAAGGCAAATTTAGCTTAATGATCAGTGAATTTTATAGTGTTTATATGCACCTATTATAACCAAATCTATTATGTGTTCTTCATAGTTTAATATTACTAAATATATCTTCTTTTCTTTTTTTTTTTTCACTTTGCATTGGGAACATAATCAAAATATTTTTTATTACACTAGACATACAGTATGTTATTGTACTGGTTATTGGTGTCCAGGTTTTGGCATTGGGTTCATTACAGGGGTGTCTTCTGTGAGAAGCTTCCAGAAGAGTCTCCCATGTCCAACAGAGCCAATGCCAGATGGTTCCAAGATTGACATGCCACGGGCCATAGCTAAGCCCATCACTGATGGTGGTAGCACCTCTGGAATAATACAGTTAAGCAAGGAAAAAAGTTACAAAAAATGCAGAAGCAATTGCAGCCAAAGAAGAGAGAGGTGAGTATATGTGGGAGGAATAACTCTGCAGACACCAGGGTGACTGAAGAAGCAGGCAGAGGATGTGCTCCAGATGTCAATGCAGAGATTCCCTTGATGCCCGTGGTGAAGACAGGTTGTCCTCCTGTAGCCCATCAAGGTCCATGATGGAGCAGGTGAATGCCAAATGAGGCTGTGACCCCACGGAAGACCCACACTGGAACAGCCTGTTCCTGAAGGACTGCAGCCCAAGGAAGGGACAACGTTAGAGCCATTCATGAAGAACTGCAACTGGTGTGAAGGACTCATTTTGGAGAAGTTCATGGAGGACTGTCTCTCATGGAAGGGACCCCATGCTGGAACAGGGAAGGAGTGTGAGGTGTTCTTCCCCTGAGGAGGAAGGAGCAGCAGAGACAACTTGTGATGAAATGACCTCAATCTCCATTACTTGGCCTCCTGTGCTCCTGCACCAGGAGGTGGTAGACAATTACAGAGTGAAGTTAAGGCTGGGAACAAGGGATGGGGAGGGGAAGATGTTTTTAAGATTTGGGCTTTTTCTCAATACCCTTCTTTTATTTGATTGTTCATAAATTAAACTAATTTCCCCAAGTCAAGTCTGTTTTTCCTGTGACAGTAACTGGTGACTGATCTCTGCCTGCCCTTAACTCAATCCATGAGCCTTTTGTTGTATTTCCTCTCCGGTGTCCAGTGAAGGAGGATAGAGGAGCTTTGGTGAGCACCTGGTGCCCAGCCCGGGTCAACCCATCACAGCTACCTTTTTTTCCCCAAATGTCAAAAATTATCTACTTTGAAAATAAAACATGTTTTCTTTTCTACTGTTCAATCGTTCATTGTTCAATAGCATATGGACTATCATTCAGAAAATTGATGGTTTCAGATTATATGATATAAAAGTCACTATGAAAAATAAATTGCACCGGATTGCATTAATGCATGTGAAGATCCTCACCGTACTGTTGCGTAAACAAAAAAACAACCTGAATCAGAGACATAAACAACAAAATAAATACATTTTTGAGAGATATTAAATGTAAAATTTAATGTAAAAAATTAAATACCTATCCTTATTTTTCTTCTAGAGCCTATGCTGTTTCGAGGGGAGGCTGCTAAAAATAAAAAAAAATTATCCAATGAGACTTTGAAAAACACCTGGCTATTAAATTCCTGCTAAGTTTCTATGAGCTTTAGTAAATCCTACTACAGTTTTTTTCTGCATCTTGAAGTGTCTGAATATATTTGGAAACCTCAACTGAACTACTACATGCATTTATCACAGAATAGAAAAGATAAAAGCATTAAGTCTAAGTTTCTAATTAAAATGTCAAAATGAGATATAACTAAGTTACCATATACTCTAGTAATAAGGAATGCTCCTCTGCCCAAACACTCTCGTGTCAAATCTGGGTTTTTTTCATCTAAGACACAAATGCTGTCTCTTCGTGTGAATTAGCATGGTCAAGTTAAAGTACCTGCTGCCATCTTATTGCTGATATAAGTTTTCTGAGAGACTGGCAGGATGCTGAGGTTTTCCTGTGATTCCGAGAGTCTGTGATTGCTTGCTTCCCTGTAAACAAAAGTTTGAGGGCATTACAACAGACTGCTTTGGTGCATTGTACAGAACAAAATATGTTACATGATACCAGCTGATGGGTCTGTAGAAATATGACCTACCTATAGAGTGGGGGTGCGATATAGAAATGTTTTATATTATCACTATTGGCTCTTTGCTACTACTTTATCAATTTTCTGAGCAGCCAACAGCTAGCTTTATGGAAAAGTAGAGGGATGATAAAATGACTAAATGGTATAAATGTGAATTAAGAGGAAGAATAATTCATTATTTGAAGTTGGTTTTATAATAATTAAGTATTGTACTATCCCTTCTTAAAGTAATTAAGATGTCATGTAAATTTGCCAAATATTTTAATGTAGATCCATTCTCTTCTGTTTCTGCAGTTTCAGTGCCAATCTGGAAGAGATTATCTTTGTTTTCCAGAAAATTTTCAGAATATATTAACCAGAATTATCTTCAATCTTAATATTAGGAGAAATGATATATTGTAACAATAAAATTAGAGCAACTCATTCTACAGTATTTTGAAAGTATTATTGCAAATCTTAGAAAATCTAAATGTCTATGGCTTTATTAGAGTTCACATCTATCTCATTTGTTTAATAATGTATGCACAGATGGCTTAGCTTAAATGTTTTTCATCTTTGTGCACTGATGAGGGTGGTTGGGCACTGGAACAGGCTCCCCAGGGAAGTGCTCACAGCACAAAACTTGGCACAGTTCAAGAAGTGTTTGGATGGTAACCTTGGGTACCTGGTGTGATTCTTGGGGATGGTCCTGTGCAGGGCTAAGGGTTGGCCTCAATGATCCTCATGTGTCCCTTCCAACTCAGCGTATTCAGTTATTCTGCGAGTCTGTGACAACATCTTTCCTCAGGATGAAGTTCAGTCATAGTCTCTCCTTACACAAAAATGTCAGTAAGCACAGGAGCAATTACTAAATTTTAAGTTTAACCTGCAGTTTTACCATACCTGTTAGATTTGTAGTCATTTGCTTAATTTGAAGCTTACTAAAGAATTATTACAGTGAAAGTTAGATTTGTCTAAAGAAGATAGTGGAAAGATCACAAAATGTTTTAAATCAAACTGCATTCTGTCTACTACCAATCTGTTTCTCTTCTCTTGGAAATGCCTAGAGGTCTGATAGGTTCTTTATCATCAGTCTTTAGAAATGGCGTCTCTGAAAATTACAGGGGAAGCTCTGTCGAAGGTGTGAGCCTGATACTGGAACCATTTGATATGATCTGTGAACTGGGCAGTATTAGATCAGTTGTGCACAGTTCTGCCTGTTGGCTGCACTATCCACAAATAGCCAAGAACACCAAAACAATCTAATTGACTACAGCTGGTAAACAGTCCTGGGATTTCACTGCGTTTGTCAATTCCATTCTAGGTATCTTGTCTGAAGAAACCATCTACACAAATGTCTGATTTATTTTGAATCAGAAGTTTGAAAAGATCCCATGCCAGAAAGTTCCATCTGTCAAATTTATGTTTATTGGACCATGAAATTTGTCTAACATCTTGAGCTTTTTGCAGAGACTATCTTCTCATGTTGAAATCAATCAGATTATTACTGATAAGAAAAACCACTTCTACTAAAAAATTGACAGCCTTTAGGTAGCTTATTTAAACTAAAAGAATGTCCACTTCTGAGGTAAATATCACCATTAGCAAAAGTCTTATATACAATATATGAAATACATAACTATTCTTATCTTTATGCATTTGTTCTTCCAAATTCCTTTTGCTGAAGGCTACTCATGTGCAGAGAGTACACACTTATGAGACTGGCTGGATAAGAGCGTAACATCAAGCAGTTAATAAAGAAAAACCCATAGTTTTCTGTGCTGTATTGCAGCATAAGCTAAAATAATTTGGCAAAAGTCAGGCAAAAATACAGAAAGTTACTCTTGGGATACATATACCTTTCCCTTGTGACATCACAGAGATATGTTTTGAAAATGTTATTACATTTTAATAGGATTATAAAAGATCAAATTGTATAATGATTTTTTTTCCTGAAGTTGAAACCCATATGAAATAAGATAATATGCTTCACTCTTGGTAACTGTACAAAAAATAAAAAAAGAGGGAATGAGACACCATATGCTGACACCATTCTAAAGGAATTCTAAAAATTTAAATAAAGGCAAAAATTTCAAATTCAGAACCTTATTTAAATGTCCTCTGGAGCTTTTTCTCATTCATCTTACAGTAACTGAGAGGAAGAGTACAATGGGATCCTTCTGAATATGTAAATTACCCATATTAATAAGCTTCAGCAGCTATATATTCTAGATTTAACTGTTAGAATTCAGCTCAGGCAATAACACCAAATCAGATCTTAGCAATTTACATTTTTATAGATCTTGCTAAAGCAGTCTAGAATTGTCTTTTACTGCCAAGAGAGGGCATAAGATAGCATATAAAAATGTACTTCCTACGCTTGGTGTAGACCTTGTTTTCAAACATGAGTCTTTCTTAAAAATAATTAAAGAAACATAGAATATAAAATAACCACAAGGGAAAAACAAACAAATAAAAAAATCCCCTCTGCTCCTCTGAGAAGAAAATTCAGAAAGAGTTGTAAAACTGCTGAGATGAAATCCACTCATGAATAAAAGGGGAAGATGAGCAACAGATAACTAACAGAAGGAAAAAACCCAATGGCTAAAGGAACAAAATCTGGAGAAAAGTGCTAATTAAAAAAATCAGTGTAGCATAATTGCTGTTGGGGAAATAACAGCATTTCACCTCTTAGTGTCAGATTTTCTAGCATAGAGTAGAGGGAAGAAAAGTATTTATATTCCTAGGAGGTGACGTATTTTTTACATTTCCTTATATTGCAAAGGCTTTTAAAACCTTCTTTTAGGAAGCAAGGTCAGAAGATATGTTTTAGTTACACAGGTTTTGTTACTGGGACAGTTACATGTCCACCTACTGCAATGATTTCTGAGATAAAACCTTTAGATTAGTGTTGTAAAGTGTGTGAAAGTGTTCATGGCTGGATGGAGCTTTGAGCAATCTGGTTTAGTGGAAGGTGTCCCTACACATGGCAAGGCTCTTGCAACGAGATGATCTTCAAGGTCATTTCCAACCAAAACAGTTCTATGGTTCTATAATTAAAACTAAATTATAGCTTTGGTAGAAGTACAGATCAGTCCAGCAGCTGCTGGCAGTGCTGCATTTGTATGCACCCAACAAAGATCTGTAAGTAGTTTTTAACAGACCTACGTTACAGGCCAAGGTCTAACCTTTCCCATCTAATGTACTTATCCAATATGACAATAGACTATAACCCCCATTTTTTAAAATTACAATCTCTTGCAAAGTAATATTAGGTCTATGAAAGACTATAATCTGTCAACCCAATCTATCCTATTGCAATCTTTTGGATAGGACCAATTACTAAAAAGAGAAAGTTTGTGTGATTTAGTGGCACACAAAAAAACGTTTTTAAATTTTCTGAAAAGAAAAGGATGTCAAGGTGATGTACAGAAAGACAATATTCTCAAATTTTCTTCTTTTACAAACAACTCAGCCATTTCCTACAGAAGAAAGAACGGTAAGGCTGCCTCCAAAACTAAATTATATCACAGCTTAAAGATTATAAATCAAATTTTACCCTCACATGCGTGCATGGAAGCCTCACTGAAGTCTGCGGACTGTGAACATTGAATTTTAAGAAGACAGACATAAAAATACTTGCTCATCATGAACAACAATGCTTTTTATGCTGGAAAAGTATTTCTTACCTTACAGATAGCTTGCAAATCCAGGATCATGCACCCCACTGATGAAGGTCCCTCAGCCCAGACACTTAATGCATGTTTCTAATTGCTAGAAAAATTGCAAATACCAATGTTTATTTAGCTTGTGGTGATTTAAACAGAAAAGAAAAAATCACACTAGATGTACATGTTCATGGGTGCCTGCACAGAACAAAGCAGAGGTTCCTAAATACAGTATCATACCAAGTAAGAACAGAGTACATTATTTATTGTCAAGATAATATTAAGAAGATGAGAATACTTGGTTTTTTTTTTTACATGAGAAGATAAGAAATAAATAGCTATAAACTTGCAAAGGCCTTGTTTGTATCTCTTATGTGGCCTTCTTTCTGCTAAGCTTCTTCTGACACAGACTACCCTTCCAAGCAAGAGAACAGTCAACAATATTCACACTGAGCACTACTGTGCAAGTGCACAAGAGTTCTCTAACTCATTTACTGAAAATGATTTTCTTCACAACAGGTCTATTTTCAACTTCTATTTTTCAACATCTATCTCAACTTCAGAGTAGACAGTTCAAGCCTATGGCTATAGTGGTGTCAGTCAGACCACAAGGGAAGTTTCAAAACACCTGGGATTTCAGGATCTTCCAGCATCCTCCTAACTTTCCTGATTTCATCCTCTGGCCAATCTGTCACTCATGTCTGTGTGTTTGCATGAAGAATAGACTTTAGCCTATAATCTTAATGCCTTCTTTGAATCCTGTGAGCCCCCTCTGACGGCTGCCTCCCCAGGTGCAGGATGCTTTCTGCCGCAGTGCCAGGCATGGTGCTTACAAGTGCCCTGCCCAGGCTTAATAACGCTCAGAAAGGCTGTACAAAGGTAAAAAGATAAAATCCTGGGCTAAACAATCCCAGCATTTGCCCAAGTTTCCTTATAAGCCAAGTTTCATAAACCTCTGGTCATTTCCATTGTTCTTTTCTGAATTGTTTGTGTTAAACTTGTATATCTCTTTAAATGTCATGACTAAAACTATACAGGAATTTCTGGCTGTCATCAAATCAGAGACTTTTGATGCCTATAAATTAAAAAAACAAAACAAAACAAATTAAAAAAAAATTAAAAAATAGGATATAATTAACACTAGCTTATCTTGAAATGTATGTGTTAAAATAATGTAAAAAATACAAAGTTCTAAGTGTTTTGTAACATTGTGCTGGTATAGCTGAACTCAAAGTGCAAAATATGTACATTTTACTGAAGAGTGTGAGCAATTTGACCACTAACCTATCAGACAGAGATCTGTGCAGTTGCACATAGCAGGCATTTGGAAATGTGTGTGCAGTGACTGAAGCAGTGAATTTCACATAACAACAAAGAACAATAAAAGAAGACTCTGCAAATAAGTGTGGAGACAAAGAACCCCTCAGACCCATGATCTAAAGATGCTAAAGATGCAGCATCAGCACCCTGATGTTGTACACTTGCAGCTCACGTAGGATACAGGTGTTAAGAATTAGCAGTTCTGTATAGGTAGAGACAAGTAGTGATAACATCAAAGAACTAACAGCACAAAATATATTGGTAATCTAATGGCAGTTTAATAAATGTTTAAAACTTGTTTTGGATTTGTCAGACTTCTGAACGATTCAGTCAAAGCAATCTCAAATTCCCTGATTCATTTTTATAAATGTTCTTTTGCAACATAGCTAAGGCCTTATCAGTGACTAAAAGAGCTAGTTTCACTCATGGCTTGTATATAAATGCAATGAGGATTGCCTCCTTCGCTGCATGAAAATATGCAGCTCCCACTTTTTTCTTAAGAACTGCTGAAGATCCTGTTGGGCCCCATCACGAATGTGCATTATTAAGTGCTCCTACTTAGATGTATCCTCAATTTACTTTCCTGAATTTCAATCAGTTTTTTCAAGATGATTTCAGATACTTAATTACAAGATAACACTAACAAGATAGTTCTACAACATTATTCTACAACCATACTGACCCTTCAAAAATACTTGGGTCTATGACACTATACTTGTAAATATTGTACAAGAAATCCTTAACAAAGGTCAAACTACTTAATTTAGACTAATTTGCATAGAGAAGTGTACAAGACAAAATAATATTTCATTAAAATGTGTACATTGCTATGTTGCAAGATTAGACCAACTGCAGGTAAAAGTTTACATTTTTATCAATTTAACATTATAATACCAACATGCTCTGACTTTACAGACTTTTAGAATACAGCTTCCAGTGCAGCTACATTTATATGTGATTCTTGAGAACTATAAAGTTATATCCTAATCTATTTACAAGAAAGCAATTACTCTAATGTCCATGGCTATTCTGCTCCATGAGTGAGGCCCTGTGGATACACTTCACATACTATTGCAGGTACCACTCTCTTGTACCAGCCACCTCAGGATCCTCTGTTACAGCACGACATTGTCCAGTTAATGTATATTCCTACCATTACAGTAGTCAAATAATATATTCTATATTCTTCTTATTGTCATTCATGTGCAAAGTGTTCCAGACTGTTATTATGGAATAAAATACAGTAGTGGCAACATTAATGTAGGAACAGAGGGCAATGCTAAATATATTCTTATACTGCCACCTGCTAGAAAGTGTCAGGCCCTTTAGGAGATCAGAACAAAGAAGACATTTTGCTTTAATTGTTTCAGGCATTTGCATTGTACCATCCTACTTTGTAATGTTTTGCATGTTAACTATTTTTTCTGCCATATCTTAGTAAATACACCAAGTCACACCGGTGTGCAAGTACAAGTTTGATTTGAAGGTTTTAAATTTTGCACCAGTTTGGCTGAGCTTTTTATGGTTTATATTTACTTGTTTATTTCAATTACATGATATTTAGAAGACAGAGGAATTTATAGCATTGTGTTTAAGATTTGACAGAAGTATTACAAAACTCCTGCTGAAATGATGAGCCTAGTGATGGTATTAAAGGACTTGGCTTGTCAAAAGAGTAAGGCTTTTCTGCACTTTGCTAGAAAACTAAAACTTAAAAATTGAAAAATTGATGTTTAAAGAGCTAGGAACTCTCATGCTTACCCAGGGTCGATGGAGTATGCAGTGCATCATTTGTCATGGTCAAACTCTCACAGTTAGTACATGAGTGATGTTCTACAAATACGTTTTTCCTTTCATCATAATTTCTATGAAAGCAGAATAAAATCACTTTCACTGCCTACTCCTACTTCCCTGACAGGAGAGTATCATGGGTTTAGTGCTTATGTGCCAATTAGAAAAGTATTTTTCACTTAGCAATTGAAGTGTAATGATCCTGTTATTTAATGTCGACAGTCAGGTATAGAAAGAAGTGGTGCATGTGCTGCAATCACCTACCAGCCCCAGTGTCATTATTCCCAGTGAACACTCATACTACTTTCCAGCACAATGACCTCAATGAGACCAGAGCTCCAAAATGCAATGTGCTGTCAGAAATAGCTATGACTTTCATATCTGTCAGTTAACAGACATGTTTTAATAAAACACAATGACTCAAAAGAAGTGTGTGGCTTACTTTTCAGTCCCGTAGTGTCAACAGAACTAATGGAAACGACCCAAATACGTCTGAAAGCTCAGTATCAATTTAGCATGAAGTATGACAAAAGTTTCAGTTATTTGTTGCCTGAAAAGTAGCAATGCTTGCACAACTTCATATAGGTGGAAAAAATGATAAATGACTTCAAAAGTTCATTCATTCTCCTCTACCTCTACTGGCATTCTTAGTGCAGTGCAAAAGAGAGGAAAAGTTTAGGGAGTTCTATGATCTATGAGAAAATGTTTGGACACTTCAAATACTCTACTTTTCTCTTTCTAATGCAAAAACATTGTATGAATGCTGTATTCATTTCCATATCAAAATGATGACTGAATAGAAACCTATGCCTTTTAAATAAGACACAAATTAAATAAAATTATTTTGGAAAGCTGCCAATTTTAATTGAAGAGTTTATTTCTAAAAATCTTAGGGGACATGCATAATATCCATTGTGACAAGAAATGTAATGATCTCATGCATACTGATTAAACTGTAGCTGACAAATGCAACAGCATGAACTATATTTTAGTTAAATATGCACTTGAAAGTGTTCTTAAAGGAACAAAAACTGAAAACAAAATATTGCATAGCAATACCATAGGTCAAGCTTGTAAAATCCTTACTTTTTGTGAAAACTAACAATGAAATTTTTTACCTTTAGCAATAAATGGCTAGGATACAAAAATCTAGAATTGTTTGGCTTCCTTGTATTTTCTTTTGATTTTGGAGAAGTTGCCTGAATCAACAAAAAACAATTGTCAGAACTATGTAACACACATTAGTTCCACTGAGATATCATTGACTAAGTTACAGACACCATTAGTTGCTGTCTTTTTAAAATCCCTCAATCTCTCTCCAGCTTTCAGCTTTCATATTTTCAAAGAAAACACTGCATTTTAAATGCCCAAACACAAATTATTCTGATGTCAAAAAGAGCTCATTTATCCATCCAGTTACACAGAGCAAACAAATATCCTAGTTCCTTCTTCAAAAAAGCAGTTTATCGAAAGGTAAAAGAAAATCAAAATATGTAGCTTAAATGTAATTTATTATTTCTATGAAAAAGCGTGAACTATACCAGACTGACTTGACCTTTAACACCTTTGAAATATATCAGTATTCCATATACCATGATGCACTGTGTTCTACTTTTTTTTTCTGTAAACTTTGCAAACAATGAATAATAAACAGTTGCAGTTGAGAGATATCACTTGAACCATGTAGAACATAAATGATTTTGATGAGCTTGCTTTGTTTAAAAGCAGATTTTGGAAGGGTCAGACACATCAGAAGAAGAAAACAGCCCATAAAGCTCATTTCTGTGGTGCTGGCCTTATGCTCCTCAAAATATCTCTGCTTTGTTGAGCTGCAAAGGTGAGGTAGAGAAGTACAACAAAGAGGATGGAGAAGGAAGAGGAACAGCAACAACATTTTGTCCCACTCTGTCCGTGTGCACACACAATAGGATATGTATTAGAAAAGTGTAAAAGATCTTTTACCTATACAACTAATTTTCACATTCTATGTGAACCAGTGTCTTAAATCTGTTGGTAACATTCTTCTCAATGTGACCTCGTAAATTGTATCACAAATTTAATATGGGCTGGGGGGGAATATCCAACAATGAATACTCTATAAAAATATTCAATAATTATCAGCATTTTTAATTGATTGTACTGACTGTGAACATTAATGACAACAACATGAAAGACAGTCCTTCCTAGCCTACTTTCCATCATTATTAGTTCTCACATGAGTTCATTCTATACTTTTGTGTGAATCCTTGGAAAGATCTCTCCTGCCCTGAGGAGTTTATCCCTGTTATACAAAATTTCATTGTTGCAGAATATTAAAGCTGATAACCATCCCTGCAATCAAGCTGCAGCTTTTGGCTAGGTACAGAGCTTCTTTGAAATACAACCTGTACCAGCTTAACTTGCTCTTCCTTCACTTTCAGCTAACAACATTTCCTCAGTTAAATAATCAGACAGTTAATTGCAATATTATCACTCCTATAGGTGCCAGACATTGTTAATGCATTTATCTGGGGCAGCTATTTGTTCAGAAAAGAACAATGAAGGCTTAGAGAGTCCTTGTTATAAGGAAAAATCCCTCAGTTCTTGATGACAATGACAAAACACTTCTGAATTTTTAAAGTAATTAAAAATAAAAGATACTTCACATGCCTCTTGTATAGTAGAGTTTCTTAAAGTTCAGTTAATAACATCAGTTGATTTTGCCTGTTAGCATTTACCAAGGATTGAATGTCCATGAGAGCAGAATGGCAGTCCATGTATTCCACCTAAAACAAGGAATCTGAATCATTCTGTTGTAGCAAAAATACTGAGAACAGCAACTGATGAAGCTGAGAGTCAAATCAAACCATGGACAATGAACAGTGTACATGTAATGCAGGAAACATAGAGAAATACTAGGAAATCCCATTTCTCAGTTTGTGACCAGTTTCCTTAAACGCTGCTGAGAAAATATACAGTGAGACCTGATGTTTGTAAGATACACTTCTCGGGGAAAAAAAGGAAGAAACCTCTTAAGTTGGTTTGAACTGCTAGTGATTCACTGGGTTTTGTTTGTTTGTTTGTTTGTGTTTTTTGGGGGTTTTGTTTGTTTCTGTGTTTTTTTTTTTTAATGCTGTCATTTCTATGTTGATTTGCAAGCAGGTACTTTCAGCACTGGCTATATTTCTATATCTTACCTGTCAAAGGGGTGCTAGGCCAGCATGTTTGCTGTGATATGCTGCTATTTTTCTACTGTGAGTCACAATTCTCACGCAATGCAATGATGGCAGTACTGTCATGGTTTTTGTGACGTGCCTTCCCTCACTCAGCAATGACAACAATTACACCAGAATTATGTGCTACAAAATGAAGGTTACAGCCTACCCAAAATCCTTGTTGGTTTATTGTTACTGTTCAATATTTATGGTTGATCATATGGTGGGCTTTTTTTCCTCTTTTTTATGCTTCCTATGTCACAAGAGAGTTATTAGTAAGTTGCTAAGCAATTGGGGGACTCTGCTTTATTTTAAAGCAAAAATCTGCAGCAGCAATCGAGAGAAAAGAATCTGATTTACAGAAGAATTCCTGTAATTAACAGAATTGCATCCTAAAATCTCTGTTCAGGCACACTTTCACTGAAATTAAAAGGAAGTTGATACAAATGAGAATTTCTTGACTTGTCAATTGTGAAAGATTTCATACAGGCAACCACCTTAGCGATGAGTTATGAGGGAATATTTAAAGATCTAAGGCTGCACTGTTGAGTAATACAAACCAAAGTAAGAGAAGGTAATTTCAGGAAGCTGTACTGATCTTCAGTTCAGTATCCTCTTTTGTCCCCCAGTGTCCGGTTGCCTACACCAAAAAAGCATTTAGAAGAAATAGTCCCTATTTGGCATAGCAAAAGTGAGCTGACTTTCAAAAAACTCTTGTTGGTGATTGCCTTTAAATGCTATGGAATTTTGTTGTTTAAATAGGAAAATGTATTAATTTATTAATTATCTATTGTATACATACAGCATAAAAATGAAAACAAAACATCAGCATGTCCTTCTCTTATATAAACTGAGTTCTCCGTGCATTCATTTTGTTCCATCTAATATGTTAAGGGTGAACTGTGGAATTCAGAACTAGTCTTTTCAGCAGCTACTCCATCTTTGGTGTCTCAGAAACCATCCAACAAAATCCTTTCTGGTCATATACTTGCAGTGAAAAGAGGAACAATAGAATCAGAAAGGACTTGGTTATGAGCAGAAGGAAAGCAAACTGAAATTTTGTATATATATTTTTTTTTTTTTGGTAAAGGACATCTAGTACTGTGTTTATTCAATGTGTGATTGAGGTTTCTTGGGCTGTCTCTTAGGACTCCATGAAAGATGACCAAGAAAGAAACGTGTAGTTATAGGAGGTATGCACAAAGAATAAGTTGTTCATTCCTTAATCAAAGAAGCTAGGAACTTGGTGTGCTGAGTAAGTGGGAAGAGACAGGAACATGCAGTCACAAACCTCCAGGCAGGTTGCAGAGTCAGACAATCATTCTGGTTTAGGGAAAAACAAAGACTTCACGTAATGAGGACAGAGAGACAGGAAATGAAAAACTGGAAAAAACCCACAGAAAAACAGGTCAGTAGAAATCAGAAATATTCAGAACATCTGTGCCCTATATCATTCTTCCATCCTACAGTTGTTCAGAAGAGACTTTCAATATTTATCAGTATTTTGAAGTATCAATCAGAGGGACTAATTTCAGATCACAAAGTTCATAGATATGCACCAAAACTAAAAGTTTTATAGATTGTACAAGATAGACTTGAAAAACTGCTCTTATGCAATAAAGTAGATTTTTGTGGGTACATAATTAGCGCAGCACTTGGACAAAACTGCACAGTACAAATTAGTTTTATCATGGCAAGAGTTAATGAGATTTTTTTCTGTGTCCTCATGAAGCTAGTCAGAACTTTTAAATTTCACTGAGCTACTGGTTTCCTCTGATGCTTAAAACAAGCTAACATCAACATTAACAACATTAGAAGATCCATGACAGTTAAGATGTGGAATGTATCCATTTAGAGCACTCTGATAAAACAGGTAAGAAAAATGTTTTATCAAAAGCCATTGTTCTTCAACTGAATGGAGAGTTATTATTTTAATGAAATATTAATGAGAGAAAAATATTTCCCTTCAAAGAAGGAAACAGCAACAGAAATTGGTATTTCACATTTAATCAATTGCAAGCATGCAACCGCTTTTGCCATTCTCTTAAGGTCATTTCATTACAAGTCAGAGACCAAGTTTACAAGCTTCGCTTACGACAGATAATACAAGGCATGAAAAAGCAGCTGATATGAAATTCTAGCATAACTGTCCTTAAAGAGCAACAGGCTGAGATGTGGATCTGTAAAAGAAAAAAACGTTTGCAAGGCCCACATTTTGCTTCCTTGCTCTAATAACACTGAGGTGCCTGTACTATAGTAATACCATACTATAGCTAATGTAGCAGCTTCTCTCAGTTCCACGTTTCAATAGGCTGTACCTCAGAATGCTGTCTCACACAGAAACAATTTTTGATGTCATTTGTTCTCATAAACACATTTTTAACGATACAATTGCTAGATCTTCTAAATAACTGTAGGTACAGTTTAAGATTGATTTATTATTTCTGCTGGATTATGATTAAATCAGTAGCTGCATGTCAGAGAATTTCGGTTTACTGCCTGGTCTGGTTGTTTGAGCTGTGTAAGTGAAAAGAAGACTGAACTGCAAAAAGCCAATGCTTTTGACTTAACTCCTTTCTTTCAAATGGACTTAGTCTTTAACTAACCTTCAAAAACCTGTCAAATAGTAACCAAAGAGATTTACAGCCTTAGAAATACATTTGCTCAGCCATGCATTGTGAGAGCTGACAAGTAACTTAGGATTTCTTTTTTTTCTTTATTCCACTTTAGATATTTCCTGTAGGGTTATATAAACCTCTTTTATGCTGTTTCACACATATAAATTCTTTTTCTGGCCTAACTTAGAATCCCACTGGCACATACTTTGCTGAGTTATTGTAACTCGTTCTGTTATTCCCAAATTATATATCACAAGATTGTAGTAAAAGTTTGGCTTTAAAAGTAGACGAACACAGACGGCAAAATTGTATAGCAGGAGTCCTCATTGGTATTGGTTGAATGAACCATATTCTAAAGGAAATAGTTTGTTGCTTATCAGATATGCTGCTTCCACGATAGGATTAGCAAATTGATAAATAAATCTCCCTTGAAGTATGAATATATAAACTTACAGTAGTGTTTTATTGGCTTGTTTCTGCATTGTTTTAGCTTTTGAAATTTCTTCATAGGAATGTTGTCTATCTGAAAAAGATTTTGTTTGTTTTATTTCAGTGTAATAAACTCCTCTTTAACTTAATGTATGTTCATTTCAAAAGCAGAGGAATAGGTTTTATGCACACATTTTTTCTTGAGAGCAAACCAGAGAAGAACCCAGTATTTTCAGAGCAATTGACCATTCATTCAATATAGAATACCAATGCACAGGAAGTACAAGAAACATCAAACAATAGGCAAGGTGTTAATAATATTAATAATCCATTTCTAGATCTGTGCAGCATAAGTGATCTTGACAGGAGTATGTTGAAAATGGCTTAGACCTCCACTGCCTGTGAAGACCTTCTTGCCACATCAAGGAACCATTTTGCTTAGAGAATTATTCCTAAAATGACCAACTTAAATTCCTGCTGGAGTCTGCTATGACAGGGATCACATACTGTGATAGTTCTTAACCTTTGGCTCTTTTGGTAGAGTACAAGGCAAGACAGAGAGATCCTTATTAATCCAGCAAAAAGTATAGCCAAAGGACAACAACCAAGAAGAGCCACTTGATGCCCATTGAGAAAGATGTTCAGTGTCAAAGTGTCTGCCTCGCATTCTGGACTCTAAGACTGTGTGTGCACATGTGTTCCCTAGTCCCCAGATTAAGAACAGGTTTATGACAATGTCCTGCCATAAACTGTTTATGGAGTGTGGCACATTACCCTGTAGGGAATACAGAATTCACTAAGGAGCAGTAGATGTAGGTAAAACAGAATCACAGAGTGTCTGAGGTTGGAAGGGATCCCTGGAGATTATCTGGTCCAAACTTTCTGCTCAAGAAGTTTCATCCTAAACAGATTGTCCACAATTGTGTCCAGACAGCTTTTGAGTATCTTCAAGGAAGGAGATTCCACAGACTTTTTTGGCAAACTGTGCCAGTCCACCACCCTCAGAGCAAATAAGTGTTTTGCGATGTTCAGACAGAGGCTCTTACATGTATTGAAATATATATACACCAAGTACAAAATATAATTTCTTCTTAAGCTGTATGTCAACTTGGCTAAATCATAAAGAATTGACACCTCTGATGATTTGTTGAGAGTTCTTTATCTCAAAATGTCACTGTTAGAAAGATTCAGATAAGTATAGCTTCCAAGCCTTCACACAATAGGGTTAAGTGTTCCTATCCTGAGATGAAAAATTACTAAAATATGTGTTAATAAAAAGACTTTTTCAAGTACAGAAAAGAAACCTAGAGTTTGAACAATTGTGAGTAGAATATAGATTAGAATTAAAATTATGTGCAACCCTTTTTTTGCAGTAGATACTAATACATTTCTTGATGATTAATATTATTCATCAAAGAAGTTGCACAGAGAACAACAAGATTTTCTTCTCAATAACTCTCACTGTAGTGTGTTGACCCTGGCTGTACGCCAGGTGCCCATCACTGATGCTCTATCACTGCCCTCCACAAGTAGTCAGGGAAGAGAAAATATTAGAAAGGGCTCACAGGTCAAGATACAGGTAAGGAAAGATCACTGACCAATTAACGTCATGAGCAAGATAGGCTGAACTTGGGGAAATTAGTTAAATTTATTAACAGTCACATCAC
Source organism: Dendrocincla fuliginosa (assembly GCA_035047845.1). Taxonomy (NCBI): domain Eukaryota; kingdom Metazoa; phylum Chordata; class Aves; order Passeriformes; family Dendrocolaptidae; genus Dendrocincla; species Dendrocincla fuliginosa. The sequence goes on along the minus strand of JAWWMO010000121.1, from coordinate 89,563,611 downwards.
AGAAGGATAATGAAGGATAAAAACAAACCCATGAAATACCTTCTTTCCACCCCTCCCTTTTCCCTGGCTTGTAGTGGACCAGGCATATGTATGTTTTGTCTCAAACATTCTGTCTGCTGTGATAGGAAAGTTGTGATGGGAGGAGAGGGTCCCGCAGAGATGGGGCAACACTGCTCTGAGCCAAATTCCTTTCCTGCCTTGAAACATCTGTTCAGTCCCCTCATCCCTGTATTCTTCTTTACGTGGTATCGATTAACTTAAACCCCTGCATTTCAAACACCTTGCTCTGCCAAATTTAAGATGGCTGGGGAATATTCAGGATGAAATCCAGATCTTTGTTTTATTGTTTAACATATATGATACATTTACTTGTATCTCTCATCACAGAAGAGGGCAGAGGAGAGAAATATAGTAAAAGAATTAAGAGAGAATAATTATCATAAAGAAATGAATCAGGGTTTCCTCACTGACTCATAATTTCTCTGACTCATCATTTCAGTGGATTAATTACTGAAATCAAATTGAACTATAAACTCAGTCTAATATAAACTTCAGAGTGAAGTCTTTTTTAATTTTTTTCTGCATTTGAGACTTTTATAGATCTTTGCCTCAAAACAGACCTACTTCATTTTCCTTGTTTATGAGAATGTGAACAAGGCTGGGGAAACTATAAATAACAGAAGCATGGTAGATGAAGTGTCACAATCCATCTTGCAAACCATCTCCGATTTTCTGAAAGAACTAGACTGCAATCTAAACATAGACTTCAGTGACTTTGAATCTAGAATTTAAAAACAACGATGACTGATGGCTCTGATTCACTACAAGTGCCTGTCCTGTTATTTCTTGTACATCAGGATAAGTAAGAATCCAGCCTCTGATTTAGAATCCACACAATGCTTCAGTCAAATAAACATATTAAATCTCTTTCATGAACACATAACTGCTACCATGTATTTGTAAAAGTACACATGGGTTATCAACTTACTACAGTTTAAAGAACTGCAAAAGATGAGTAGTCCATATGGATACTGACTGATACACATTTCACATACAACAACTAAGTGCACTTCAATATCATCGTAAGTCACATCAAAATGCTATTTCAAGCAATATAGTTCCACAAACTGTTCAGAAGGTCTCGTAAGACTCACATGAACATGTCTTGGACATAGTACAACTGAGCAATCAACAGATGAAGGAAACAATAGGGACAAAAATTAAATACTCTGTGTGTGGTTTCTTGAGGAGTGCTACTTCAGTGAGTTACAAACAGCTACTATTCTGCTGCTTCACTTAGCTTCAGCCAGGCCATAGCACAATGGAATATCAGAATAGGGGAAGGATTTTTTTATAGTAAGCTACTAGCCATGTGAATGACTTTTTTTGCCAATCGATTCTGCTTTCTAACTCTTGATGATCTTCAGAGACACCCCCAAAAAGCAGCAAAGGTTACTTACTATAGTAAGACCTATTTGCTCAAAGTTTAGGCAGTAGGTGTATTGTCCTTTTATAGTAGAAGAAAATGGTTTTATTGAAGAAAATATTTTTATTATGAAGACAAGGGAGGGAATTTTGTAAGTTGTAAATAGAGAATAAAAATTCCACAAAACATCTTGGTTGAGATCCAGAAAGTTCAAGGCCCACAGAAGTAATTTACAGGCTTGAAACAGTGTGATGTTTTTCACTGTGATGGAACTAATTTTCTTCACAGTAGATTATATGAGGCTGTGTTTTGGATCTGCGCTGGAAACAGTGTGGATAATTCAGGGATGTTTAAGTTACAGCTGAGCAGCGCTCACAGAGTCAAGGCCTTTCTGCTCCTCACCCCACCCCACCCCACCAGTGAGGAGGCTGGGGGTGCACAAGGGGACACAGCTGCCACAGCTGACCCCAGCTGACCAAAGGGATATCCCAAACCACATGGTGTCCTGCTCGGTATATAAAGTGGAGGGGAGAAGGAGGAAGAAGAGAATACTCAGAGTTAGGAAGTTTGTCTTCCCAAGTCACCATTACACATGATGGGGCCCTGCTCTCCTGACAGTGGCTGAGCTCCTGACTGCCCATAGTGACTTGTTTGCGTTACTTGCATGCACAATTTTTGCTTTACATGTTAAACCATTAAACTTTACCTCCATCCATGAGTTTTGTCACATTTACCCTCCTGATTCTCTCCCCATCCAAATGTAGGGAAGAGTGAGCGAGTGGTTTTGTGGTGCTGAGTTGCTGGCTGAGGTTAAACCATGACAAATGGATATCAACTAAAATACTCATATAGTATATGTTTACATTTTTACATTGTTCATACAGTTACTTGTTTCATTGTTTACATTGAAAAATTAATCTTTCAACTCACTTCTTACTGTCTGTCACCACAGCTATGAAAACTGCATTTCCTTCAGCCGGAAATGCCCTTTACTATAAATGAATAAATAAATTAAACCAAGAAATTTCAGAACACAAATGATCAAGACATGCAGGAATAACTCTGCTTGTTCAATGCAACTCTTTTGAGTGTTTTTTTCCAGTGGCTGGTTGCATCTATGTACAGATGATAATTCTTGGTTAGGAATGTTGTCTGCCTGTCGCTAAAGTGTTGATATTAGAACAGGAAACCCAGTTATGGGACCCCATTTATTATTATTTTTGTTAATTGTATATTCCAAAGTAGAACTGGGCAACAAACTCTAGACAGCTCTGCTTGGGCAAGGAGGTTGGACAAGGTGATCTCCAGAGGCACCTTTCAACCTCAATCATTCTGTGAAATTCCGCTGTCTTTTCCATGCTGATATATGTGCAGCCTGCTGGCTACAGAGGTATTCTTCACACAAGTGCAAGGTTATTTTGTCAAGTGCCTTTTAAGAGCAGATGTTCTTTTGTATACCGTCTTTACAGCTTTTCACTCTCAAGGAAGAAATTGCTTTTCTTCTGTCCTGCTCACAGAGCAAGAAAAATTCTCCTTTGATTCTGCCTATGTAATTTCCCAGTGTTTGGTCAATGGGACAAATTGCCCTGCCTTTCTCTCTTTCCCACGTTCATGCCAGTCCTCAAGGTCTTTTAAATCCGTTTCTCTTACCAAAGTAATATTCCAAACATTGTTAGCCATGCAACAGTCTCTATCTGAACTCTCTTTTCATTTCCCCATTCCCAGAAGGGAAGGTTGGCCATTTTCACTGTCAGCAGCATTCATTTAAGAAAAAGTTCCAAAGAATGGTTCCTTCTCTCCTTTCACTTTTTTTCTTCTCCTTGCAACCCTGGTTACACTTTTCTTTGCATTTAGTTGTTTTGACTCAATTTATGCCTTTTTTATACCTAACTGCACTCTTGGTACAAGGGAGGTACTATTATAAACAGAAGATGAGAAGGAGGTTAATAAAGATGTCAGATTCCTGCTGTTGTTACTGGTCCTGTTTTTTCCCATGTTTCCCATTAGATGTATCATTGCTGCAGGCAGTACCATTAATAGGGCAAACACAGTTTTAGGTGTTGTGTTAGAGCAATGCCAAGCTCAGTTTGGTGATCAAAGGGGCATAGATCTGCAAAGGCATGGCAAATAGACACAACTCACATGCTGTCCACAAAGCCAAGAGTGAGTGAAATGTTTGACAGGCAAAACTAGAAGTTGGCAAAATTATTTGATCTGATTTTTAAAGGGAAAACTAAAATCACAGTTCCATAAACTTGAGATATTAATCAATAAAGGGATATTACTCTGTACTGGAGACACTCGTTTCCTCCAAGAATTATTTTGGCTAAGAATTGGAGATGATTCTTAAAATGGCCCAGTTTGGAAGTGGCCTGAGGGAAAAATAAACCTTTCTTTTTCCTTTTTTCTTGTTGAAATTTGCTTGTTCTCCATTAATTTTCAGGAAAAAAAATATTCAAACAGCATAGTTTTCCTCCCCCCAAAAGATGTGTTCAGCAGCTACAAAATCAGTGTTAACTTTAAATTTAATCTTAAAAAAACCCAGGTAGAACTAAAAAGACAAATTTATAAAAAAGAAAATTGTAATCTGTGAAACCCTTACAATGAAGGCAGAGACCATCTCTGCATTAACTGTAGGATTAAAAGTGATGATTTCTATTCTTTCTTAGGAGTTACTATAAAATGCTAGGCAGGTTATTTAGTTCTGTATCTTAGATTTCCCAGCCTTAAGGTATATCTAGTGGTATCTTGTAAGGAATAATATATTTCTTCACCACTTTGAGATATTTGGGTATAACAGGCTGTTGCACTGAATTAGCTCCTTATGGGATATCACACAAAATTAAAATGCAACACTGAAAAGCATATCCTTTAGGCTGCGTGTTGTATTTCTCATTATCTAAACAAGTCAGTACATGTTTATAGGAAGAGTGTTGCCTTCTACATCTTGGATTTTTAACTTCATCACAAAGGAAAAGGAGCACTTGAGAAAAAAAATAAGAAGCAATTTAATCTAGGGAAATATGTCTTACTATTGAAGTTAGTGCATCTTTCTATGGATTTATGCTTAGGAACATAAAAATAGGGTGAGTGTTTTTCCTCCCAAAATGCATCCATTAATTCTAAGCTTCCTTTCTAAATGACTGTGTTTCTGCGTTTCATTTGGGAAATTTGCACAGCTGGTAATACAAGAAAAGACCTAATATACCCCATTCTGAAGTTCCTTTTACAATATTACTATCCAGATCTTTACAAAGTCGTAAGCTATTTCTTCTCTTTTATCTATTGACAGCACTGAAATAGCATTGGCCCCATTGTATATTCTTCCATTGCCTTAAGCCAAATATTATACTTTTGAATAAATGGACTTTTGTGCCCTAAGCTAGCAAAGCCTTGCATGTGATTCTCCGTGTTCTGGAACATCGGTAGTTTCTACATATATAAGGTTTAAATGCGAGTGTATAGTGAGGTATTTGGTAAATTAAACATTTGGCATTTCTTATAAAGCTACAGAACTCTTGTTAGGTAGAACACTAACAAATATTTTAATTTATTATGTTTTCTGGCCTTTCTTATTACTTTTCTTCAAAGTTCTCTCAGATTATAACCTTTCGAAGCTGAATTTTAGTTGAATTGAAGGAAGATACCCAACTTTGATTTCATCATAACTGAACAAAAAGGCATTTTGCCTCCATGCTGACAGGCAGCTAAAATTTACCTACCAAAAATTTTGAGAGAGGTAACTGCAGATTTTGACAAAAGCTTTGGACTGACTACTTGTTTTGAAATAAAGGCTACAAAATGTCATTGACATCTTTTTTTTTCTCTCCAGTATTTCTAAAATTAGTCCATTTTAAAAAATAAAACACAGCTTTCTTAATAACTTTTCCTAATACAAGCCTTGAGGATATTTTGGTCTCTTGCATGCAGTCATATTGTCTTTGCATATATAGCTTCAAATTATTGTCATCTTTGTCACTTCTCTAAGAAAAAAGTCTATTAGTCATTCACTAACTAGTAATGCTATTGTAAGGGTCTCCTCTCTTTTATTCCAAATTTACACTTGTGTTTCCAGATTTTCTTTTCCAAGTCACTCTTATTTTATTTCTTTCAGAAACATACTCTGCTGAAACAACTGTTGGCCTTGGCAGAAGTGCTTCTTTTCTGACCTTGCTAGGCTTGCCTCATTTAAGTTGCGTCTCTAATACAAACAGGGTAGAAATTGGAAGATGAATTGATATGAAAAGGGAAAATAGCAGCTTGTATTACAGAGAATATAAGGGAAAATCATAATTTTTAAGAACAATGAAGATTTTTTTGTCTTCTGAAATTATTAGTGAGAAAGAAAAAAACCCAAGTTGGATGCACTGGGTAACTGTCACATACTCCCAGCATTTGCCACAAATCCCTAAACAGTCCATGAACATCTAATATTTACAAGCACAAAATTCTCATAGGATGGCAAGGCTATTTTAGATTTTTTTTTTCCTTCTTCTGTAATAAGCTAATTATAATTAAATTAATTTACTCTGTAACTGGAATAGTGCTGATCCATGACAAATGCAGAACTAAATGGAACAGTTGTTTGGAACATTAGCATGCCAGGGCATTGAGCACCATGTCCTCTCACCCTTTCACCACCTTGTAGCAAGAGATTTATTTTGCCCCTTTTGTGTCCTTTACAAAATCATGACTTTAGAGTAAGTTATGATCTTGAAAAAACACAGGTAGTTATGGATTGCTGCTTAACTTGTCAAAACAACTCAAGGCAAATGAAGCCTAACCATGGTGAAATATTGGTCTGATTCATCACAGTACGAGCCTATATATAAACACAGAAGAAAACTGAAAAATGATACCTGAATGTCAGAGCTTTGTGCCATTATAAAAGATCAGAGATGGTGTCTCCAACACAGGCTTGAATATCTTTAGCTGGACAGGACCTTGATTAATGTCTTGTCAAGATCCTCAGTACCTTTCAGCTGTCATTGGAAAAACCTCTGTCCTCTACATGACTCAAGGAAAGAGATTTGAACACAGGTCTCTGTGTCTGAAACTGCAAAGCCTAAGTCCCATTTCGCCATTTGCTTATCACACCCCTGCTTCAAGTTTGCTGTAGAATCAGTTCAGTTGTGTTGCTGCTGTTTTTTGCTTCTGCTCTGTTGGATTCACAAATTCACAGGTGTTTCTTTATCTATAATCATATCTGTAGTATACTTAAGCAATATTCTTAGAATAATAGTTCCACCCAACTTGGTCATAACTTACTGTCACATAAAACAAGTACAGATTTGTAACATTATCTCCTCTCTGCTGAGTCATGCATAAAAGACTATGCCTCAAGAATGTATCAGTGATTATTTATTGCTAATTCATCATTAAAAAATAACAGTAATAATAAAATAATTGCTCTACTGGAACTTTTCCTTACACTTTGTGTTTAAGAAGTGGGAAATATTTCTTGACCTTTGTGGGCACTGAGTGTTAGAGGCACAAAAAAATCTTGAAATTGAAGTGTCTCACACTTGGAGAATTTGCCCATGTTAGATTCTCCAGCCATTCTCACAGCTGTGAACCTGTCTGTGAATGACAGCCAGATCTTTTACACATTTCCTACTTTTTGTTCCATAAGATCATTTCACATCTTAATCAAAACAGCAGCCAATTAGCAAGCTAATATCAGCCATATTTGCATTTTCTTAATTAAACCTCAAAAACATGTAAAGGAAAATGAGCTCTTCTAAGATTTTGTTTTGACAGCACTGTCTATCCTGATCTGCTAGATGAAGACAATATATTCTTTAATGTCTTCGAGACTGAAACAGAAACATGTTAACAAGTTCTTTCAAATATATTAAATAGAGTGCTTTACTCTTTCACTGTCTTGCAGTTTACCTCCTTACATCTCTTGTCTTCCAGTCAGATTTCAGAGGGGGAGATAAACATTTAAAAGATTTACTAAACATACTAAAGATCTCTATGAGAAAATAGCTGAAGTGATAAGGTGTTTGGATGGATGGAAAGAAGAGCAGCCACATTTTGGAGTGAAAGCCCATGACGGTTGTGAGACCATATCAGAGTTCAATCCTACCAGCTACAGAAATAGTGTTCCACACTCCAGTGAGTCTTAGGTCGTTTCATCCCTGTATGTGTAGCTCATATGCAAAGAAAAACAATAATGAGTATTGATTCAGTGAAAACCTCTGTGACTAGTCTGTACACTCTTGAAAATATATAATACTGAATTCTACCAGAAATAGAGGTCTTTAAATGCTCCATAGTGCAAAACTATAGTTTCCAGAACATAAGACACCTCTTGAAAGCACTGTGGCATTCTTCCATGCACATACTTTTCTTATTCAGGGTACATTCTCATCTTAGAAGAGGTAACAAAGGAGAAGGAAAAGGGTATTTTCCCCTTTTGTAACCATAAGGGATCAGAAAAACAGAAAAATCAGTGTTGCAGCTCTTCTGCCTCCAGAAGTTATCGCTCAGTAGTAGCACCAGCAAGTTCTCACAAGAAGATACAGCTTCTAGATGTGCCTTGGTGCTCAAGCCTTGAAACCATTGTGACAACTGCCAATTAGTTTTCTGAAATATCAACCTCCAAATGACTCAGTTAATAGTGAGAATTAGGAAATTAAGGTGATATTCATTATTCTGTAAAATTCTTTTATGCTGTCATAGCATTTATTATCATTTATTATAAAGTTTGAGCAAAAATCTTGAAGTCATTAAAAGGAAACCATAACTTTTGAAAACTGCTACTTCCTCCCCCTCCCCCCTTATTTTATCATAGCCATGATTTCTGAGGGATTTAGGTGACTTTAGAACGTTTAAATTATTTAAATATTTACAGCAAACTATCTCTGTTTTTAAGTGCCTTCCAGAACAGGAATCCCAGAGCATAAATGCAAAATGAAATTTTTTTATCATTCATGTTCATTTGATGCCTTACATATGACATCTGCAGAAAATCCATTCTGTCTGACACTGGTTGGACCAAAAGACTCTAGAAATAATTGTGTAAAGATATGTATGTGGAAGTATGGCTGCATTTAAAAGTAAAATTTTGGAGGCAGGAAGGGCTATGCAAAGAGCATTTAAAGGCTTTCCAAAGCCAGGAACATGTGTAGGTTCTCAGAGAAAGGCCAAAAAGTGTGATTTTGCCCTGCATCATGGTTTGATGCAGAAGAGCTGTGTAACCAAAGCCATTTATCTGTCTTGGTGTGACATTATGCTGAACTAAAAATGCCTGCTGAGGACTAGGCTTCCTTAGCAGAATCACCATTCTCCATTCGTGTATGCAAACAGTGTCTGCAGCAGGGCTTGCTCCCAGCCAGACAGCTCAGATTATAAGAAACATGAGCTAGATTTTCTGTGAAACTAACAATGCAAACGGACTAACAATGCATAGGAAACTTTTCCTTTCTATGTCACATTGAAATTTGTGCGATCATAGTTGGGAAAGGTTGAACTGATGGCTGGCAGATGTCCCCATGGATCCCCATATCTGTCACTATCAAAAAATTAAAGAAGGAGAGAGCACTTTGCAGAGCTCTCTAATTCCTTTGGTAGTCTTTTATTTTTCAGAAATAAATGAGGACTATCCTTGGCACACTATTGAACTGTTACTTGAATTTGAGCGTGAAAAAACCCCACCACCACAGTCCTAAATCACTATACTGAAAACTTCTTGTTAAGATTCTCTAAAATATGGGGAGATAAGGAGATCAAGAACATCTTATTTGAGGTGACACCTCTCCTGTTTGCTTGAATGCACAAAATTGTTTGCAGCGTACCCAAGACATGCAATAGAAAACTGTGCCATTACAGCTCGTTAGTGAATAGAACAAGGAAGTCAATGCTGTAATTTGCCCAGCTTCTAGTGAATTGCACTCATATGATTACAGTACTGTCTCCCACAGTTCTGACCCCATCATAACTCTTGCTGGGAGAGCACTGACACTGGAATTTTTAAAAGCTTTTGCCAACATATGATTTAGTTGCTGTAGGACAAGTTATGTATTCTGGTGCTACAAAAGCTGAATTCCAGATTGTGTGCACAGAATTGCTGTCTAATTTGCACTTCCTGCATGGATGACAGCACTTGGCCTTCAGGCTCTGATCTCCCAGTCTACCATCAGTGCACACAGGGAACAGCAATGGAAGCCCTGGAGCATCTTTTTGCTGTAGTACATGATTAGGGAGAAATCAAGTAATGTCTGGCAGCCTATTTTTTATCATTCTTTTGACAGATTGGGGAAACATCTACCTTAGCTTTGGAGCCTTCAGAATAATTCAATTCCTTCCAAGCCAATTTTCTGCCTTTCAGTAACTCTGGACAAAACTATAATAAAATTTCAAGGATTCAATGTACAAGAAATATATTAACAATAGAATGGTTTATAACACTGGTATAACGATGACATCAACAGAGTAGCAGGAATCAATGACAATAGAGCAAGACTCACTGTTGATTGCGTGGAAGGTACTGACTTGCAAAGCACAAAAAATTTACTGCCAGTGCTTAGAAAGTGCTTGGAGGCTATTCTATAATTCGAAGAAAAGAAATTTCATGAATAAGTTTAAAGTGCCATAAAGATCTTAGCATAGATTTACAACCATTGATTAAGTCATTGTTCTTCCTGAAGTCAACTTACTGGTAATTTATGCATAGTATATGACAAAATGAAAATTTACATTTAGAAAGACTGAATACATTGTAACAATCAATAAAACAGACTCTCCATATGGCTAAGAATTTAAGGAAAAAAAGTAAAAACCTTTTATTTTCTACAGATGTGTCTTCTCGGGTTAAGGATGAAGAAATGATAGTATGTGAGGGAAAAAAAGAATCAGTACTTGCAAAAAATAAAAAATATAAATCTCAAAGCTCAGAAGAGATATATTTTCCTATGCATCTGGTTTTGGCCAAGATATAATGGCATTTAATTTTTTAAAAATTTATTAATAATTACTTTTGGGATATCTTTGCATTATGTTGCAACCTTAGAGATGTGCACTGCAGGAACGAAAAACATGAACTATGCAGAATTTTGCTGTGCTTTTTCATTCACATTGGCTGGGCTCCTTGTGGACTCCAAATCTATGCGAGTCTAAGGAGAACTAGAAACTTCCTCCTGCTTTTCCTCTGACTACACTTTAAAAGGAAAAGTGAAGATTCTATCCGTGCTCTTGAGAATGCAGCATTGATGATAAAATATTGCAGTGGATTACCCACAAATGAAATTTTGCATCATGTGCAGCTACACTTAAATTTAAAAGGAGCACATGAGTGTCTGAAATTACTTCATACACAAGAAAGTAAGATGATATGTTATGCATTTCTTCCTAGTGGTACAAAAGGTCACTGAAAAAGAGGAGAAAGATGTAAGGTCATTTTTTTCCCTGTGGTTCTGCAGCTACCTACATTCTGTATGTTAGATTCATTTGAGCTGAGACCTTGTTCATCTTAAGGGTAAAAACTAAGTGAAGAAAAGGGTTATTTTCCATAGGGTCTGCTCTTTCCAAAAACATAAACATAAGCAAGTCCTTACTCTTCTTTTTGTGAATTTAAAATTGCATCCTAATAGAGATCAGCTAGATATATCTATTACACTGCCAAATTGCACAAGTACATTGAAGCTGAATAAAAAAATAAATATTTAACAATCTTCATAATTTTTGAGACAGCTCTAATACAGAGAGAACAAATCAACACCTGCTGAAAGGAGGTCTATGTCTTCCAGATTTGGTTAGGGTTAAAAATTAACCTATTCTGTTTATAAATTATTTTTTTCACATCCAAACTGAAACTCTGAGACTAAACTAGTTCTCCTATTAACACAAGATGACAGCTGTCAGTGATGTTTATAAGCAGGAAACACACTTTGGGAAATATTTTTGTCCTACTTGAAGAATTTCCTCTTTACCTACAAAATTCTCAAGACTGTGTGGAGTGAGAAAAAATAATAAATTATGTTTGGCAACAAGGCAATAAATAAGGCATATAATCATGTAGAGTGTTATAATTTTTTTAAATACATATATTTCAGAAATAGGCATCTGCACTTTCTCCTCACTCAGTTGTGTGGCCCCAAATACAACAACCTATGTTTGTGTTAACCATGTGCATTTTTCTGACCTGTGCAGGGCAGATTGCAACTATTTGACAATCTGCTGTGAAGTGATGTATTTGCCCACAGAAAACAAGAGGTGTTATGATAACAAGTGCTGCTGTGCAATGTTCTCTAAGGACAGGCACAATCCCTACAACAATAATGATAAATAGCAGAATCTTGTATTAACTGAAGGCATTTTACCCTTTTAGGCTGAATAATGGTAATCATGGTACAGAGAACAACATAACCACATTTTCCTTCTTTTTCAACTGCTCCAGGAAGATAACTATGTGAAAAAACACAAAGCAGCAAACAAACAAAAGGAAAATAATTGCATGTATTAACAAATAAAATGCCAGTTCTATGACAAGAAGTCATCACTCTGCTGTGAATACAGTAGAGTTCAATATAGCAGAGGAAGGTTTTCTTGCTTGAACCATAGGCATCTGTCTGATTTCCCTCAGGTTTGACCACTGCCAAGTGCTTCTGAAACTAAATCCTCAGTAAGATGCCCTTTTGAGATATGTGGACGAAGACAAAAAGTAACTTAATGACAGTGTAAGCTTTTCTTGCCTCTTAGGTATGCTGAGAGCAAGCAGCATCAAAAAGACAGGAAAGAAAATGGTCTAGTTCCTGCTGCAACATGTGCTATCTCAAGTAACTAAAGGATTAATTATTATCATCCATGTTTGGATGAACACACGTGTGCTGCTGTGGTCAAATAGATGCAGAAGGCTGCTGTGCTCTCAGTATCTGGAAATGTTTGGGCTGCTCTAAACTGGCTCATTGTTGCTGCTGGTCCTCTGCCCTATTCCTGTTTCATCAGCCTGAAAGCAAAGGTGTATGCCACTAGTCTGAAGGAGCTGCTGAAGAATTCTGCCTGCCAAGCACTTTTGCTCCTTTACGTTTCCCTTTTTATATTCCAGTAGAAACTTTAAAGCATTGCAAAAAGTAAAAAAAACCCTATGTGGCTTGTTGCTCTTTAATACTGGGATTTAGAAATGAGCTAAAGTAACATGAAGAATTAGTATATTTCTCATTTGTTTATGGATACTGGACTGTAGCTTGTGGCCATCAACAACGAGAACTGTCAGCATGCTGCTGTGCACAATCAGCCTGTGGGAGACAGAGATGAACTGCTATTTGTACTCTACTGCATTAGCTTAATTTTGATTCAGTGTGGTGTTCCTAAGGAAGCCTAAATGCACTAGTTGTTTTTGTTTGACTTTGCCCTGTATATAAAGTCAGTAAGTGTTTTATTTTCATATGCATTCATCACTGCTTTTAATGTCAGTAGATATTAGGGACAGAGAACACAGTCAAGCTTAAATGAGTGTTTAAAATAATGTTAGTTAAAGTTGTATAACCAGTCATGCTCCTGGTATTTGATCCTATAAAAGAATCCTACATCCATATAATTAGCTATGTGGCTTAAGGAACACTTGGAAGGAAAAGTTATTGTTGTGCAATATTTAATGGACATTTTTTCGAGCATTTGTGTGAAGATCCTGTGCTGCTCTAATGCTGTGATAATTAGGGAGTACATTTCTACATAAACCTACATAGAGAGGCACAAGCTGAAGGAAGCAAAAGTGAAAGAAATGTAAATCCTTTGACTTTCTCCCAATCCTTACAGTTCTCTGAATGAAGAAAAATAAGTAAATGTTGCTGAAAATTTTTATTCTAGATACTACAATGTTGAATATGAAGGATACTGTGATAAAAATACACACATCTTACTTCTGGGGCAATAACATCCACAGAGAGAATAATTCTTTGTAGCCAGCACTCCTACAGCGTTTGTATGACCTTGCTGCAGATGCTGCGTGACAACTTTCCTGCGAATCCCAGAAGACCCTGATGAGTCCTTTGGAGAACGGTCCTGCTGGAGCACGGAGGTGGGAACCAGGGGGGCAGCAGTGCCCTAGAGGTGTGTGAGTAACCTGCACCCAGCACTCCCCGCTCCCTGCTCTAACACATCTCCCATAACATCAGAAGGCCTGAACTTCACCAGCTGCCCTCCACCCACACTGTGGCACCTGTGAAGAGGGTGTGGCCCTTCTCAGTCACCATGGATGGGGAGGGAGCACATGGCTTCCACCTACAGCAGGAAGTCATGGCTCTGACAGGGGCGTGGTCCAGCCCTGAGCTTGGCAGCAAGTGCACGTGAGAATGGAAGGTGAATACAGCACTCCTTCACAGCTCAATAGACAGTTTTGGAAAGGCTGTACACATAACTTCCTCTCTGCAGCACCATTTGACCAGAGAAGGCAGCTGTTTAATGGACAGAATGCAGAGTGTTGCCGGGATGTGTGGTAGTTGCCTACTTTTTCTCAAGACAGACCTAGGCAGAGCCTGCCACAGCTGCAGAAAAATGAGTCCTGAGAGGATGGACATCCTATGAGGGTGGGCAAGAGTAGAAGAGACATAAGAGCTTCCTTCTACATCTTCCTCATGAGGGGGAAACAGAGGGACAGGAACTGATGTCTTTTCTCTGATGAACAAGGGAACAGAATGAAGATGGACATTAGGATGGATATTAAGAAAAGGTTCTTTTCCCACAGGGTAGTAAGGCACTGAAACAGGCTTCCCATAGAATTGGTCATGGCAACAAGCCTGACAGAGTTCAAGTAGTGTTCAGACAATGCTCTTAGGCACATGGTGTGATTCTCGCTGTAGTCCCGGGCAGGGACAGGAGTTGGACTTCGATGAGCCTTGTGGGTCCCTTCCAATTCAGGATGTTCTATGATTCCATGATACTAAGATATCCTTGCTGGGCCTAGGATCACACATTGAAGTGTCCTGGATAGCTATGCACTGGAGAAGATGATTTTTGAAAAGGTAGGATAAAAATGGGACTAACATTCAGTTTAAAAAGAACATGTGTTTCTGAAAAATATATGAAAGAAAAAAATAAAACATGGGAAAAATTCAAGAAAGGGCAAATCTCTCCTTCTCCCTTCCACACTAAGAAAGTCACTTTACTGAGAAGAAGCAAGGAACTCACAAGGAAAGATAAACTTTCCTTTTGAAACTTTTAATGAAGAGCATATGCATTCTAATTTAAAAAATCAGTTCAAATGAGGATGAAATTACGCATCCTGCTGACTGCTCTAAGTGAGGGGATCTCTTCCATACAAACAAACTTATTTAAAACAAGTGTTCGTTGCTGCAGGAATGGGGGCATTTAAGTTCTGATTTCTGAACTTTGCATTTTGTTACAAGATGCTTAGCGAGAAAGTAGAATAAAATATGAGGAGAAAAGTTGGAAGAAGATAAAATGAAAGTCAGGCCCCAAGTATGTGAATTTTTCTTACATATTCCTATCATCATTAGAAATTTCTTTTTGGTAAAATAACAATTGTTAAAACATGAATAGAGTTTATGATAATAACCAAAGTATTAAACCACTTTAAATACAGATCTCTTGGTAATTAGAGTATTAATTAACTAGATGTATTTCAGGGTTTATATCTTTCCTACACTTTCTTTATAATAGTACTTACCCATGATTTCAATTTATTTCCTCTTTAATAGTTTTGTTGTCAAAGTTTCTATCGAATCTTTAGATTTGGGAACCTGCAAAACAAACATCTTTGTTTGTCTTGGTTCACCTGCTTGCCTTTCAAAGATTCTTAGAAACAGTGTTAAAACTTTGACTTCTAGCTTTTGAAAAATCAAGCTATGACAGATTAATCAAAGGAAGTAGCCCTGATCAAACATGACAATAGAGGTTGATTTCTCTTTCATTTCAGATGCTACATGCATCATAATGCAGTAACAGCTCTGTTGGAAATGGTGGATGCTACTGTCCTTATTAGATTTCTTCCTTATTAAAATTTCTGCTGCCATAAAATTTTGGAGTAGATGAAGAATGAGAATTCTTTCCTCTGTTCAGTCTCTAAAGATTAGGTTTGCTTGGAATCAATTTTGAATAATAATAATAATCTGAAGAGGAAAAATAGGCCTCCTTTCTAAGTATATTATCACAAAGGTAATGGCTTTATTGCAATGTTGTCATCCAAATAAATGGCTGAAGAACTATGTAGATTCCTTTCCACCCCCCTGATTATTTCAACACCTTCCAGTACTATAAAGTTAGGGATAACCATTAGTTTAAACTACTGCAGATACACAGAGGTTTAAGTATGGATGTTTTGCACAGGGACTTCCACTCTTTCAACAGCAACCTTCTAATTAGATGACACGGTTTGGTGGCAGTGTATCACTTTGATTCACATCACTAATATGCTGAATTAAAAGTACTGATCCTAATCTACAGAATACTGCATGCTATGTGTTAAAATATGGACATTTCAAACACGCTGAGCTAGATTCCCATTGCTCTAGGCAGTAAACTTGGCTGAATCACCAGCAGGATGATTTAGAGCAAGTGACGTAGAAGCCTTGACTGCCTATGGAAAGCACACATCAATGTGCAGTCACAGAATGGCAATGTAGGGAAGTATCTTGTTCATTGGTTCCATGGAGACTGCAGGAAGCTTCAAAGGGTAATATTTTCAGTTCCGTACCTGTGCAATGCTTCCTGGAACTCCTTAAATGGAAATGTCAGGCTTGAGACTACATGTATCAATCTGACTCAAGTCTTAAAATCAGTTGCCTATTTACGGTTAGATCACTCTTTTCTGGCATGGTACCTGGAGAATAAATAGCACAATTCTTCTTGCACAATGTTTAAAGGTACTTGGAAAGAAGGAGGTAGAGTTTCTACCTTCTCTTGCTTGTCCAGCACGGATTTGAATTGTCATGTCCTGCTTCTAAACCTGCCAACCAACTAACCAACTATAGCCTAGATCTGAGCAAAGCAAAAGAGCTTCATTTATGGAAATTGGTTAAGGTAAATGTACTCCTTGTACTTGTCAGATGCCAAGATAATTCCCCTGTGACATGAGAATTTGAGTACTTTCAGGTAGCTGAAGGATAAAGGCACTGAAGCTGGAATCCCAGTCTTCTGGTTCCTACATGAGTGCACTGGCCACAGGCTAAGTTACTGTGCAGAATACTTTCATCCTATACTTTCTTCCTTGAGGCTTTTCTGCTTCTCTCTTCCTGTTCTGCAGAGCAACATCTGTGCTTTGTCTTGAAATGACTTTTGTTTTGCTGTATAATTTATGAACTCTGTATCATTTATGAACTATGTTAAGGATCTGGATAGTTAATGTTCATCCCCCTCCAGCTCTGATTTGCCATGGAGCTTAGATAGCATTTTCAGGTGTAATTGGGAGGACAGCATGATCGCTAAAACTGAAAGAAGACCAAGATTTTAGGCTTCTAGAAAAAGAAATTGTAGGAAGCAATAGATTTCCAATGCCTTTTGGGAAAGGGCAGTATTTCACAGTTTACCATCTGAATCACTCTCAAAGGATGTGGCTGCCCACTCTGAGAGGAAAAACTGGCTCAATAAATTTCTCTCTTTCACTGTAGTGAGTGATCCGGATCTGATTTTCACCCTCTACCATACCAAAGGACACTCTTCACTAACCCACAATAAGCAAACTGCACAATATTGGTGGGAATGAGAACAAACATAGGCTTTTCTGCCAAAGAAAATGTATTGTGAAACTACAAACTTATTTTCAGCTTTCTTATGCAAACAAGATTTCGCATGGCTGTGTGATACAAAGCACAGATCAAGTTTCATTCACCTTCCTAAAACTACTAAAGAGTAAAACCAGCAAAGGCCAAGGTTACCAGCTAAGGGATGGCAGTAGCACCTGGAGGGAAGACAGGGAAGGCTTCCTTGTAGTTCTTGCATTTCCAGACCCAGCCTGAAATTTAGTGAAGGCCTCAGAGTCTGGTATGACAACAAGATCAATCCAGTTTTAGGGTTACAAGTGCCACTGAAATATTGTGTCTGTATATACAAGGGTCAGGCTGGTATAACTTAATTAAAAAAAAAAAAAAAGTAAATCACGGCTTAACATTTTGTTGTCACACTTTGTTTGTTTGGTTTTTTTTTTTTTTCTAACAGGGTTTTTGCATTAGAAATAAAATAACATAAAAATCCCAATTGTGTTTTCAAGTTTGAAATGTGAGATTTGTAGAGCTGTTCTGACTTTTCATAATCTTTTTTGTCTAGGCCTAGGAGTAATTTGACAAATATTTTCTCTGTTCTGAAACTTCATTTTCAGAAACATGAGTTATCCTGCTTACAAAGAAACAAGGTAGAACCCCACAAACAAACAGACTGTCCTCCCTCAGTCACTTCCTGATGAAAAATATTTCTCCAGTTATACCACAATGTATGCAACAATAATGTGGCTTATGTTCCCTTGGCTTTATGGGTCATAACCCCTATATATAACCCCTATAATTTCAGTGTGTATGTCCAGGCAGAGTTACTAAGCAGGCAGTTATTTAATTGAAAGATTTGTAGATATTTCATTTCCAGATGTTAATGGATGCTTAAAGGTCATTATTTCTTTTCTCTGGATTATTTAGGTTTGTAGGTATCTTTTTATTGATTTCTTTTTCATTTATCAGTTGTTCCTGTTGCTTGCCCACAGGCACACTCAGAATAAAAACATCTTACAGTTTAATTTTTTATTGCTTTCAGTAAAGCAATCTAGTGATAACAATATCCCTTCTGGTATTTTGTATGGCTTTGATTTCACGTTTAAATATATCTGGTAAGAGACTCATTAAGATCAAAGCACTGAAGGAATCAATTTTCATTACATACTGGGAGAATTAAACAGACAACATTACTTTCCCAAACCACATCCAAATTAGCAACACACAAAAACCCTTCCCTCCAGATTTTCACCTAAATACACCCATGGTGAAAGCAAAGAAATCACTGTACAAGTTATCCCTTACCCTAACCTCGTAAAAGCAATACCTGAAACTCCAGCAGTGTAATAAGTCTTTCATGTTAGCCAGTTTTTGGGTTAACTCACCAGATACAGCTCCTGCAACATGAAGACAAAGTGCCATCCCTCCTGGCTGCCCATTTGCTGCCTGCAGGACAGGCTGCCTCCAACCCCTGAGAGTAAAGAGGGGAATCACTGCATTTTGCAGGTGTCAATCTGAGCTTGCAATAGGTGGTATACTGTGGCTGCTGCTGTGGTCTTGGACTGAAAATGCAACAACACATTTTCACTGTGAATATCAACTGATAAGCAAAAAACCAGGGTTGAGTGGGCGCTAAGACTGTTGATAAAATATATGCTTTGGAAGAGATACTGCTTTTCTTGCTTTCTCCCTGCCCAGTACTCTCAGCTGAGACTTGAAAATCTACATGAGCCTACAAATTGCAGACTTCGAACCCCACAGAGCTCAGAAACTAGATTCACCAGAAGATCTGGTCGCACACCACAATATTGTAGCTTTTCTTCTTACAAAAAATGATCAAAGCAGTTGTCCTAGAAAATAGAGGTTTGATGTCCATACATGCTATACTTTTAAAACCATAAATGTATGACCATTTATTTCCTTGTTGGTTTTTCCCCTTGAGAGTTTACAAAAAGAAGGGCAAATTAATGACTAAGACTGATGAAACAGTTACCTGGGAATCTTATTTATGTGAAATTTCTGACATCTGCACTTTCACTATGATAATACATATCCATATTGGTGCATTTAAGTGAAAGTCTAATACCTGAAACACATGTCAATTTGTATACATCATATCTCAGAGCTACAGAACCAAGGTAGATCCTGATGAACTGGAGGAGTGGTGCACAGCTATTTAGTGTGGTGCAAACTTGTGTGTTTCTAAACTAAATAGCTTGTTTCTTATCATTTTAATTTGACCAATAAAATTTTCAGAAATGCCTTTGGAAAAGAGTCAGAATTTTAGTTTGAGAATATCTTTCTGAAAATGTAAAAGCACGTAAGAAATCAGCTTGTATTTATTTACATGCAAGAAGTGTATCTTTGCTCACAGTGACAGTTTTCACAAAGGATGCCACATTCACGTGATAGAGAAATGGAGACTGTGTCAGTGAGGGAGGAAGTTAAAGGACACAATGAGGCTGCCAGTAGTACCTGTGCCTCCCTTCAGATGGGAGTCCCTTTATGGGATTATTCGTGTATAAAGCTGAGCATGGGAATAATAGCAGAAGGTCACAGAAGTTAATGGAGTTACCAGACAAGCAGCTTCCATTGTAGCAGTGTTGAGAAAATGTGTCTATAATTTCCCCACTTCTTTTAGTACTCTTGTTTCAGTGGACCCAATTTGAAAAGCAGCAGCTACTTCAGACCATTTCAGCAACATGGGAAATCCCTTTTAACAGAATCACAGAATGGCTAAGGTTGGAAGAGACCACAGTGGATCATCTGATCCATCTTGCCAGCTCAAGCAGGGTCATCCTAGAGCACATGGCGTAGGATTGCGTTCAGATGATTCCTGAGCAAGGTATCTCCAGCGAGGGAGACTCCACAACCCCTCTGGACAATCTGTCCCAGTATTTGGTCACCCACATGTTCTTCCTCATATTCAGGTGACACTTCCTGTACATCGGTTTCTGTCCATTGCCTCTTGTCCTATTGCTTGGCACCACCTCTTGGCACACTCCCTTCAGACACTTATAGACATTGATGAGGTCCTTTCTCATCCATTTCTTCTTGAGGCTGAACATGTCTAACTCTTGCAGCCATTCCTCATAAGAGAGATGCTCCAGCCCCTTAATCATTTTTGTTGCCCTCTGCTGAACCCCCTCCAGGAGCTCCATGACTCTCTTGCGCTGATGAGCCCAGAACTGGACACAGCAGCCTCATTAGGGCTGAGCAGAGGGGCAGGATCACCTCCCTCAACCTGCTGTCAGTGCCCTTCCTAAGGCACCCCTGGATACCCTTGGCCTTCTTGGACACAAGGACACACTGCTTGTGTGCAATTTGTGTACCAGGACCCCCAGGTCCTTCTGTGCAGAGCTGCTTTACAGCAGGTCAGCCCCCAGACTGCCCTTTTGAAGGCCCCTGTTCCCTGTTTGAGAGCACTGCAATCACACAGTGTAAAGTGCTGATCTGATATAAACTCTGCTCGCTCTATGCTATTTATAAAGGATGATGGCATGCTAATTTTATACTAGCAGACCTCATGCCAGACCAGGGGTTGCTGCTTTATGCAAGATACTGTTTATCCTCCCAGCAGGTATAAAAGCATAAAGCTGGAATAAATAATAAACACCATAATATGTGTTCTGGCTCACTCAGCAGATTCATGATGAAGGGGATTGTCCTGCTGTGATCTGGCAATGCACAGGTCTGGTATTGATGATCATGGACTCACAGTCTTGGAGATATCAGAACTGGTGTGCCTGCCCCACAGAGAAAGCTGGAAAAAGTTGAGCCTGTGAAAGAAAATCATCCAGGTGTTGAAGCCTTAGGGCACGCATTTGAAATGAGTACAGACTTATAGAACAATAGGAGTTGCTGAATAATGCCTCAAGATCTGGAATTAGGGTGCTTGATCATGGGCTGAAAAGACCTACCCCTTCCTAATGCAAATACTCACTCACTGGACTCCTTAGAAATGGATCTGCGGAGTGCAGAGAAACTCCCTGCAGTGCTGACACAGTGTTCAAACTTTGAGAAACATTTAAAAGTATCGACAGACATTGTCCTCTGCCTTCCTTCCTGTGTGATCATCTCTATCTTTATATAAAAAAAAAAGAAAAAGAAGCTGTCATTTTCTGCCAAGTTAGAAAACAATTTTTAAAAACAACTACTAAGGCATTTGGGAAATCAGATTCTGAGACAGCCAGAAACTAGCTATATAGCTCAATTGTAATCAAGAAAGTCTATTTCTGTGTATTCAAAAATATTCTTCAAGGGGACTGGTGGATACCTGTATCCACCTCAAAACCATGATGGAGTTGGACATGTTGATGCCCTTCTAATCAGCCTCATTGTTCTCTTCCCACATTTCCTGTTCTCTGTCACCTTTCATAAGGGTACTTGTGTGAACATGAAAAAATGGTTTAACCATCTCGTTCTTCTGTAGAAAATTTGAAGGCCAGCAGGATTTTCTAGCAAAACCCAGAGACCTATCATGTTAATATTATTTTGGGACACCATTAAAATTTATGTATCTTACTTATATCTGATTGTGTCATCCTACTACTTTAGCAAGTGTTTAGCATTGGCCATTCGTATCACTAGCTTATTGGCTCCTCCAGCATGGCAATGTGAACTTACTAGTTTGTGTGCTTTGGTTATCTTTTCATGGTTTAATTTTTAATAATTTCATTACATCAGTGTATCAAAATTACTTTTAAGATTTATCCTGTTTTCTATATTCTTCTCAAAATCATCTGCCTGCAATAACTATGGAACAGATTTTTGAAATTGCCAAAGTTTAATGTCAAAGTCAAATGTTAACTCTGTAACTTTCAAAATTACTTTCTTTGATATTTCTCATAATCTATCATTTGATAATCTATTTAAATGGATAAATAAAGCCACTTGGCTAAAATATGCTGTTTTACTAATAGTTAATACTTCCTGGGTTTTGGTAGTTTATAAAACATGTCATAATTTTTGCACTCTCAGATGCATTTTTGAGTTATCAGATGTCCTAAAATTATATATGTTTTATTATAGAATGCATGTAGTATTCAGCATTTTAAATAACAAGCAGTTCAAGTAACATACCAAATTATTTTTCTGTTCACTGAAAATTTGCCTAGAATATTTGCTTATTTGTGTACATGAAGAAATAAGTTACCATTCCATTTTAGTAGCATGATAGATTAGAAATCTTTTCCATGTTGAAATGCTAAATAGCAATGAGATTACTTGTCATTTTTTCCCATTTCTTTTTGTTCTGAGGATGATTTTGTGCATTTTTTTAAAATCTTTACAGACTGCTGTAATATTTTAAAATGCAATTCTGTTCCTAAGTATCTAAACGAAAAAAAGAAAAACCATGACAAAATTCCCAAGGCTCATACCCAATTGTGATTGTGGATGCCATTAATTTTTTACTGATTATAGACTGCAGTGAAATTTTTAAAATATGAATTATTCAGTTATTGATATGATGGTGTATTAATGCTCAGATGAACTTGTCAGGAAAAATTAAGGATTGGCCATAAAATAATTTTAACTCCCAGCTCTTGCTCCTTCAGACTGCTGTGCACAGCTGCAAGCTCTGCTCACATGGAAATGTTTCCAGGTCTGTTTCATCCATTCTTTAATATTAAATATAGGGCCATGTCTGATTTTATGTTTATGTTTTACCTCAGTAGCCTAACATTTTACCAAACATCAACTTTCCCAGCCAAAAGTCAGAGTACACACATTCTCCTTACCAGAACACCAGATGTAACGTCTAATAACATACTAGTTATGCTCAGTGTTTTCAAAAAGGAAATTGATTATGGCAGCAGTCCAAAAGGAAATGCCTTAAATGGCATGCCTAGGTCTTGGTTTTCAACTGATCTCCTCATACCTGAACATGGAGAGACATGGATTTGATGGATGGACTATTCAGTGGATAGGTAATTGGCTGCATGGACGCAGCCAGGGAGTTGTCAATGGGTCTGTGTCTATGTGGCATGAGCCAACAATGTGCACTCACAGCCCAGAAGGCCAACTGCATCCTGGGCTGCATCAAAGGGGTCGGCATGTCAAGGGAGGTGATTCTCCCCCCTGCTCTGCCCTTGTGAAAGCCCACTTGGAGTGCTGCATCCAGCCTTGGGGTCCTCAACACAAGAAAGGCTTGGACCTGTTAAAGCAGGTCCAGAGGAGGCCACGAAGATCATCAGAGGGCTGGAGCACCTCTCCAATAAAGACAGATTAAAAGGTTGAGGTTGTCCAGCCTGGATAAGAGAAGGCTTCAGGGAGACCTTAAAGAACCTTCCAGTAGCTTAAGGGAGCTTATAAAAAAGAGAGAGAGGGACTTTTTATATGGGCAGATAGTGTCAGGAAAAAGGGCAATTGTTCTAAACTGAAAAGAGTGGGTTAGGTTAGATATTAGGAAGAAATTCTTTACTATGAGGGTGCCGAGACACTTGAACCAGGTTGCTTAGAGAAGTTGTGGATGGCCCATCCCTGGAAGTGTTCGAGGTGATGTTGGATGGGACCCTAAGGAACCTGGAATAGTGAATGACATCTCTGCCTGTAGTAAGGCAATTGGAACCAGATAATGTTTAAGGTCACTTCTAACCCTAGCCATTCTATGATCCTAAACAGAATGCTAGAATAGCTGAATAATAATTTTCAAATAATTTCAAAATTCTCTCAGAGTGATACAAAAGAAGATGAGTTTGATAACAAGAACATCACTGCAAATGGGCTATCATCTGTGCAATACATTTGAATTACCTCCTGAAAATATTTTGAAAGGACTTTCCCAAAAGGACTTCCCCAAAATTTCATGTAATTGCAATGTTCTGCTTCCAGTTGTTTCCAGAAAATAGAAATAGAAAAAGCATAAGATGACCTATTTTGTTCTAAAATACTTACTGTTTGTTTCCCAAAGGCAAGCACTGCTTAAAGAAATACAAAGAACATGATGCGCATGCATGACACACAAAATCATGCAAACACATTTAAGCCACGTAATCAGCTTCTTACCCTGATGGGCAGCTACACCACAAAAGTAAAGATTAATTTTATGACCATAATGGCAAGCTTGTCCAAATCATCCTGTATGACTAAAGAAGTGGGCATACATGACCAGAGCAGAAGAAAGGGAAGGTCACATCTTTGACAGCTGGCTGTAGGCAGATTATCTCACAGAATTTTTATGTACAAATCAAGCAAGGAAAGTCTGCAAGGACACAGACCTCCTGCCATTGATTATATCATGTGTACTTCATCAAAATGGCTAAAATTGAATTCCTGAGCTCTATGGAAACCAAGGAATTGAGTGTATTCCTCTCAGTAAAGGAAGATTTGTATTCTAAACCTTTTATATTGTCAGTCAGTTATATTCAGTGAATGGCAGAAAACAATTTCTAACAGCACAGAAAGTTTTTGAAATAGTTACTTGTGTGCTTCCTGGAGCAGAGATGAATTGTCAGATAAAATCCCCCAACCATTTTTTTGCAGAATTTGGCTTAAGAAAATTGTTTGATATTAGCTTGATGGCACTTTGATCAAGAGCCTATTGCTAAACTGTTAAATTGATTGTTAAATTGTTAAATTATTTGTTAAATCACTGGCCAAAACTGAGCAGTGCTTGCACTCTAGTCAACTAGATATACAAGAAAAGTTTTTTAGGAAGACAAAAACACCTATGCTAACATAGAAAATTATTAAAGTACAATTTATCTCTGAAAAATTATTCACTAGATGTAGCTTTTTGGAATCATGGGATTTTTTTTTTTTTTTATTGCCAAGGGAATTTATACAGTATATGAGAAAATCTTCAAGTAAAAAGCTAGGTTTTTTTTTTGTTTTTGCTTCTGACCCAGCCTTTCCAAGTCAGAATGGATTCTTTGTACCTTCTCTATGATCTTTTGCAATATAGTAAGGACAGGCCACATTTTGCAGTCTTTACAACTTTACACAAGTCAATCAAGATGCAACCAACATCTTAGATCATAAAGTGATATTCTACTGCAAAAGGTGGCATAGAGCTACACTGACATAACAGGAAGACAAAGAATAAATTAATGCCATTCTTCCAACGTCTTTATGTCTCATCACTTCCTTTCACAGAACAGTTTATTCCTATCCAGTTTTTGGATAGTTAGAGTAAGGAGGAGTGATTCATATCTTCAATCTAATCTGGACTTTTGCATGTAAGGGAGAGCTGAGGATTTCCTACTTTAATGACTTATTCTTGAGTTGCTGCTCAACGAGGCCAAGTAGTCAAGAGTGTGGGTTCACATCTACTTTACAACCTCCAAAGCCAAGAAAATGATAATAGACCATTTTGCAAACACTTGGATTTGCACAAAAGAAGAAACTTAGATATGTTTGCTATCCAAACCTAAGTGGTGTAAGAAGAAAGATAGTGATTTCAGTAAATGAATGGATATAGTGCCTAACACATAGATAATATAGAAATGCCATAAATAATGTTTTGCCACTGTTTCTGCCTGTCAAAATTTCCTACCAAAAATTCTGTCAGCTTTCAGCCAGCAGTTCTCATCAGAGCTTCCTGCTGGAGCTTTCCTGCCAGAAGATCCTGCTATTGTTTAGCGTTATGATGTCTCTTTGAACATCTGAATAGGGCTACATACCAAGACACCACATACAACCTCCTTTGAACACTATAAAAGTTGAGGAGAAGTTTCAGAAAATCAGGGAGAGGAAAGAGAGAACTGATTCCCGTGGCTGAGAATCAATTCCCACCTGCCCCTCACCTTTTCTCTGCCACTGCCTGCTCCTCACCTGTCACCAGAGACTGAAACTCTGCTGGCCTGGAGACAACTGAGACCCACCATGCCACATGTGTGAGTTATATCTTTCTTCCCTTACCACATTTTTGAGGGCTGAAAGGTGCTGCTGAATTGGGACCCTGCATGGCAAAACCACACATCCTGGCTGCATTCCAGAGAACTAAAGCTGCTAAGAACGCCCCCACAGCTAAAGAGATAAGATCAAAAAGCAGTAGAGACAGAAGAAAAAGGCAGAAACTGCTTCTCTCCTCCCTCTTCCTCCCACCCCCAGCTCAGCAGAAAGATAGTTTTGGTGGTATCTTTTCTCTGCTTCTAGAAGTAATCTTAGCCTTTTCCAATGTTTTCTTCTTTCTTTTCTTTGCATCTCTTAGCAATTCATAAAATCAGTTTTTGGTATCAACAGATAACTTGTGTGAGTTTTAATTTTGCTCCGGGGAATATTTGAATTTGAAGTTCTTTCTGCAACATTTAAGCAGGTTGTAACAGATGCGAATCAGACAGGGGCAAATGATTGATGGAGTAAGAATGTGACAGCGTTACAAAGGCACATTTCAGTGTGTAGAATTTTAAGTCAAGAAGAATGAGGAAAAAAGTGATCCTGAAAAGAATTTGGTGCTGAGGTAATTGAGGAGTCCCAACCTATTTTTCAAAACAGTCTTCTTTTTGTACATGATTGTTCATCTTCTCTCCTTGCTCTTGGTTATGCAAGGGTGAATAAAACAACTCCACAGTTTTAGAAGCAACTTAAAAAAGAATCTATTTTCAAGAAGTATAAGTATTTGCAACTGGTTTATATTTTAATTGGTTTTTCCTTGTCTTTTTTTTTTCTGTTTTTGTTGCCTTGTTACTTACTTAGCACTTTCCAATACATACATCCAGATCTAGATATTTGTGCTTAAAGAGATTAAATAAGGATAGGATTATCTGACTCCAGGCAAGATGTAAATTGTTTACAAAGCTGGTTACTGAATGACAGTGAACAGAATTGGATTTATATTTTTTCATTAAAAAGTCATAGGAGAGAAGGTAATTTCTCAAAGCACTGATACTGTATACTGATTCTAATCTGCATACAGAACTGTTGCAACAACTTGCTTATGTAGAACAAGGGCAGTGTATGGTTTTTAGCAAATTTCTGACCATAGACAGATTGTGCAATTCTGCTGTTCTTGGGCACTTAAGTAGATTAAAACATTTTGTTTTGACAGTTACATTGTGGACAGGTTTGTATTTCATTATCAGCAGTAGTCATTTTTGTACCACAATTGACTACCGATTTTCTAGTTAGGCTGGTAGATTTAATTGGGAGTTTTAAATTAAAGATTTGCAACCATCTTGCATTTCAGAGGCAAAGGAAATTTGATCACTTACATAATGTAATATATAACCTTGTCTCATTTTATAATTCTCCCTTTCACTGCACTTGCTATAAAGACCATTATTCATCACACTATTAAAATGGATCTCAGCTAACCTATTGAGTTCCTGTTTGAACAGAGCATTCTCTCTTTGAAAGAAAGCTCATATTATCACGCAGATCCAAAAACATTTCAGCACATTCATATTTTAGATTTACCGGTTGCATAGGATATATATTACATAGCAGTCCTATATGAACAGAATTTTCTGTGTTCAGCACCTGATGACAAACCCAAAAGAAACCTTAAGAGTTTTTGACAAATGAACATCAAGTTGTCTGATGGAGAAAAGTGTGTTCTGTTTTGGGCCAGGACAGAGTTAATTTTTGCAGTAGTCAGAGGGCAGCATGGCCAGAACCCAGAGGTTATTCTATACCACTTCATGTAATTTTCAGGGCATGGAGACGAAATCTCTTCTGGGTCATGTAGCATGGTGGAGGGATTGTCAGGGATTTTCAGGGAGTTTCTGCAGAGTGAGCAAAAATGTATGAATCATTCACCTTTTTTTTTTCTTGTGCACTGTCATTAGTACTGTAGTGGTTACTGTTCCTTTTCTTATCTCACTGCTGTTTCCAGTAAATTGTTCTTATCTCAATCTTTACCTTTTGTGACTCCAATTCTCTCCAGAGCGCTGCATGGGAGAAGGGTGGGAGAAAGGGTAGTGATCAAGTGACACCTGCTTTGGAGTGTTGCAGTGGGAACACTAAATTGGGGAATACCATTCCTAAACCATTCTATAGGGAAATGCATCTTGTAAGATCACAGGATACTGAAGCAGACGCATACAGTGGGAACTTTATGGTTTATAATTTTGAAAATGTCATACAATTTGGGAGGTAGAGAACAATAAAACATGGTAATGTAGCACTTGGTATTGTAAGTCTTAGGATATTATGCATGAAGTATTCCTAGCTTTCTCAATAAAGTGGTACAGAAGAAGTAGTACAAAACAGTAGAAAGCACACATGAGTAGGAAATGTAAGGTCAGACCACTGCCACTGGTAATAGGAAAATTCTTATGCTTGTGGATAGGAGCAGGTGTAGCCTTTTGAGTTTTTGTGTGAACAATCTTAAAGTCTCTATGTATTTATAAATAATTCAAAAATAACACTACATATCTCAAAATGCAAGCCACTACAGAATTAAGGTAGAAACATTGATTTTGGTTGAGCAGTGATCACTGAACATCAAGTTATGTTTCAGTGAATGTCTTAATTGAAAGCAATAAATTTCATTTTCAGATGTGTTGATATTTGCATTTTTAAGAGACAAATTTGTCTAAACAGTTTTAGTTTGGTTTGAACTGTGATCCAGGCTTCTTCAGTGTTATCAGCTTGTGTTATCTGAGTTTTCAAAAATTTCATGAACTGCTTTCTGTTGTTAGGGGAAAAGACCAACACATTTACAACTTCAATTTAAGCTGATTCTTAATAATCTGTATTTAGGTTGTTTAATTCCTCTTGGTAAGATGTAGAATGGAAACCCCAACAAATACAGCATCATTCCTGCTCTTAAAGTCTGTGACAGAACTTCCATTTTTTTTAATCAAGCCATAGTTCTGCCTTTTCCTTAACTGTGCTCACCACAACTTACTTTCTCTTTGGTTCTAGTGCTCATGTGTTACAGTTTTTGTCTTCCAAACTTATACATCAAATTCCAGAATAAATATTCAGAATAACGAGTTCATTAACACCAATTTCTAGTACTTCTTTATGTTTATTGGGAGCAATTCATCACTTCCTGTCAGTTCTCAGATTATTTTCCTTTATGACCTATAAAAGTGTCCAAAATGACATTGTCTGATCTCATGTGTGGCAATTATTTGCCTATATGTAATATTTCTGGATAGGTTTTTTAATGTCTAGTATTCCCCAATCAAATTTCAAACCTGTGATCTGTTAAAGAACGCAATTGCAACATCTGAACATTTGAAATACATCTCTAAAGAAGAAATGCAGGATAGTGTCCTTAGATTATAAAATAAGCTGAAGTATCTAACATTTTAATTTACTGTTAAGTCTCTCAAGTTTAAAATTTCTGTAGAACTGGAGTAAAATATTGAAGGCTTATAGAGAAATGCAGTACAGAGGGACTTGTTAATGGATGGCAATTCCTGGAGTGCTCCCTTTCTGATTAAGATAACACTCAGTAGGGAATCTGTTTTGAATTCCTTAGGCTGAAGGAATAAATACCATGGGAAAGATAAAATAAATTCTTGCTAAAAAAAGATACAGCAAGTGTGGGACTTAGACACCAGCATAATAAGAACAACAAATGTGAGAATTATGAAGTGAAAGATTTGAAGAAGTGTGGAACATAACGAGAACAAGAAATGAATATCACATTAAAACATCCAAACAGATTAAATGCAGACTTTCAACAAAAATGGAATGCATTTCTGAAAAAGCACAAGGAAAGATTTTAAGTGTAAGATTTAAAAGCACTGAGAGTAAAATCATAAGCAATGGCTAGAGCTGATCAAAGGACACAAATCTGAGTATTTTAAAAACAAATTCTCACATGTGCAAAATAGAAATAGGAAAGGTTCCACAAATACACAATGTTAATAATTTTTGAAGGAATATGATACTTAATAGCAGGACAAAAACTTGTCACTGTGTCTATGTTTTGAAATTTGCCATATGAAAGTATCTTTCATTTCTGTATGATGATCATGTACATTTGCTGGGATATTTAGGAACTCAAGTTACCTGTGTGTTATAGGTGTCTGTTTCCTTTGACTATTCTCCACCAAACTCTTACCTTTGTATTATCAATAGTTTTTCTGGAATATTCCCATTGGCTCTATATTCTATATATTGGCTACTGCAATCAAGACCACCAAAAGAGATATGTCATTGGCTCAGCTTGCTCCTTGGAAAAAGACATTAATCGTGCAATATTTTACTTTCTTCTTTCAACAGTCTTATGTGAAAGACTATTAAAACTACTGTTTCTTTGATTTGTACCTTCTCTGATTTCTTACTGTATACCTACCTTTAGGATAACTCACATCCAAACCATACAAAGGTTACCCTCACTGTTATGGAAGCAGCACAGAATTTTATTTTCCTTTCATTTCTGGGCAAGAGAATAGAGAAAACATTTCAGTGGCATTTCTGTGAGGTTGGTCTCACCTACCATATACCAGAAAGGAGTAGAATCACTTTAAAGTGACTTTGGGGTATCCTTGTGTACACTGGGAGAAACTTTATGAAAATTTTTTAATTCTTCCACAATGCCTTCCCTTAAATACCAACACTGCAGTGTGCTGAGTTTTGTGTGCTGTTTTGAGAAATTTTATGGATGCATAAATGCTTCATACAGCTCTAGTCAAATATATACTGTAAGGAACAGAGCAAAGTTTCTTCTTGATGATAGATACCAATATTTGCCTTAAAACATAAGGAAAAGGAAGTTTTTGTGATTATGTGATTATACTAAAGTGTACTAAACTTTTCCCTTATTCCATTAAAATATAATCAGTGGCAGGGGTTGTGAACTTTTCCTTTTGCGCAAGTTGAGCCATACTGCCAGGAAGACAGGTTAAGGATGGCTTTATTTCTTTTCTCACAGTTTTCTTAATTTTTTATCTGCTTTCAAGCAATGAACACTCTTCCCACTTAAGGGCCGTAACGCTAAAAGTGTCTTTAGTTTATCAAATACACTTGGAAAGGAAAAAAGAGCTTTTGTGACTTCTATTCTCCAAGGCTTTTCATACTTTTCCCCTAATAAAAAAGCCCATGTCTGCTTCCTTCTCTAGTCTGCTTTTATTACTAGTAGTGATACCCAGTTTTATTTGCCTCAAAATCTTCCACTAAAAATGTTATAACTCCCAAATCTCTTTCAACCATTCCCACCTTGTACAAATGTATGTTTTCCTTTCTGCCTTCTTTTTAATTGAGAACTGTGCCTAACTACTTTTCCTTTCAACAAGAATTTACTACCACTGTTACTACTACAGTGAATCTTTCTGGGTGTCTGATCTCCACCAAATGTTGGCCTGTGCTGCTGGAAAGTGACCATTCCTTCTCCTGCAGTGATGGTTGCATAAATCCAGATTGCCCTCTAACTGGAGCCTGGGTCTATGTACAGACTCTCAAGGCTCTGAAAGGGACTGTCTCTTGTCCACATTCAGTCACAAACCAGATTATTGATGGGATTAATCTGCTTTTTCTCCTGTTTTGAAAATTAGTATAACTCACCTTGTAGCAAACTTCCGAAGTTCAGCAAAGCTCCTCTGGAAAAAAATTAAGCTTTACTGAAGTCAATGAAATACTTGTGGCTAGAAGCGGAATAAACTCAAAATAGGTATATTAGAAGTAAAACAAATAGTAACACATGAATGATTTCCCAGAGTAGACGAGTGTCACATGTGAAAACAAAAGAATGGAAAATCCTGAAGTGGAGGAATTCAAGGCAAAATCAGAATCCTGGGTTGTAACAGAGCTGAACAAGAAGCCACTTGAAATTTAGTGGTGAAAGGGCAGATTCATGAGATTAGTAGCAAAATAACAACATATATGAAGAATTAAGTTAAAAATGTCAATGTTGTGGAATTGGGAATGAGATAAAGTCTTGTTTTCCCTTAGAAACTCTCTCTAGGAGAACAGATTCTAAACCCAAGCATTGGAATAGTGAATACAGGATTTAAATTTCCAGGGTTGCACATTCAAACATAATTTAACAGTATACTGAAATGGAATTTAAATGCATGTTCATGTGGAAAATTAAGTAAACCTTGCTTTTTTTTCTGTTGTTAACTGAATTTATGAATAGTACCTGAGAAAAATAAAACCAAAGACTTATATTCAGTTTAACACCTGTATTTTGTGCAATGGAAGCAAATAGATCTGTCTCTGTACTAATTATCCAGAAAAACTGGAAGCTAATCTCTTCCATTTAACATGAAGACAGTATAGAAGTCACACAGTTCCCTAATATTTTCAAAGTTGGAGCCTTATCCCTGCTTTCTTCTTCAACAGTGCCTGCTGAAACAACTGAAGAAGATCCTGCTTTCAGAATACTACCTAATGCTTAGGCCCAATCTCACAGAAAGCTTTAAGCAGCAGCTCTGCCCTAAACATCATTGTGAGCCTTAGCAAATGTGCTAACTGAGCAAGTAAAAAGATGCTTATTTTGTCCATTCACATCATAAAGTCACTATGGACTTGGAGAATAGAGCTGTGGGGTTCTGATCTTAGGCATTTCTCAAAAATCTCTAAGCCATATTAGATCATTATCTGGATTCTGCTAAACCACAGTGACAGACCATCTGTCCACAGTATTCAGCCTTACATACAATGTTTGTTTTTATGGGGATTCTTCTAAAGATGGATCCTACTTCTCAAGAGACCAAAGTTCATGCACACCTTGGAATACTTAGATATTCTACTGACCTTAAAAATAATTTCCATCACCATAAGTGTGCATGTGAATGATTTTTTGGACAATGCTATGGTGCTCACTACCAAGATCAACCCTCAAATAAATAAAGAACGAACCCCACTGGAATGTGTTCTTAAAAGTACTGGTAAGAGCTAACTCAGAAAATATACCTACGCTAAAAACCAGTAACAAAAGTCTCACCAAGATCCCATTTATTTATTTCTACCATCACGGTAGTCTTTGAAGCTCAGTATGTCTGTCTGTATATCATATCCTTATCAAATATATTTTATATACTTTATAAATCAATATAATTATTTGATAAATTTTCAAAATGCAAATTTATATACTGAAATTGTAGAGAGAGAGAAAAAAAATGAATGTCTAAAAATACTGAAAATTATGTCCATGTATGCACAGTGCAAAATAAAAGCCAGCAAAGAAACCTGGGGCTACCTATGACCTTTTGAAAAGAATGCATAGTAAATGCATTCTACACATCTGATTTTACACTTGACTGTATTTGTCAAAATCTGGAAGGAGTTGCAGGGCTGGGCTGCCTCTGAGATGTAGACCTGAGTGTGCAGTGGAGCTGGGTGGTTCCTGTTCCCCCTGTAGAAATTTGTTTTTGCTTTTTCCCACATAAAGCTGATCAGATCTGATGACAGTTGTGTGAGGCCGCTGATCACCACCTGCCCATCCAGTCACAGTCTTTTGATATTCATATTTTGCAAGAAAGAAGAAAAGTGAGCAACCCCTGGCCAGCATGCAATGCAAAAGCTGTAATTTGCTGAAGAGTTATAAAGGCGTTTTCCTGTGCTTGGTGTGTGCTGAAAAGGGGCAGGCAGACCCTCTCCTTGGTTTAGGGAAAGAAGAAGTTTCCCATGCTCCAACACAGGAATGCTTCATTATTGTAATGAGGATAATTGCCTGTGTAATGCATTCATATAGAAATCTTAAGCATATTAATGACAAAATATTGCTGATTTGGTTTTGTTTTTCACATTTCTATTTTTGTGAGTGTGGCTTGCCTCGAATTGAAACTGTTCTGCAGAGGAATTTGCCGAGTGGTGTAAGTGGCAGTGTCCTGAACAGGAAGTCAATTAGTTCAGAGGAATACAAGACATCAGCTACTCCTTGATTGACTCACGTGTGCCTCCAAGTGAAGTCAATAGGAATCATATCTCTTCAAGCAAAATAATCTGTGCAAAAATGACAGAATTTGAGAAATACTAATACATATTTTTATTAAATGCATTTAATTATTTGCTTTCTAAAAATCAAACCCAAGAAAATTTCACTTTTGACTTGGGAAGATAAAGCAGGTAAAAAGAGCTTCTTATCCACTCTGCATGCACTTTCATTGTACATTTATCTGTAGAATTGTGATTAATTCCTCTGTGTAAAGAAAGCCAAAGTCATCATTTTGACTCGGTAGTGCTGTGTTTTCAAAGTCCTGTTCTAAAAGCAGACTTAAGCAGAGCTTTGAGAAGGTTTGATTACTCCAGCCAATTCCGTCACACTGTGCACAGGGCGTGAGACAGTCAGCTGAGGAATGATGATAATTCTTTGCCCCAGCAGGAGCCTACAATATGCAGCCTGTGCCAAGAACTAAGAGCTCCCAGAAAGACAGCACGCAAAGAAGGGCAGCTGAACAGATTCCTTCCCATTTAAAGCACTCGTGTGGTGTGAGATGGCAGAATATTCAACCCCAGCTTTCACTGTCAAGCAAAGAATATTTTTTTTGTTTTATTTTCCCCAATTTTGTTCTGCATTTGAATAGGTGTAAAGCTTCCACCATCCTCCGCCGAAATTTTGCTGAAGGACTGGAAACAATGTAGCTGTAAAAGACCCAGAATAACACATCACCACTCTCTTCCATGGGCAGATGGTATGCTAGCCTGACCTTGTTTATCACTGGACCACATCCTGCGACAAGGGTTTTTTTGTGAGGACTACAGCAGTCCCAGGCTTTCCGTGTATCACATTCCTCCCTTCTCATTCAGGTTACACAACTGTCAGGTCAGAGTGGTATTTCTAATTGTTGGCTTAGTATTGTAGTACTTCATTCTGCTGAGACCTTTGAAATTTAAAATACATATTTCAATCATTGAATGAAGAAATTTTGTTTTTGTAAAAAGCCTCCATTCTAATGAATGATATAGTGATATATAGTGATTGATACTATATTGAACTGGACTTTGAAAACAGCAGAACTTCTATTAAAAAGAAGATTTTGGAGTTTTCTTACTCTTTTCAGGTTAATAAAGAATTTGTTTAAACCATTTGGTTATTTGGGTTTCTATTTGAAATTTGTTTGGAGTTTATTGTCCCATAAATTTCATTCCAACTGTATCTGCAGCAGGTATAAACACATTATTTTTATACATTAAAAGTACAAAAAATATCTTTGATATCACATTTAGAGGTATTATTTACTATATGTAAAATATTTTTCCTGTTCAAACACCTTCAACTTAAATTATATGTACATTTTAAATTGAAATGACATGTATCTTAATGTTTCCATCATTCCCTTCTCTTATACTTTTATTAGCTTTTTTGAGTTTCACCCTCCTCAAAAATTCTACCAAATAAGTAGGAGTTCCAGCAGAAAACAATTTCTGTTCATAAAATAATAATAATATTACCAAGGGAAAAGAACATTTATCCTTCTTTCTATAAAAACTTCCTCTGTGGTTTGCCTAGTCCAGATGCTGCCCTTTAAAAATATGGAACGCTGAAGCTCAAAAGCAGGCAGATCTTTGTACTTGGTAAGGTCAGCAGAAATTTCAGCAGACTATACTCTTTATTTTGGCAGTGCTTTGTGTGCAGA
This sequence comes from Dendrocincla fuliginosa, assembly GCA_035047845.1. NCBI lineage: Eukaryota > Metazoa > Chordata > Aves > Passeriformes > Dendrocolaptidae > Dendrocincla > Dendrocincla fuliginosa. The sequence goes on along the minus strand of JAWWMO010000121.1, from coordinate 89,528,101 downwards.
TATGGTCTCAGCTGAAGTTAACACATCTGCACTTTAAAAACACAATGTCATTTTTCATCTGATCTCTACTCCATGTAAGTGCTAGATTTTAAGCTTTGTGTCAATCCATAGTGCTTCATTTTGGCTTCAGAGTACAGACCTAACTCCCTAGCAACTGTGATACAGGAATATTCACTCATCAACTTTCAGGTGGGGAATAACATCTAGAATATATTTGTTTGATAATAAAGAATGAGTCACAAAAGATAACTCTAAAGAGTTATCTAACAGAGACTATTTTGGACAAGTTTTGTCAGAAATGTTTCACTTATGTAATATTTTTATCAAATGCATATACTGACAAATTTTATATGTCAGTATAAAATGACATATATATTCAGAAATGTCTGAATGAACACAGTGGAGTCACAGGATGTTCAGTTTGGGTTAGGTTTTTTTGTTTGTTTGTTTTGATTTTTTTTGTTTGTTTTGGATTGGTTTTGGTGGGTTTTTTCTCCCCCACCCCCACCCCTCCCCCCCATAAGTTATCAGACTTCTGGGCTCCATTCTGCAGGTTCTTGTCTTCAGCAGGCATCAGACTTTCTGTAACCCAGCAAACCCTGCAGTCCCAAATCCCTTCTTCAATCCCATGACCGTGGTCATGCTGTGATTATCCTTATCTACACAGTGAGACTGTCTTGGCCTCCAGCAGGAGCTTCCTAAACCCTAACTGCTCCAGGAGGGTTCCTGTAACCTGAGTTAGCTCCTGAAGTGCATCACAGAATTACCCAGGGAGAGCATTAGTTAGATGTTGCTAAAGACACAGAAGACACTCTTACAATTTATCGCTCTGCATGGTCAAGTGTACACGGGCAGTTTTATTACAAATACTGGTGCTTTCTCAGAGCCATACTGCATGAGGCTGTACATAACTTTTTCTGAGATTTCTTTATTTCCATAGTCATAGACTTATTTCTTCTACAAGTGTCTTCAGCATGCTTCCAAGGTGCCTGATGGCCCGAACAATCAGCTTTGTGTAGCACAATCCCCTGCCCACTTCAGGAACTGGTTTAGTCTGACTCTTACGAATGCTTCTTCAAGATATGCAATATATAAGGAAGAAAATAAACTCAGAATGCTAAACCTTAATTGTGCTTATAAGTCCATAGCCTCCAAGCCCCTGGTTCAGTCACCCCAGCATCTTCCACTTGTCTGTATCCTACAAGATGGCTATATATTTTGGTGATTTAATTTAATACAAAATTCACCTAAAAGAGTTGTTCCACATTTCAGGGAAATTCAACTGTACAGAGAGAATAATGACACAAGCCAACCTAGTCTGTGAGAGCTCTCTAGCAAGTTAAAATGAATAATGCATATGCTGGAGAAAAGAAAAAATCCTCATAAGAGGGCACAGCAGAAAGCTGCACAAAGAGATCTCCTCACTTTCATCTGCAGAATAAGGTATGACACGTTATTATCTGTTTATGCAATGCTACTTCTATTTTGGTTGCTCAGTTCCTCCTATCCTAGCATCCTGCTTTCATTTGTACTTTACTTTGCTAATCCTTAGCTGCTCTGGCTGAAATTTCCTGTGCAGGATATGTGTCTTAAAATGGAAAGTTTTAGGAAAAGAGATTTAACAGTTTCTAAACTGAGATTAGTAAAATGTGTTATTTTCTTATGTTAAATTATTCAACAATAGTTGTACCTAGGAAACTATAATTCTTTCAGATTTTTCCTCGGGAACTTTGATTTTGCTCTGCTATCTTGATATCTATTCTTTCAGTGCCAATCATGCTTTTATGGCAAAATTATTTTCTCTGTAGAGAGCCATATTCCTCACATAACTTATCGAGACTCAGTTGAGAACAGCTGTTAAATTATCCAGTGATTCCATCCATATCGGAGGTACTTTGTGCCAAAAGACACCTGTCTACATTTGGACTGTATTTGTATTATCCTACAGACTACATGTGCTGAATTTTAGTGGACATGTTGCTTGTAGGCATTATCCTGTGTTTTATATGCAATGTTTAATTGTGTTATCCATAGGATGTTTTTCTTGAAGGAGGAGTAGAGCCTGGCCACGATCGCAAACCCATTATATATGGCACCTGAAGTATTGTCAGGAATGTGCAGAGAAAAAAGCTGCTCAGTGGGGAAACAGTGCCTCAATAACAGACAGTGATTATGAATGAAGCAAGGTTTTGCAAGAAAATAAGGATATCTGGCACAATTCTACCCCATATCTGCTTCAGACTTTTTACATGATGCACAAACTGTCCCTCAGTCTGAATGTTTCATAGCTGATCATCAGCTGCCCTGCAAATACTTGAGGCTGTGACTGGCAGATGACCATTTGTATGTGCAGGTAATTTCAGGGAGAAAGTTGATCTTAAGGTCTCAGTTGGTCAACCCGAGTAGTAAAAATCCCCATTTTATCCCCAGTCCTGTCTGGTACCTAGCACTGTTTCAAGAAAAAGGATGGGTATAGAGAATATTAATTGCAAAATATGAATATAATAGTTTGCAAGAAAAACCCAATTCCATCAAAGTTATAAACAGGAACTGGGTTGCCCTTTCTTGCATACAATTATGGAGAATTTCTTCCAAAATTAAAAATAAATTGGGGGAAATTGAACATAAACTAATATAAACAATACTGGTGCGCAACCATATCTTACTGTGGTATAGAAAAAATACTGTAACTACATTTCCCTGTAATTCAATCTTCATACATTGAATATTTGCAAATAAAATAAATTTTTAAAGTCAAATATTTCTTCCATGATCTGATTTTTTTTTTGGGTAGCATGTGACGAAAGGCGATGTGTTTCTCCTCTGGATCCAATTTTTAAACTATTCCATCACAAATGGCAAGATCCTTTCTTTGTCACAACAGACCGTGCAATGGTCAACAGGTCCAAGAAACATGTCCCTCTCCTTGAAACAAATAGGGTTTCAGGAATCACTCACACAGACTAATCCTTAATAGGTGTCCAGACAGGGCTGGATGAGGAGTCCATTCACGTTCCAGAGCAACCTAGTAATGCTGTTTTCAGTAACTGTGTCCACCTCCCTTCCTTACATAAGCAGCCAAAAGATTTCTACTGGCCTTGCTGCAGGTATGATGCAACTCCAGCATGGGATCTGCAAACAAAACACATAAACGTATGTCACCTGAGTTTCACTGCTCTTCCTACCTGAAATGACTTGTAATAATAAATAGCTCTTTAACCAACTCTTTGATATAGAATAAGGTACTGTCAAAGTGAGTCTTCAAAGAAACTTGTTACTGAAAATTGTTGAGCACTTGTTGAATCATTAGAATGTCTCCCACTCAGATGTTATCATTTTGTGAAGGAATTTGTCTCTTGTCCTCCCTGTGCATTACTACTTCAAGTATAGCCTTTTGGTTGCAATACTAAATTAAATTAAAGATTTTGTTTATTTAAATCACACTAAGTCACACTGCAGTTTGAGTTAGAACTATGTAAAAAATAACATTTCAAGGAAAGTAATACAAAAACTATTGACATTGCTCATCAGTCACTATTTTGAAAGATAAGCTCTGTATCTTTTCCATGTCTATGTCTCACTAAAAGAAAAAAATAAGCCACAACACAACTGTTGTTTTAGAAAGGTTTTATTTAGCAGATGTTCATGTTTGGTTTATATTTACATTTTTATATTTGCATTTATATAGATTCATGATATCCATGTAGTCTAGAATACTCAAAACGGTGAGGTTTATCGTTCATGTGAGCATGTGCATATCTGTGCTTGGACTGCACTGAGAAAATTTTAAGGGCATATCTGCACCTTCATTCTTTTCCACTGATGTGAATGAATATTGCAATAGTCAGTGATGTGAGGAAGGTGACAATTCCCTAACATACACCTGACAGTATTTATGATTAAGCTAGTTCTGTTAAACAGTTCAGTCTGTCATAAAGAACAGATCATCATTCTGAAGAGGTTATATGAAGTGTTTTATTAAAGTGAACAGCAAAAAATTTGTATTATTCATCACAGTGAACAGCCAAAATGTGGGTTATATAGACACGACAGCAAGCTCGTATGCATTTGGATGCAGCCATATTTTTAAAGAGACAATTTTATTTTTTTTGCTTTGCTCTATGAAGAGGCATTATATAGATTTCTCAATTACCACAGCATGTGTTCCAACTGCAGTTTAGAATGAATTAACACTCAGTTGAGAATCCTACAATAAGCTATTTTATGCTTCTTTTTAAGTGCAAATATTGGAATATAGGACATTTTGTTAGGATACCCTACCTGTGTAACTATAAACTGAATGCCTTTATAATTCTCTCTTAAAATCTGTGTATCTGTATATTATTCTAGTCAGCATGGATTTAGAGAACAGAAATTTGTGACTGTATGAACTCATGTCCTATCTATAAGGCAAAAGGATTGATATTTGAATGTATTACATAATCTACACAACTAAAGATCAGACTATCACTTTGATAATCTAAAACATATTTTTTCAGTCATATGACTTTAAAGAGGAACTCTGAGTATTCAGAGGAACTTTGAGTTAATTAATTGGGAGAGGTCACTGATTGCTTCTTTATATAGCAGCCCAAACCCTCTGCTTGTATAGTCTCTAGGAAGAAATTCTTTTCTGTGACGTTGCTGAGGCACTGGAACAGGTTGTCCAGAGAAGTTGTGGATGCCCCATCCCTGAAAGTGTTCAAGGCCAGGCTGGATGGAGTCCTCCATGGGCTTCAGTGTGGATATCTGCTCCACCACAGATTCCACCACAGGCTCAGGGGAATCTCTGCACAGTGTCTGAAGTACCTTCTCCCCCTCCTTCTACACTAATTTTGGTGTTCATGCTGATGTTTTTCACACCTCACTCCCTCCTGCGTGCACAGCATTTTACCCTTTCTAAAGGACATTTCCTGAGACACCCCGTTCTTGGCTGTGGGCTCAGCTGTGTCCTCTGGTGGGTGTGTCAGAGTCAGCAGGAACTGTGCAGTGTCTGTGCAATGTGGATCTGTGGTGGGTGTGTCAGAGTCAGCAGGAACTGTGCAATGTGGATCTGTGTCCATCATGGGGCAGCCCTGGCCAACCCACAGAGAGCCCCCCGTAGCCCCCACTGCCAATGGCTTAAAGCCTTCCCCCAGTATAAAGCTCAATAAAACTTGCATTATTTAGTGTGAGAAACCTAGGAAATTATAATTCAAACACTTCAATTTACTGATTTTTGGCAGAGTTCCAGCAGTTTATTTTACAAACAAGTGTCTCTGGTACTAGACTGATTTGTTGTGGTTTTTTATTCAAATAAAACCACACTCTTGGTTTTACTACACCATTTTTCTAGTACTTACTAGAGCTCCAGTGCCTGAGAAAATGATGGTCTCTCCTAAGAATGGTTGCCTCTGTTACAAGACAACAGATCATTTTTTATTATATGTTGTTCATTGTCATTTTATTCAGCCTGAACTCACACAGTCCTTAGAGAGGACTATCTTTCTCCATTTACTGCCCTGGGAGAAAAATATTAAATGCCATCAGCTTGAGTCCCCTTAGCAACCCTTCTGGCTAAAGGTCAACTTCCTTGAAAGCAATCTCCGTTTGTATGTGTTCCTAAAACATTTTCACTGACTCATAAGGATTTACTCTGGAATGAGAATGTAAGTAACATTGCATTGAAGAGGACCCAGTCAATCTCCATACTCAGATATGAATTCTTTCTCCAGAGAACTCTGGTTCCAGGTTGAGATTGTGCCCAATTGTCAGCTTAGGGCATGAAGAGAGTCACCATCTCCTGTTTGGGGCTCAGGAAAAGTGATGAATTTACTGAAAGAGGTTAGATAATCTTTGCTGTGCTACCAGTTTACCCAAAATCTTCTCAAATTTGCAGTGAGACGTTAGTCATACTGCTGGTGTTATCTCTTATGGCAGTCCATTATAGTAGCTTTCAGTCTTTTAAGGCTCTTCACTTTAACACAAGATGTTGGGAATATATTGGCATCAAAAATGTCTGGAATAGATAATCCACATATTCCTTTTTTTAGTTTTTTTAATTACAGACACCTGCTGTGGAAGTTAGCTCATGTAATTCCTGTTCTTGAATCCATCATCATCAACTGAAAGGCATTTTTCCTTCACTTTCCTTTGCTGCACTGCTACTCAACAGTTGGCCCAATACTGACTGATTCAGGAGTTCAAGAACCAGGTGAGACAGAAAGCAAAATGGTGTTGCCTGTCCCAAATGCAGAATCCCAATATCAGTAAAATTTTGAACAGAAAATTGAAGAGCAGTCTTCTACTGATTTCACCAGGAGCCACAATTTTACATTCTTTACTTCTAGTCATATCTTCAATATGATTGCCATACACTATCTTGAAAATAACATGTATAATGCACTTATAATGGTCATCAGAATGGTCAAGGGATGTTTTTCTCTTAAGCCACTATTTTGAGGCTTTTATAAATGGAAAATTATTGCTTGCTTGGATGACCTTTCTTCAGGTATTTTTCAATGCCAAGGTTATTTCTTTTCTTTTACTGAAGAAGGGATTTGATAAAATTAAGTGTTTCTGGTAACTCTCCGAGTGGGAAAAATGACAGTTTCATGTTTTGGAAAAAAAGTTGAGATGTTTATTTGCACTGAGTACTGCAAAATGACTTCAGATTTGTCAGTCACAGAAGAGTAATTACTTTTTAAAGAAAAGCTGTTTAAAGAAAAAAGCTTTTTGCTTGAAAACAGCTTAAAGGACAAAATGAAACTGGTTCTTCAATTTCCAAAAGAAACCAGATATGCTTTTAGTGACATTAAACTCATGTGTATATATATGCCTGAAAATAAATTCTTTATATTGCATATTAGTTTGCTGTCAATCATTCTGTTGTATAACTTCACAGCTATATAAGACAGAGCTAATAGGCAAAATCAATTGTTCTTGAGGTTATCTAATTTTTTCTTAGTATAATAACTTGCCTTTTGTTGCATATAACTATAGTATGCCTAAAACATTCAAGTTGACACAGCCTGACCCATACCCAGAACACAATCCAGCTCCTCTCCTAAATGAGGTAAGAATCCAGAGACAATGATGATCATGTAATTATGTAGTATATCATATTATTAAGATTTTATTACAAAATATTAGGGTTATCAATTGTAACAGCTACCTCTGTTCTAGCATTTCCTATTTTCTGAGTTTTCTACTTTGCAGTTCTATCATTCTTTTACCAATCTGTTGCAATATCTTGTTCATAATCTGCCTATACATTAGAACTGTAAAGCTGTTACAAAGTTTCTTTAGATTTTTTTTTTCATAGCAGTTTTTTAGTACAGAGTAGTCCCTGAGGTATACAAAAATCTGAAAATGTGTTCCATGTGTGTCTCCACGTGGTCTGGAACCGTGTGGTAAGTTACTTCACCTAAAAGGTCTCATATTGGAAGTATATGATAAAAATAAAATTAAGATTAAAATAGTTTGGATAATATAGTTTTAACATTTCAGCTTTGCACTGCTTATACAAGCATTATGTATCTCATCTTTTCCTGTCTGAAGATCCTAATTCCACCTTCTATGACCAACATACATCACACTTTTTTTTCAAGCTTCTTATTTTTATTGGAATAATATCTTAATTCTGCCTGAATTCTTCTAAGTTTTTTTCTTCTATTTAAAATTCCTTTCAATCTCTGCCACAGTGACACATCTCCTATCTGCAACTTACTTTCAAGTGACAAAAACATTCCACTGACATTCCATTCAATTAAAGCCAATGGAAGAGTTCCATCACTTTCACAGGCTACACCTGATTCATCTGTAATGAATGCAAATGAAAAATAAGCAACTTCATGAGACCTTTGGTAACCTTCTTCCATCTTGCACAATGTTGCCTCTCTCCATACCAAGTCATGTCAAGTTTACCAAGGTAAGACTAGCACAGTTTTAGTGCTGAGTATATAATCTATTTCAAGTTTCTGAGAAACAGTGGTGCTTAATTCTGCCAGTAAAGTATGTTATCCATCTGCAGTACTTTTTATAAAGATATGGAATGACTGTTCCTTTCATACCACAGGTTCCTTACAAATGTATAACTCCACATTTAAATGCAAAATTTCACTCTGAGAAAAACAAGTTCTGACTTTGGTTTTGATCACTTAGATTTTTCTACTGAAATGAATTTGATATGAGTGAATTGCTTTCCTCTGAGGGCAGTATAATCTACTGCAGTATGCTTTGACTTAGAAATAGTGAAAAAACCAAAGGACTCAAAAAAGAGTAATTTTAGTCTACCCAAGGATCATATTCATATCAAAGCAAGTAATCACATGCTAATATTAAAAAAAAAATAATGGGGAAACATGTATAAAGTTGGGTATGCTCAGAAATACTTTGATGAACCAATGGCACAGTGTTATTTTAGCCCATGTTAATTTATACACGGAAGTTATTATAGTCAAATAAAATATCCCATGATGGGAGTTATTAGTGCATGGCTGTTGCAATAGGAACTTGGCAACAGACTTAGAGCTGCAATAATAGCCATGAAGTATGCAGTTAGGCTCCAATTTTGAACTGCATTAAAATATAGTAATTTTTGCTGAAGAAAATTGTGAGTAATCTTTCTGGTACCTGTCTGTCAAAGGTACTACTGCACTGCTCACAAAAATATAACCACTTCTTAGTAAATGACAGTATCCCATTTGTAATCACTTATTTTTCCATTTATTTATTTTTTATGCAACGAACGCATATGAAATGTTCTGATAGCTGTTTTAAATTTCTGGTGTTCTACATGATTATTATCTGTGCTTTAAGCCTGTCTCTAAGTTTTATTGTATCAAAATGTTTTGATAGACATAATTCAGTTCAGACTCACTATAACAGACTCTTTAAAGGGAATAAACCTATTACCAGGTTTAGGTGCCTCTTGACCTTGGCAGAATTTTGCAGCAGGAGACACCATATGGTGGAAGTATTTTGCTGGTATTACTATCAACTTATGTTCCTCATCAGACTCATGCTTTATCTTTATAATGAGTTTGTTAATCAAGTGAAACTCTCATTAAAGCCAACAAATCCATAGTGTTTAAGAAACACTGAATATTTCTTAAAGTCCCAAAGAAACTCAAGTTTGCTGCTGGCAGAGAGGTTCAGCTGCTTTCCGTCCACCTGAACCAAAAGGCAGTCAGGAAATAGAGATTCTCTAATATGATACCTGGTACTGCCAGCCTGAATACTGTAGAAATGCTTGAATGCATAGGAAGATTATTAAAACAGCTTTGTTTTACGGTACTGACATTCGCAAAGTCCTTTTGATGTAAAGCAAAGCACAATCAACTTCAGTCAAGCCCAAGTGAAACATACCAGTAAATGTACCACTTAATCACCAGCATGGAAGTGTGAATGCATTAAACAACAGTCTTTCAGTCCGTATCTTTGGGATTTAACTTGACTTCCTGAAGAGAAAGAAGCACGGACCATAACCATAGAAATTCAAGACTATGACCGATATTTGTGTCATTTTAATAACAGTGTCCATATGACTGACGACTTCAGACAATTTGTTTAAATGGGATATTCAGGAACCACTAGATCTTTCTGTATTTTTTCAGATAAATTCTCTCCAAATACTATGAATTAAATATTGATCCGCTTTCACTCTTTTTTTGTCTGTGTGTGTATTTTAAGTGCCCAATATTTTAGAGCCTCTCAGCCTGAGGTGGAAGGAAGTTGAGTATCAAAATCACAAGCCCTGTGATTAAATTATGAAAAATGTCTACTAATAACTGGACTTTAAATCAAGTTAAGGTGAGAAGGGAGTATTCACACCATGTAGTGTTTAGGGATCTCATCTAACAACCTGGATTCTGTGTACAGCCAGAGCACAAAGCAGGAGGCAAGTTCCTGATCGTGCCCATTAGTGGCCCAGGCTCCTCACTTCAGCTGTGTAAAGTAGCAGTTACACTCCCAAAGCATTAGGCAATCTTAACTGCAAGTACTACAGTCACTTCCACAAGTAATATTTTAGAGATATTAGAGAAAGCAGTGTTAAAGGTGTCAGAATCATCTCTTTAATGTATAGATCACTAAATTTTGCACACAAGTTATTAGGGAAAGGGGGCAGGAGCTTTTAACATCTGTATTATTACTACTCTTAGATTTTGGGTTTCTGTGTCAACATCAAAAACTACTGAACTAGTGTGAAAATTCCCATTTGATTTTTCAAATGTCCTTTTTATTTTTTGCCTCCAGTTCTTCTGAAAGACAGCCATGTCAGCTGTTTGTTAATGAAGTTAGCCAGACATGGCAAGATGATCTTCAAAGGATAAGAGAATCCCCTTAGATTTTTCACGGAAGATCTGTGTATCCAGATGAAACAGAAAAGTAATAAAAAAAAATCCCAGATTTTAGAACTTGGTACCAAGAGTAATGGAGAATTCTTTGGCATTTTAATTCACATTCTAGAGTAGTGGATTTTAATTCACATTCTAGAGTAGTGGGATCCTCTGCAGACACATATAAAGCAGACCTGAGGACTAAGAGGCTAAGCTTTCAGCATTCCCTCATGTGGTTTCATTATGTGATATTAACTGTGGATAAAATAAAACTTTACTGTTTTTACTGGCATAGCAGGTATTATAGGTGTTCTTGAAAAGTAAGTACTAACATGTATATTTTAGTATATTGTAGAAGCTATACCAAATAATATTTTCAATGGAGATGTTTAGGACTGGCAAATACATTTAAGATAATGTTGTCAACATTAAAAATAGGTGGTCTTTCAATAAAGACTATGGGATTTGCAAGTGTTAGAAGATAATGCTGAGCATTGTGGAGCTTATAATTTTAAATAAAATTCTATTACACACTTCCAGTCATCTTGGTTTCAAGATTTGTATAATAGTATGTCTCTGAAGTTATCTGCATTTTGTGATGACCTTTTGTCTTTATTTTAAAGTGTTCCTGCATCTACTCACAAAGACCTTTATTTACACATTTCTTGAGGAGCTGTGTCACTGCTGAATGCTATACTGCCTCATACTGCTTACAAATTGACATTTTAAAAAATGTTTACTTTTGTGTGGGTGAAATCTATAACTGAGGTTTTCTTTTTAGCAGATGTTCCCTTGCTTTCTAGCAAGGATAATAAAAATGTGAGGCTCTCCAATGTCATCTCAATATCCTGAAATTCAATTTAAAGCTTCTTTGTTTGAACTATAATACTTAGTAACTTCAATTTAGAAATAATAATACAAGAATCCCAATGATTGCTGAATATCTAATACAGCAGCATCTGCTTAAATGAGCTTGGCTATTAGTATCATCCATTTGCAAATGCGTCTCAGCAGGAACTGGTGCCTGCCAGTGGAGGGTTCTGTTTTTTTTTTTCCTTTTTTTTACTAAAAGCAGTAATAAAAAGATCTGGATTTTTGGTAATTTTGAAGGACTTTGTAAAGTGCATATTGAAGGTGTCATGTCTGTGACTGTTGCTGGAAAATAGCTTAAGCTTTTACTGTCAAACCTGTCCCTTTGAGGTAAGTAAAAACTATATGCCAGAACATACAACAAAATGAAAACTGAGCCACAAGCAAGTTCTAGTCACATCATCATGACACCAGACCAAATAAAACAATAGACCCAGGAGAATCTTAGTGCAGCTGTGGTGAGTTCCTATTTGACATGTTCTTGTGGAAAAAGTTGAACTGTTCTAGGACATGGCAATAGGAGAACATAATCTTTTCCGCTCTACTCAGCACTGGTGAGGCTGCACCTCGGGTGCTGTGCTCAGTTCTGGGCCCCTCACTACAAGAAAGATGTTGAAGGACAGCAAAACAGGTGAAGGGTCTGGAGAACAAGTCTTATGAGCAGCTGCTGAAGGAGCTGGGATTGTTTAGCCTGGAGAAAAGGAGGCTCAGGGGTGACCTCATCGCTCTCTACAGCTACCTGAAAGGAGGTTGTAGCCACGTGGGGATTGGTCTCTTCTCCGAGGTAACTAGTGACAGGACAGGAAGAGTCAGTGTTAAGCTGCACTAGGGGAGATTTAGGATGGACGTTAGAAAGAAATTCTTCAGAGAAGGAATGATTAGGTATTGGAATGGGCTACTCAATGAGGTGGTGGGGTCAACACACCTGGACTGCACATGGCACTTAGTGCTGTAGTCTAATTGACATAGTGGTGTTCAGTCATAGGTTGGACTTGATGATCTCAGAGATCGTTTCCAACCTAATTAATTCTGTGATTTTGTGATATGGTATGCATCAACTTCAGCTTCAGTTTGTTGTCTGTGTTGAAGTGTATATAGGCTGAGCCTGCTCAAAATCACAGCTCAGACTAGCTCGGACAGATTTGTTACTGGGGAAAAGGAAAAGCAGAAGGGAGGAAGTAAGAAGGCATGCACTGAGAAAATTCATGCTGTTCTTTGGAAAAGAGCATACACATGAAATTTTCAGACTAATCTGTGTCTATAGTGGACAGATTATTTAAATACATCTGATTTTGACGTATTTTGTCCTCCAGGAGAATAAGTGTACTTTAGCAAGGCAAAGGAGTAAATTCTGTGTGATAAAATTAGAGGCCAGTTACAAAGTAGAACCATAAGAGCAAGAAGATGAATACTGAGAGATCAATGAGGTTGACATTCAGGTATGTTTTAATTTCAGTTTTTTCTTAGGCATTTCCTGGCTCATATCTTGGTTATGAGAGTCAAGGACCAAACCAGTACCACTTCTTGAAAGCCTTGTCATTCAGAAAGAGAACGCCCAGCCTGTGTCCCTTTTCTTGCAGTTTTACCCAAAATAATTGCATGCCCATAAGCATAAGCATTTTTCCAAAAAAGATTTCCCAAAAATTTCCCTTTTCCTTTCTCCCTTAAATTATTTGGGAAGAATGCTCTTTTCTCGAGACTTTGGTTACTTGAAAAATGCAAATAGAATACTGTTTAACTTTTTAGGAATGTTTTGTCATTTGACATCCAAAGATTCTTTGACATGTTAATTTTTTCAGCTATGTTTGTCTTCCTACTTACAAGCTCAATCGAATTACAATATCTCTTTCAAGACAGTGTGATTTGCATTTATTATTCTGTTCTGGTTTTGGCTGGGGTAGAGTTAACTTTCTTCACAATGTCTGGTATGGATCTGTGTTTTGGATTTGTGCCGAATACAGAGCTGATAATCTAAAGATGTTTTTGTTACTGCTGAGCAGGGCTTGCACAGAGCCAAAGCCTTTTTTGCTTTTCATACTGCCACACTGGCGAGCAAGCTGGGGGTGCAAGGAACGCTGGAGCAGACACAGTTGGAACAGCTGACCTCAACTGATCAAAGGCATGTTCCATACCATATGACTTCATGCTTTCATGAAAAACTGGGGGGAAGAAGGAAGAGGGGATGTTTGGAGTGATGGTAAGTTTGTCTTACCAAGTAACTGTTGCATGTAATGGGGTTATTTAAAATAACCTGCATAACTTTGCGATAGTCTTATAATATTTGATTTCCTGCTCCCTTTTAATGAAGATTGCAGAGGACCACTGATGACTGATGTGGTGTTTGGAGTGATTTGTTTTAAACTGTTTTCCAAGCTAATTTCCCTAACCACCTCTTGTCAGATTCAAAGGTTCAAGCTGCAACAGACAGGTAGCTATTTAATCATACAGTTATTGATAGGCAAAACAGTTACTGAAAGAAACCAGAGATCCATTAGGGAACATGCAGGTAATTTACTCTATGGATTCACCTCACAAACCCATTGGAGCTGTTGTGACATGACAGGTTCTCCTGCATCACTTAGCAGGAAAATACTAAAATTTAGGCTAAAATGAGCTGGAAACTGCAACAGAATGCAGTAGCATAGAACCATAACAGATGTGTCTTTGCAGCTCTTGCTGTTTACACGTGACTGAGAAATGGTCGATTTCAGAGAAATGTTCCAAATGGTCTGGATTTCATGTAGCCACAGGGTGCGATTTTTTTTGTCTTTGAAAGTTTAGAAATGTCTGTAAAGGAACGCTTGTATAATGGCTACAGACCTGAAATGTGAAAATGCCATCTTTATCACATTTGGCTTAAGTGCTGTTATTCACTTTTTACAGGATGTCTCTAATAGCTGAATTCAGTTGACCTATAAGTAATGGAGGTATACACATTCCTTTTTACTCTCTTTGACTGAAGACTGCAAGCAGACAACAATTTCACTTAATACGAGACATTTGCCCTTTGACAGGTAATTTTGTGTGATAAGCTCAGTTCCTGTTGTAGCTTTCACCTGTCTCATATTTTTCAGTATAACAGATTAACAAAACCCTTATTTTTACATCCTGGATGCCTGTTTGTCTAAATCCCACAGAGAAGCTGTTTATATGTTCAAATACAGATGATTTCAGATGTAATGTCACAGCAGATGTTTGCCTTTTTTTTCCCCCCAAAATTTCAACAGATTAAATTCCAGGACAATACAAAATAACTAGAAGACAGTAAAGAAACAGTGATACATGCATTCCATAATGAAGTAAGTAGTATTAATACTGACATTACTTTTCAAGTGTTTTTTGCCCCTTGCCTGCAAACAATCTGCATTCTTTAATCCCCTTCTCCCTCATCTCTTTGCATCTTTCTTTTTGTTGTTGTTTTTTTTGTTTGTTTGTTTGTTTTGTTTGTTGGGTTTTTTTCCACATTTCCTGTAGCAGTTTGTGTTCTCCTTTGTGTTCTCTCCTTCTCGCACTGGCAGCAAAATATTTCAGAAATATTTCCTTGTGAAGTTTTAATAAATCTGAAAACCATCAGCTAACTTAGAAGATCAACAGTTTACTGTGGGACCCCATGAATGGTCACTGGAAAAAATTGAGAAAAAATATAGGTTTTGGGGTCAGCTTTTCATTTGTGATTGATATTTTTTTTTCCAGAAGTAACCTCATACCTTTCTACTTTCCTCCCTTCCTCTTTACACATTTTCCTTCCCTTCCTGAAGTTATTATTTTTTTCCTCCCCGTTATTCTTGGTATCTTTCAATACTATAGTTTTTTTGTTAACGTTTCCATTCATATTTCTATGTGAAAACTAATAACTTTTATTCATTTAGAAGAACATTTCTAGTTGGAAAGCACTGAAATGTGAATCTAATGATCTCAAAACTCATATGGCATATTAGAGAATATCTAATTTATTATATTGCAAATCTTTGAAACCAGAAGAGTTCTCTTGATTTACTCAGACGATAACTTCCTCCCCTGCTACCTGTTGTATCTTCCTTTCAGTCTCCCTCTTCACCCCTTAGCTCTTGTTCTCCATCTGTAATAGTATCCCTCCACTCTTCACTGATACATTTTCTCTCAACAAAATATTGTCCTTTTTGGGGGGGTTGGTTCATTTATTTGTTTACATCAAGCATCTCATCTTCTATTTCAAAGCTGTTTTGGCATTTTATAGACTTGTTCTCTGAGATGCTTGATTGTTCAAAGTGTTAATTCAGCTCTGGTATATTTGGTAGTACTGACTAGTTCAAGAGTTGAACTGCTGAAGACCAAAGATCTGATGCTCAGCAGGATATCTTTCTGAAAGTCTATTAAAATGAGCTTTGAAAGAAAGGGTAGGCAACTCAGGAGAAGTGCAAGGATGTCATGATGTTATGAAGGGAGAAAATTAGAAGAGCTAGAGCCTAACTAGAATTTAATCTGGTTACTACCATAAAAGAGTAAAAAATGTTTCTCTAAATACATCAGCTCTTGGATCACAACATCCCCATGAAGTGGTGCTGACTTGGAGCATTCTGACTTGTATAAGGAATAGTGTGGCCAGGAGGACCAGGGCAGTGCTTGTCCCTCTGTACTTGGTAACACCTTGAGTACTGTGTTCAGTTCTGGGCCCCTCACTACAAGAAAGACATTGGGGTGCTAAAGCATGTCCAGAGAAGGGCAACAGGGCTGGAGAAGGGTCTAGAGCACAAATCTGATGAAGAATGGCTGAGGGAGTTGGGGTTGTTTAGTGTGGAGAAAAGGAGGCTCAGGGGAGACCTTATTGGTCTCCTGAAAGGAGGTTGTAGTGAGGTGAGCGTTGGACTTTTCTCCCAGGTAACAAATGACAAGACAAGAGGAAATAGCCTCAAGTTTTGTCGTGGAAAGTTTAGGTCAGATGTTGGGAAAAAATTCTTCACTGAAAAGGTTGTCAAGCATTGGAACAGGCTACCCAGGCGTGGTGTAATCAGCATGCCTGAAAGTACTTAAAACGTGTGCAGATGTGCCATTTAGGGACATGGTTTAGTGGTGGACTTGACAGTGTTAGGTTAATGACAGACTTGATGACCCTAGGGGTCTTTTCCAACCTAACCAATTCCATGATTCTAAAATAATATTATTTTTTAGGGGGGAACTCCTTTCAGACCTTACTTAACACCATGCATTCATTTAATTTATTTGAAAGTTTTGTAGGAAATAAGTATTCAATTAAGTATAAAATGAACTTTATAGTAAGTTTTCCTGTGAGATATTGTTCCAGGCCTTAAAAATGCAACAATGCACATGGATACGTAGTGAAATATTTAAAATATGCAGTGACTTTTTCAGAGTATATGCCCTGAATATTAGAGAACTAATGTTTCAGAAGTGTTTGTCTAGAATTAACACTTGATTCTGTATTGGATACATTGCCTTGAAACACGTAATACAGGAACTGATTCCATTAGATTAACCAAATCCCACCAAATTAAATTAAATAATAGATTGGCAGTCAACCAAAATCAGGTTTGGAATATGCTCCATAATGCTGACTTAGCTATCTCTTATGTTCACCAAACTACTCATTTTATTGCTTTGTCAAAGTATTCTTTTTAACACTTTTAACACTTAGATAAATTAGTGGATAGGAAAATAATCCTTACTAAAGTAGAGCTAAGGTTAAAAGTGGAGATCAGAAAAAATACCATCTTGAATATACTCTTTTGATGGAAAGCAATACAGAATCTGTGATGTCAGTAAGCTTAACTGCCCTTATTTGAAACTGCCAGTCATGTAATTTGTTTTCTTCTAATTCATCCCTTTCTCATATTTTTCCTTCTGCTTCCCTATCCATTTACTAAGTTTCTCTTAAAATTATTATCACAAAATCACAGAATGATTCAGGTTGGAAGGAGGCTCTGGAGTCTGCCTAGACCAATCTCCCTGCTCTAGCAGAGGGACACTGAGCAGTCTGCTCAGGGCTGTGCAGTGTTGTTTTTTGAGTATCTCCAGAGATGGAGGCTCCACAGCCCCGCTGGGCAACCTGTGCCATTGCTCAGTCATCCTCACAGTGAAAATGTGTTTTCTGGTGTTCAGATGGCATGCCTTGTGTTCAAGTGTTTGCCTATTGCCTGTGGGCACCACTGAAAAGCATCTGGTTCTGTCCTCTTTATAGATTCCTGTCAGATATTTATAAATTTTCATGAGATCCTTCTTAAGTCTTCTTTTCTTTAGGATTAACAAATACAGTTTTCTCTGCCTCTTCTTGTGGCAGATGCTTCAATACTTTAATCACTTTGTAGTGAGTCAAGGTCTCTGAATGGTGCACACCCATCTAGTATATCAACCATTCCTCCTAGTTTTATGTGAGCTACAAAACTGGTGATGGACTTTCCCCATCACCTAGGTCATCAGAGAAGGTGTTAAAGCAGTATTGGTCCCAGTATCGACCCCTGCAGTAACTGCACTAGTGATTCGCCAACAGCTGGGCTTTGTGTCACTGATAAAACCTCTTTAATCTTGCCAGTAAGTCGTTGTTCTACCTCCCTGTACACTTATCTAGCCCATATTGCTCAGTTTGCCTACTTTTTAAAAGTATGAATTAGTTACTTTGTCATGTAAAATGCTACCATTAGGGTTTTGGATTTCAAAGCTTACATCATTTATGTGGAACAAATTATGGAAGATAAATATAAAGAGGTGAAGAATTTCTTCCAAAATTGACCCTATTTCCTCACGATACATAATTCATATGAAATATATATGGGTTGTCTTAAGCAATGACGTATACAGAAATTGCAAGAAAGGTAAGTTTAGGCAGGGTATGGCAGTCTGAGCAGTCAGGATGTGATGGAATTCTTTGACCTTCAGGACACTAGATGAAAAGAGATGAAAAGTGACTATGTGACCAGCGACAGCGATCACAAAGCCAATACATAGATTTGAAGCCATATTTTTCACAACTCAAGAAATAGAAAGTCAAAATCAAACCCCCAAGAACATTTAAGGATATGTATTAAATTTAAAAACAAACTAAAATAATCAATAAGTTAAAACACTGTGTCAATAGCTGTAGAGGAATACATATTTTTTAATTTTCAGAAGGTTCAGACTATCTAAGAATGAAATGTCTGTCATTGAGTAGGAATAATCCAACTAACTTGGACCTATCCTGAAATGCAAATGTATTTTCCCAACTGTTTTTATTTTTCACATCTTGCCTCATTTATTACTAGGTTTTGAATAATTCAGTCACTGTGTGGCCCATGTGACTCTCTGACCCCTTGATTAACCAACTATGCAGAAGCATCACACTTCAAAAAACCCAACCACTTACAAACTTAGAATTGTCTATTTTCTGTTGGTTTAGTTTCACAATTTATACCCAGTTGCACAAATAATAAGATGTATTATCTCTTCATAAATGAATTTCAGTAGGAATTTATATTCAACTGTAAATGCTGTCAAATAATTTGAAAGCAAATGGTGGATCTGTCAGTTAAGCACACCATGGAATCCTTTGTACTGCTGGATATGTATTCAACTATTTGAACAATAGACGTAACTGAAGTATTCAATATGCAGAAAAAATGTCACAAATTCGGATTATGACAGCTGCAAGATTCAGTAAACATTTGCCTTATGTATTAAATAATTACAATATCCAAATTTGGCTTTTCATTGGAAGTACAGGAAAGTTTAAAAATGCTATGCATGCCACAGTAAATGAAGGCACAAAGAATTCATGTTAAAGGTCCACCCTTCTCTGTATGAAATTCTCAAGAATCACTCTATTTTCTTGTTGTGTATGTGGAAGCTTAGCCCATGCCAGGGATTAAATTTTCAGAGGAATTAAACTTCATCACACATATAATGGAGGTCTCATGTGAGCTAAATGAAAATAATATACTAGAAGAACTCAGTGATGTGTTTGATTAAATTGGTTGCATTAAGGACACACTTCACATTTGTTTAAACCCTGAGGTAACCCCATTTATTACTCTAGCTGGGAAAACTGTTGTTAGTGAGAGAATGTGTTTGGCAAAAACTGTAATGCAAGCTGAATTTATAAGTTATTAAGTCAGTTAGTGAACCACCTGGCTGACTGCAGTCAAAGGTGGTGGGTAGGAAGGAGGAAGAGGAGATTGTCTGAGAGTATGCCAAGAAATAAATGAAATTTGGTAATGACTCAGTGAGAATACATTCATATACTGACTATGGAGGAAATAAGTAAAAAACTAGCAATACAGTTTCAGGCTTCTAAATTCATGCATTTTGGCCAATATATATTCCCAGGAAAAGAAAATCTTTCACATAATATATCATTTAATAAATGGTCTTCCCTGTAGTTACCTTGAATTCAGTAGGATCTTTTCATGAGCACTGACAAGATGTAAGGAAACAGAAGCCAAGCACAAAACTAAGCCTAGACAGCTGAACAAGGAAGGAACATCAGTCCAAGAATACAATCCCCAAGACCCTTGCCCAGCTTATATCAGTTTTTTAAGTACTTTAGTTTTGCAGTGACAAATTCTCAGTGGTTTTCAATGTTACATTGTTTCTTTCATTAACACTAGTTTGTTAGTCAATGACTATACCATATTTTAGGAGCTGGAACAGGAACTGTGACACAATCATATAACCACTTGCCTACAGAATTTTTTAATTGTTTTTTTTCTTCAGTGCAGTCTCATTTCCCAGACCACTGTCCCACTGGAGTGCAGGTCACATATCTATATTCATGGTTTGGTGTATTCATACCAGGATCTCAAAAGAAGGCTGTGGTGTTGCTACCCCTTTTCTCCTACACTTTATATGAAAAATGTGTCTTTTACATAAATTTCAAGTTACTTTTCTAGTTAGTGTGACTATCTTTTGATAACTCTGAGGAAAAGATAATCTTAGGACTTCACTGAAAAAAAGCCAAACCCAAACAAAAAGAAGCCAGGAGGACCAACCCTGTCCTGGAGGTCATCAGGCAAGGCATCTCCAGCCAGTTAATGGAGGGGATTGTCCCACTCTGCTCTGCACTGGGCCAAACTCACCTTGAATATTGTGTGCAGTTTTGGGCACCACAATGTAAGAAAGATATTAAGGTCATAGAGAGTGTCCAAAGGAGGGCAACAAAGATGGTGAGGGGCCTTGAGGGGAAATTGTATGAGGAGTGGCTGAGGTCACGTGGTCTGTTCAGGCTGGAGAAGAGGAGACTGAGGGGACATCTCATTGCAGTTACAACTTCCTCATGAGAAGAGGAGGGGGAGGCACTGATCTTTTCTCGGTGGTGACCAGTGACAGGACTTGAGAAAACAGCAGGAAGCTGAGTCAGTGGCGGTTGAGGTTGGATATCAGGAAAGGGTTTATCACCTAGAGGTTGGTTGAGTACTGGAGGAGGGTCCCCAGGGAAGTGGTCACAGCACCAAGCCTGCTGGAGTTCAAGAAGCATTTGAACAATACTCTCAGGCACATGGTGTGACTCCTGGGGATGGTCTTGTGCCAAGCCAGGAGTTGGACTTGATGATCCTTGTGGGACCCTTCCAATTCAGGATATTCTATGATTCTGTGATTCAATGAAACAAAATACCTAAAACCACAAAACCAAACCCAACCAACCAACCAACCATAAAAACCAGAAAAACAAACAAACCAACCAACCAACCCCAAACCAAACAAAAAACCATCAAACCACCCAAAAAACCCAAAAAAACCCTCCCAAAACAAAAAAGACCAAACAAAACCACTGAGCAAACAAACCCCAACCAAAGGAAACCAAAGAAAAAACCTCAAGCCTCTACATCATCAAGTAATTTTTATTTTGATCTCCACCTGGTTCACAGGTTGTTGTCAAATTTGCACTGCATTTGGTACCTCAGCGCAGACTAAACATTTTTGTTAAGTGAAACATCACTGCCATCAACCTATGATAAGAACAAAAACCTGAGTTAGATAGTTTACTAAAGAGTCTTCTGTAACTTTTTTGTAAGCTCTTAGATGATTTCAGGGTAAAATTAAAAGCAATTAGAGACTGTTCATGTGATAAGGACCATTAAGAAAAAAATTTAAAAGCTGTTTCTGGTTGTTTTTAGCTTTTACTGCAGGACAGAAGGTGTGATTTGAGAAGGGTTTATGTGAAATTTTCTGCAGAACTCTAGGTTAGAGCTCATCAGTCCTCCTTCCATCTCTAAGGCATAAAGAGAAATGCTAGAAATCCCAGACTTCAATACTTTTAGTTCTAGAGTACTAAAATTAGTGAATAAAATTATTTTTTTAGGCATGAATTGGAACTTGAGACAATCCTAAACTTTCAGTGTAGAGTTTCCCAGTGTACTCCACTTGTTAACTAGTTGTAGGTACAGAAGTATAGAGCTGTATGATTTTCAGTAGCTTCTTCATCCATGGGTTGGCACTTTGTGAACTCTTTTAAGGCATCAATACTCCCCGTGGTAGAATACAATATAAAACACATGCAGTGTGCTACATAATAAACAGGCAGTCACCAATCAAAGTGTTCATGTGGACTTCTTAGGTTACCTGAGATACCTTAAGAATACACACTGTGAGGTTTGGTGCAGTCCAGAGGGAGGACAGCTATAGTTATCAGCAATGCTGTGCCTTGTAGAAATACTCCGCTGACATGGGCAACAATAAAGCTGTGTTAGCACAACTCCTGTGTAATAAACTCCATTAATAAATCATATGAGAAATAGATTAGGCCAAACAAAATGTAAAACAAGTAAAGAATGTTGGGTCAGTGCCAAGGCCTTAAGATATTCAAGCATTAAATATTTATTCTACTTGCCTTTTGCAGTCATTTGAAGAACAGTCCACTTAATTCTGAAATCTTTGAGACCTCTGAGAATTAGAAATAGACCAGATTGGTTAAGCTGAACTCAATTTTCAGGAACATAACTTGTTTTAGGAACAAAAGTTAACTGAGAAGGGAGAAAGGAAAGATGTAAGAAAGATTTTCATGGGATGGATTTTAGAAGAATTTCTTTAATAATTATGAGCACATTCCTCAAGGGAAGATGGTTATATAAATTCGAGTTAGCAGCTTAGTACCTCCAACTTTTGATGCTGCCTTCTCCTATCTTATTTTCAGAGGTAATTCCCCATGTGTTTTGCCAATTTAAACAGTTTGTCTTAAGGTGTTTCTATCACTACATTCCTACTCAGTCAGCCATATAGATGTGCAAAATACACAGTTGATGCTGGCTATTACTGTGCTGTAACTTGCAGTGACAGCTCCCATACCTGAAGTCCAAAATATGAATAAAAGACTTTTATTACAAATATCCATGGTTTGTAAAAGCTAGAACTTATCTCCTAATAATACACTAAAATCTGTTATAGTAGTCACTTATATCTAGAAAAAGAAAACTTCAGTTTGCAAACACACCTCATCTTCAAAAATGTTTAATATAACACATTTTGAAGCAGTAGGAAGGAGTTACTATACACTGTATAGTAATACAAAAGCCTGATTAACCTGAAAACCCTAGTTTGCAAAAATTTTGCTCAGGATTTAGCGTGCAGTCAAGAAAGTAAGGTACAAAGTGAAAAGGTAAAATATCTAAAAGCTTTACTACTTGCAATCATAGAAGCTTCAGAGCTACAACCCTGCTAAAAGACAGCAGTTCAGACTGTAGAAACCAGATGTACCTGGCCATACATGATGAAAGACAGAGTATATTACAACTCAAATAAAGTATACTGTAACTTTACTGATGTGACTGAGACTGATACCAAGCAGAATGTGCAATCCAGATCTTTGTTCAGTACAGACTTCAGGAGATCTGATTTCATTCCTTTCTTGAGACTTTTTTATGCATTAAGGGAAGTATTTTGAGTTATTTGTGATCTACTAGAAACCTCAGAACTATATTTCTGATTTTGCTCATCTCCACCTGTTCAGATGTTGTACAGAATCTGATTTGACAATGCACCAATTAAACTCTTTTCCTCTTAATCTTGTGTGGTGGTTTGACCCTGGATAAATGCTTCTTGTCCAGCAAAACTGTTACAAGGCCTTTCTTCCCCCCACTTTTCTCCTTCCAGAGGGAAGGTAAAAAAACCAACAAGGAATTCACAGCTAGAAATAACAACCAAAAGAGGAGCTTTGATTAATACCATGGGCAAAGCGGAACTTAGAATAATGCTTAAATTTATTACAAACAAACTAAAAACTAAAAATAAGAAATAGAAACAGGTTAGAAACACCTTTCCACAACCACCCCTCGGTCTGCCCCCTCCTTCCCCTGATGGTGCGGGGGACAGGGAAAAGGAAGTTTTACAGTCAGTTGTTGGGTCAGCCATTCGCAGATGTAAATCCAAAACTTAAGCAACAGTTCTATCTCAGGGGGCTTTCCTGTGGGCTGCAAAGGGGACAACTCGCTTCACCACAGTCGTCACCATGGTCACAGGGGAATCACAACTCTGAGTCCTTCCCCTGCGTCCATGGGCTCCCCTTGACAGGAGAGATCTTCTGCTCTCTCGTGGGTCATTCCATGGGGTACAGTCTCTCATGAAAAGCTGGCTGTACCCGCTTAGGCGTGGGCTTCTGGGCTTCTTCCTCCGTGGGTCTCAGCTGCAAATCTTTGCAGGACCTCCGCTCCATCTTGGGGGCCTCCCATGAGGTAACAGCTTTTTTCATACCTCCCCCTGCTCTGACAGGGGGGTCTTTGCACCCTGATGAATCCCATGGGCTTCAAGAGGACAACTCATAATCACCATATTCATCACCATGTATTCAGGGAATGATAGTTTTAAGTCCTCTCCCTGATCCATGGGGTCCCTCCCCCTAGTTCTTCCTCCTGCACTGACCTTGATGTCTGCGTTGTGATGTTGTTAACCCATGGCTGCCAAATTCTAACTCACAACAAATTCTTAAATATGTTTTCATGTGGGGCGTAACTTAATGGTTCAAAAGCAGGAAGTTTTCTCAGAGCTGGCCCTCATTGGCCCTGCTCTATAGGATGGAGGGAAAGTTCCAGAGGCTTCCAACAGAAACCAGTCTTCTTTTTATAAAAAAAGACCTAATCAGAGAAACCCATGACATCTAGCAAACTCAAATAATGTGCTTTGTGAATAGTTCAGCCTACTCTAGAACCCTTCCTTTTACTGAAATCCCTATCAATCCTTCTGTTCATATACAGGAAACTCCTGTATTTACTCTGTTACAATAAGTAGAAAATATGATAGGTTTTGTGGATGATTGAAGGGAATAGGTAGAATTTGAATAAGTGCATGATAAAAGATGGGAAAACATCCATACTGTAAACTCTAATATTACATGAAGGATTAACGCACAATAATATAACTGTGCACTTATGTACAGAACACTCATAAATATCAGTCCAACTCTGCCAAATCACAAAACCACTTGTTTCAATAAAAGCAAGAAAAAGTCAGTAGAGCATAGCAAGCAAACAAATAAACAAACAAAACAAACACAAAAGATAACCATTGCACACTTTATAATAACAACTCAGCCAATTCAAACTAATTCTGTCTTGAAAAAGTTTGTGCAAAGTTCTCCTGAGCTACATTTCCTACAACAAATTGCACCTTAAAATTTTTGGCCTTCTACTATGCAAGCTATTGTCTTTTCAAAAGATTGCTCTCATAAGATAATTAAGAAGGGCCAAAGATTTACTTTACTTGCTGTATATTTGCAAATAAAACTTACCTCATGCAGAGACTAAGAATTTGGCTGGAAAATTGGAAGCTTCAGACTGCTTGAATAATTAAAAAGAGAGAATTATACTATAAATTGTTTCCCAGCTACTGTTAGCTGCTTGAAACAAAGAGAAGAAAACAAGCATGAAGTAATAATTTGTGGGATGGAAGAGAGTTTTTATTTCTCTGTGTGCTCTTGAGATGCAGAGCAAAAGCTGGTCCATTTTAATCCGAAGACAATTCTGTTCTAATGCCAGATTTTTGATAGGGGATCTGCTACTGCTTCAGATATGAGCCCTTATTTTGCCTGCATAATCATACATAAGCAAAAGTAGGATTCAAACTCCATGTTGTTATCAGCTATAAAATGTGTTTCTCAATTTAGATTGACTCAGGGATATGAGGAAGGTGCCTGAATTTGACTCAGCAATATTGCAGATCATAAAGTTCTTGTAACACAAAGTGGAGAGTGATGAGAGCCTTGTAAAATGAGTCTTATACACAACTAGACAGCCTTTAAATCACAGGGAAACCAACTAAATTTTTCTTCCATTGACCACAAAAGCATTATAAATGTTAATATTAAAGAAAGACCCTTACCTTCTGAAACTTTAGATGTTATAAAGATTAAAAAAATAATATTATTTTATTCACATTTTGGAAGGTATTAAACGTCATACTGAATTCAGTATGCTTGTAAAGATAGGCTGGGGATATCTCAGACAAGTGAATCCTGTCTCATTGCAGAAATGGGACTGGGTGATTTCTGAGGGCTTGATGAGTCCTTCAGTTCTTGGTTTGCATTCCAGAGTCAGCCACTCTTCCCCCTGCATTCTGTGAAAAAGGAGTAATAGTGGAATTTTGGCAATAATGAAGCAGGGGAGGAGGTTCTTAATTTTCTGTTTTCTCAGCAAAGGTATTTCAGCAAAGACGTAACTTTTAATATAAGCCAGAAACTGAACTGATGAAAGAAAAAAGACAAATGCCCTATCATGGCTCTCCACATATATAGATTTCATTGGATAGATCTACATGCTGTATTTTTTTAGAAACATATTAATGTTCCTGTCAGTCATTGACACAATACTTTTAGTTATATTCCTCAGTCTTTCTCCAAAAGATACAGAGCATTTAATTTATTATGCAACGGAGCTTTTTTTAAATTTTTTTTTAAAAAAATTAATGAATAATACACTATTGGGCTATCTTTGTTCCAAGACTAATCTTACAATTACAAAAACACAATTTCAGTGTATATTCTGAGGTATTATTTCCATTTCTTAGTTCTTACCAATTTTGGCATAATTGTCTCAACACAAATGGCAGTCTGCTGAAAACAGCAAGAGCAATGAAGGATTGTTTAATTCTGATAGTGTAATAAGGAAGGCCCAGATTTTTGTTCCATTGCACCTCAGTGTCAGAATCAAAACATTTCTATTTTGATTTTGATAATCAGCATACTCATAAGAGCAGTGAGTCACACTTTTATTCTGCCCACATATTGAGAGGTCTGGTTGTGTGAATCTAATTTCCTGTGCTTTATGGACCCTAAGCCAAGGTGGCTATTTGCAGCAATTTCTACAGCCATGCAGCAGAAAAGGAAGAAAAGAATGAGAGCAACAGTAGGGAAACAATCCATTTCCCCAGCTAGAACTGAGGAGATATAGTGCTCTGGTAATAGAGCTAAGCAGTTTCTAGACTGAAACTGGCTATTGTCCAGAAAGCTACAAGTAGACTTATGACAGCAGAATTTAGTTTCAGACTAATGTAGAAAAACGTAGGAGTGGGGTGAGTTGAAGGTTAAGATAATAAGTTTGTGCTAGTTGCCTACACTGCCATTAGATTCAATAAAGAGCAGGGTAATGATTTGGTTGAATAAATGTGGGTGCTCAGGGCTGTTTGAGATGATACAAGATGTTCAGGATAGCCAAAGAAGGGGGTAGAAAGAAGGCAAACATTCCTTTCTGGAGCAGTGGTTAGAGGCCAAATGCACTAACATAATGATGCCTTAGGATTTTTGTATACACATTAAAGAACTGCTCTCTACTTTCCCTATACTAATATTGTCTTGAAAGTTGTTTTTCCCTCCCCCTCAATTTCAGGCAACAATAGGAAGAATGAAATAGCCTTGAATGACATGAGATGCTGAGGTTTAGGCAAGAGGATCCTACTCCCAGTCTGCACAGCAAAAGGAGGCACAGCCAGCTCCCCTCTTTCTTTATCTCTTCCTCTCTTGCCCTTGCCCTTTCTTCCTCTCACCTTCTTTCCCTCTCTGTCTCAGAGGAGCCAAATGGTTTCAGATATGGCAGTATGCAGCCAATGTTGGACCTCACTTTTAGTCTCTAAATGAGTCAGAGGTGAGAAAAACCAAACAGGTATGTTTGACAAGACCCACGGGGAGTCATGTAATAGCTGAGTCACCCAAGGTGTGTCAGCAGTATCAATGTTTTTTCAGACAACTACTTGAACATGGTAGGTTGACCATGGATGGCTGCCAAATATGCACCCAGCTGCTCTATTACTCCCCCTCTTCAACAGGATATGGGGAGAAAATAAACTAGAAAGACTCCCTTACCAGTTACTGTCTTATGAAAAAATAGGCTTAACTTCAGGAAAATCAATTAAATTATTACCAACTAAAAATATTAAAGTGGAGTGGGATGGTGAGAAAGAAAGACAAACCCCCTCTAAACCACCTTTCACCCGTCTTACCCTTCCCAGCCTTAGTATCATTCCTCCATCCCCAACTCTTCTTCAGGATTCATTGCTGGATCATTTTAAGTCCTGTCACAATTAATTACCTTAGATGACAATTTGAAAGATTCCCAATACATCATTGAGAGAAACAAACACTGTTAAACAGTTAAGAATGCCCTGGGATCTCGAGTGTCTGAGAGTGATTGCACAGACATAAATAGTTCTTGAATAGTGAAATTTCAGCACTCTAGGAAGGGAATAAAAATTTTAATTTCTCTCATGTAATAGGCAATATAACAAAATTATGGTATTCTTTGCAGAATAGAATGTATTTCTGTGTCTTTGGAATTTGCATTGATCCAGGATTCTTCAGTGAATGTTAGTAATTCCCTCAAAGTCTTGGCCACTGCAGTTGTCCTTTGGGTGTCTGATCTAGCCTGTAGATACACAAAACTGTACTGAAGCTCAAGTACATGTTAAAACAGTATTTGATTTATATTGTATAAAGATTTCCTCATACACTCTTTTTTGGCAGAAAGTATTATTTCCTCTCTCCATCTCTTTTAAAATGTTTTTGCTCAAGCTACCTTCCTTCTGGGTTTTTTTACACGCTATGTGTGCAACACCTGAAGATAATAATTTCTCCCAGGGGAAGACAAACAGATCGATGGATCTTCAATTAAAACTTATCATATCAAAAACATATAAAAGTTTTGTTTTTTCCAAATCTTTCCTGTGCCCATCAAATGGTATCTCATAGCTAGAGGAGTTCATCTACTCTTCCTGATTATTCCTCACCAGAGGTCATAATCTTATTTTTTGATAATTGTTTTCACAGCAACAAATTTTGATGCCAGAGTCACATGATGATCTGGGCTAGAGAAAAAGTATCAAAAATAGTTGAATTTACAAGGATTGAAAGATAAAACTTGTTTTGATGTAAACACCTCACTAATAAAAACATATAAAGAAAAGGTTTCTACGTTAATCTAAAATGGGACATACTACTCGAAACTACCTTTCAGCATCAATAACCTTGTTTCATTTTTTGCAAATAAGCATTTGTAGGAAGATAAATTCCCATGAGAATTTTATGTATTTCTAATAATGTTGTCTAAAAACTTCAGTAAATGAATCTGAAAGTAAAAGTATAGTTACATATAACAACAATAACACAAATAATTTACATACACTGGTGTCTATAGGAGATTTTATGCTGTACATACATTTTCAAGCATGGAAATCACTTTGGTATATATACCTATGGCACACTGTAACAGGATGCCATATATTTCGAGTACATTTTCACTACAATAACTACAAATTTCAGGTGGTTTTTCCAGGTGTAACACTTGAGAACATAGAACTTTTATCTGATAAGTGTTTCTGCAATATCACAGAATAAGAGATATCACAGCATGTACAACACAGAAATATACTTAATAAAAAACACCAGAAAATATAGGCATAGTTGTATTTGTCTTGGGGACCAGATTATGCTGGAATTTATAGGAATCAAAGAACTGTTTAGATTGTTGGAGTTACTGTTTGAAAGGAGCAACAGCCAAGTTTCTATTGCAATCTGAGACAAAAGCTCTGCTTAATCAATGACCAATTCAAGCAGAATTTCTTATCAAACTGGAAAAATAAATGGTATGGTGGCTTTATATTCAGTGCCTAAGAAGTGATTCAGAAGGCAATTCTTTGCTTATCAAAACACACACCACATTATACAAAATATTGATTGGCTCTCTGAATTAAATTAAGGATTGGCTGAATCAATCAGGATGATACACAAGTTGCTGCCTTTCTAGTAGAGACGGCATGCTGAACATCAAAATACAAAAAACTTACGCCATCTAATAATTAGTGTGGGATGAAACTGTGTAATCAGGGAGAACATCTAGATAGTATTTTTATTGTTTTCACAGTCCTCAGACCATTTTTGTGTCACTTGCAGTGATCAAAATTTACTGAGGGGCACCCAGTCCTATGGGACATGTCTCAGGCATCCCTTCAATTTTCCTTCCAGCATTCAGGATTTCCAAAATGGATACTCTTTTGTCCAGCAGAACTGCCTCACTCAAATATTAAGCTACACCAGATAACTTCTCCCTGAGTTATTCTGTCACTGTGGAGGTGGGTACAGAGGAGAGGCTCCAGGGAAACCGCATACCCAGGAGCCATTCTTGCAGGTTAGCACCCTCCAGTCCCTGTCTCAGGCTGGCAAAGCCAGGAGGGCCAGTTCAGAGAGGGAGTGCCAGGACATGTCTGCATTGGTATAGTGAGTTCCACACTTAATGAAAACTCTTGAATTTTACAGACTATTGAGTGGGGGGAAAAATGTAATAATAATGAATTGCAAACACTTATTCAACTGACAACGGCGGCTTAGTTTCAATTATTTATAACACTTCATAATGTGCTAATAAATGTTCTGTAGTAGCAGGTCTTGAAAATGTAATGAAGTCTTAGTAAAATAAAACCTCATTAAACTATTCAGCTATTAATTCTGTGTTGAGGAAAGGAAAACACAATCTGTTCCTATGGGTAAAATGTTTCCCATATCTCTACTCGGGGTTTTGTCTGTCTCAATTTTTTATCAACATTGCTTCTGACTCTTCTGCGTTTTAAGCAGGTTACATTTTCCTTACTCTAAAGGAAATTTACATATTTTCCTTCTTGCAGTGCCTATCAAAATCTCTTGATCTGAAGATGATAAATAAGATTTTATAATACCTTTAATTTATCTTCCTCTGCCCCTTCTTTATGCCTGCTAGGTCTGCCATTCCCACTAAACTTTTTTCAACTTATCAGTGAATTCAAAAGTACGATAGACTCACAAATAGCTACACATGTGAGTGTGGAGTCAGAATTAAGTTTCTATAGGAACCATAAATCTAATTTAAAATTCAATTTCAAATTTCTAATTTCAAATGCATTTCAAACTCATTATGCTAACAACCCTTCAGTTTGAATGTTCAAGTCAGGATTTATGCTGGGTTGCCCTGCCTCAGGGCACAGTCTTAATTTTCAAACTATTCGCTGGGTGCCCAGCTATAATCTCAGAAGAATTGTAGAATCAGTAAGAAAAAGAAGCTCTTTAGGGCACCACCCTAAAAAACTTTAATACAAAACATGGAGCTGCTGAGTTCAGCAAATAGGGAGCATTAAACAGAGAGTGTTCTTCTCCCCTTTAGCATATCTTAGATTCTTTTTTTCCATCAAGATCCATGGCCTGAGGGTAAGTACCTACACCTATTTTTTGGAGGACAAGGTCAGACATAATTTAATTATTTAAAGCAAACAATTGAAGTAAGAGGTAAGACAATACTCAGACTTCTGTGATGCTGACCTTTAATCTGTTCACACTGAACCATGGTAATACTTTATCAGTTACCTATACCAGCCTACATTTTGTAGAAAATATTGTCAGATGTTATGAAGTCCTGGAAGAACAAGCTTCAGCACCTTTCATTATGATACATGCATTTTATCAACCTCTTTTTCTCTTATACATGCATAGTAAAAAAAAAAAAACCAAAACTCAGTTGTGTGATTCATAGTACAAGAAAAACTTAAAAATCACATTTTATTTAAATTACCTGTTGTACAATCAATAAAAAAGGTTGCATAGAAAGATATGTAGAATAGATATATTTTTATCCTCAGTAGGTGTAGGGCCATCCTCTTCCTTTGGACTCTGTCAATGCACCTCAGTCAAATTTCATGTCCATTATCTTTTCTATCTGCCCATTATGCACTTTCCTTATTACTCTGCCATCTAAAGCAACAAGGCGAGATAGGGGGTTTCTGCCTCTTCTGTCTGAATACTACAGGCTTATCTGGAATCCTAGAGCAGGACAATGACATGTAGATTAGAGCCTTAGTATAACAGAGAAACATGTTAACAAAGACTTTTTGTACAGGTAGAGCTTTCTTTATGTAAAATCTACCTTTTGTGCTCTGTTAAGAACCATGTTATTCATATCTTCCTCACAACAAATGAACAAGTTTTTGTCAGGTTGAGAAATTTTAATATAACTATAAATTTCATGTGCTTCAAAATAATGTATAATCAGTCAATATCATATGCTTAAATTATTTAGTAAATGCAAAAAGATAGATTAGACATTTGATAATACCAGGAGCTCAGTAGCGGGTAAAATTGATTGAATGCACTTTGAGCATGAATAAAAGAGTTTATGATTTATTGACACTTTGTAGATTAATCTGAGGCCACATTAAGCAGTAAAGCAGAATAGTAAACCTGATTTGCAGAAATGTTAAGCACAGTCCTATAGCAAGGAAAAAGAATTAGATCACATTTTTTGACAGAAAGTATCTTGGGCAATTTTCAGTGTTCTTGAAAGATGACACCCGAAAACAATGGGGGGAAAGGGGGAAAAACCTCTGTTCTTTGTGTCAGATGTTCTAACAACTCTATTATTTTTAACTACCAAGAAAGAAATGAAAAAAGATCAAACAAATAAAATAAATCAAAACAGTTCTGATTTAGAATGGTGTGCTACTATTTTTTTTTTTTTAATTACTAGTTCATCCACTTCTTATGGACAAAATTAGTACCCTAGATTTGCCAGTTCAGTCTTGCTTGACATGTGATTGCTTGTTTTTTATTTTGTTAGACAATTTAACATTGATATGTAACATTGATTTTTCGATATTTGCTATCAGGAATTGAATTTTGCAACTTGAGGATTCATTTCTCCCCTATCAAGTCTCAGGTCTATTTGGCTCTAGGTGGACAATTGTGAGAAGAAGGATTATTTTTCAGCTGTATTCACAAAAGGTGTTTAAAGTACACTGACAGATTCTTTTGTCACTTTCCAGTGAATTTTAGTTTGTTTACTCAACTTGTACTGGTCTAATAGGAAAATATAATAAGACAGATCTCTTGTAACAAGTAACGTGGACATCAGGATCTTAAGGGCATTCATGCAATAACAGTTGAACAATAACATAAAAATGTTATGGTAAATGGTAAATAAACCTTTTTTGTTCTCATAATGTTGTTGTAGGGGCACGTGCTTAAGCACTTTTACTGCGCTGATAGTAAACAATCCTCACTATGTACATATACATATTTACGATATAAAAGAAAATGATCTACAAAACAATGCCTGAGAATTCCACACATTGGAATATTCTATATACAGAATATTAGGAAGGCTTGCAGGAACCTTCACTCTGGAAAGAAATATTGTACAAAACCTTCTATAATATTACCTTCTACTAGGTCATCTTGACAAATAACAGGGTTTTTTTGAGAATTTGGGGCTCTTCATTTGCATTAACAAGTGATACAGAACAATGTAATCTTTCAGTTTCTCTTACTGGAAATGCTGAATGAGTTTTGCTTGGAAAAAAAGAGAATTTCACTAGCTGCTGCAAAATGATACAACAAAATGATATAACATAACTTTATATGTGGATGCTGTGTAAGAAAGAAAAATACAAGTTTGCAAAGACAGCAGTAAAAGCTGACAGGTTTTGAAGGTGATGTTTGAGCACAGGAAAATTCAGAAGTTCAGACAAGTTTTTATTTTACTCAGAAGGGTTAGAAGGGATTCAGGTAAGACAAAAAAAAAAAAAAAAGAGACAGAAATCCAGAAGGACATCCCTTTAAAAAGTCAGCCAATCAATTAAACACAAAGAGGCCAATCCAGGTGTTACCAATGAAATATTTGCTACTTGCTGTGGAAAGACAAGACAGAAGAGCAACAAAGACAAATACATATGGAAGCCATGGCTAAGCAAATCTGTAGAGTGAAGAATGAATCAGATTAAGTTAGTGGTAAGGGCTATATTCAGGTCTTGAGTAGGGTTGGTTCTGCTCTCTTGCATTTCACTGCAATCTTCAGATTCTAAACCTGGCCTCTGAAAAAATACTTTTCATTGGGCTTGTAAATCAAACATCTATTGCTTATTCCTGTATAGATGTCTTGGGTTTAGGGAATAGATGATGAGAGGACTTAACTACTTTTTTTTTCCCTTCTCATTTCCTTATTATAGAATAACTGTCATCAAGGATAGTATGGTAGTTAAATTATTAATATTCAATATTTGAGAGGTATGTCTAAGTTTATAATAACTAAAAAAAAAAATCACACTTTTTTACTAAAAGCTTACAGTCAGTGAACATTTCTAAGATGACAGTGGGCATACCAATTCTATAAGCTCCACCAAGAACCGTCTCTCTATATTGTCACATTATTATTGTTTGATTCCTTCCTAGAATTGTGGCAGTAAACAAAGGGCTTAAGAAGTTTCTCCTAGGGATGGATTTGTTAACACTGAAATTAATTTTTTTACCTCAGTTCTTTTTTTTTTTTTTTCCTGAAAGACTACATAGTCTGGATCTCTGCAATCACTTGGAAGAGATCAGAGGAGCATTTTGTAGTCAGAATGTTCCCTCATGATCATAAGTGATAGAGCTTCTTCCTGACCTGTCCTGAATTCAATGATGAGTGATGTCCGTCAGGGGCCAGTACTCTTTAATATCTTCGTCAATGACACAGTGGTATGGAGTGCACCCTCAGCAAATTTGTAAATGAAACCAAGCTGAGTGGTGCAGTTGACACATCTGAAATACAGGATGCTTTCAGAAGAACCAGGACAAACTTGAGAACTTGGGCCCATGGGAACCTCAAGAAGTTCAACAAGGCCAAGTACAAGATGTAGCACCTGGATCCAGGCAGCCTCTGATATCGATTCATGCTGGGGAATAAGAGCTTTAGAGCAGCCCTGTGGAGAAAGGCTTAGGGGTGCCTGTGGATGAAAAGCTGGATGTGAGCTGGCCATGTGTGCTTGCAGCCCAGAATAACTGCATAACGAGAAGCATGTCCAGCAGGTCAAGGGAGGTAATTTTCTCCCTCCACTGTCATAAGACCCCACTCAGAGTACTGTGACAAGCTCTGAGGTCTGCAGTAGAAGACAGGGACCAGTTAGAGTGGGTGCAGAGGAGAGACACAAATGGTCAGAGAGGTGGAACATATCTATGAAGAAAGGCTGAGAGAGTTGGGGTTGCACAGCCTGGAGAAAAGAAGGCTCCACGAAGGCCTCCTTGTGGCCTTTCAGTACTAAAATGAGGCTTATAAGAAAGAGGGAGATAAACTTTTTAGCATGGCCTCTAGCAATAGGAAAAAGGGTAATAGTTTTAAACTAGAAAGGGTAGATTTAGACTAGACAAAAGGAATATGAGTCTTACAATTAGGATGGTGAAACACTGGAAAGGGTTGCCCAGAGAGATGGTGGATGTCCCATCCCTGGAAACATTAAAAGCCAGGCTGGATGGAGCTCTGAGCAACTTCAAATCGTGTCCTTGCTCATTGCAGAAGGGGTGGACTAGATGGCCTTTAAAGATCCTTTCAAATACAACCCATTCTAGAGTTCTATGAAAATGTACTTCTGTTATTATGCATGTGGAGCTCCCATATCCTCCAATGATAAGAATCTTCTTGTTTGCCTTCAATGTTTGTGTCCGAAAGATGCTATAGGTAAATCTCAAAGAGAAAATGGACAATGTTCCCACCATTTTTCTGAGGCAAATTTTAGTTAGTAAATCAAGACATAATCCATATGATACAGTAAATTAAGAGGAATAGGCATCTCAAAAGTTACCAAAATTAAAATACTTTGATATTAAACCAAAACTAAATAGTTTGAACTTTACTTTTCTGTGGGACCAAAATGGCAACATGATGGCATTGAATTGTCAGTATGAGAAAGAGAGAATTTATGAGTTATGATTTTTTTAGGCAATTCTGAACAGGTTATCTCACAATCAGCACCTTTAAGTTACCTTAGCCCTAGTCAGATGGCTTTTGCCACAAACAAAGGCAATATCAACACTTGAAGTGACACAGACCATTGTGACACACATTCAGACTGCTAGATCATGAAATAGGATAATATTGGAAAAGAATCTCTGTAGTCATGAAACAATGATGAAATTGATTAATAATAAAAATAATTCAGAAGAATACTCTGTAAAACACTAATTCCTGGTGTCCTATCAGTATCTGTTCTTTGAAATTACTTCTCCTTTTGAGGTAGAATTAATTAAACCTCTGAGCCCAAGGTGGGTTCAGGGGAAAGGGTTTATTCATTCACTTTTGCCATGAAAACCTAATGTAAGCTAGAGAAGTTGATAATCCAGTGAAAAAACCCCATATGCCAATGTTATAATGAATCCAAATAAAACAATGCAGTATCCATGGCTATCTTGGATGGGTAGCCAAACCCTAGTCTAGATGATATTTAAAGCTCTGTTACCTTTGTTAACAGAAATTATTGGAAACTCCTGAATGAAACAGATTTCTATTAGAAAATTCTGGCATGAAGAAATTGAATAATTACAGATATGAATACTGAAACAAGAAGATCAGGAATGTACCAGTTTTAGGGCTTATTCAACATAAAACATTATTATACATTACCACTGCACCAGGACAGCAGAAAAAGGGAACAGTTACTAGTCAGTGCATTGAAATGTATTCCTCTATGGTTCTTTCCAAGTTTACTGCTCAGTTCTTTTACAGGCTCATATGGAGACCATTTATTCTGTTTTCCTCATAATTTGCACCCTTAGCCAGAGGGCATCTCATTAATACACAAGGTAATTGTTTTGCACTAATTGTTAGAAACAGTTGTTAGCTTTAATTTCAGTAACATTCTCAAGTACCATGAACGTAGCGGCAAACTGCAAACAAATAACCAGCTTGTTTCAAACTTCTTGATTCTCAGCATTTCTCTCATGGTTACACCAAAGACTTTTACTAACATCATAATTATGTCATGTCATGTTGTAGAAAGATTTTTTCCTCCTTTTAATGTGTTACTTGTCGGCTTTAACAAGTTTATAGATATCAGCCCCCAGTGTTATGATGGAGTTTTAATTTAGAAGCAGATAACTGTTATTTCACTGTAATTCTTTCTTGCAGATTTATGGAGTCTTAAACCTGATGGTGCTTTAGGGATGCTTTCAAAAGGAAGCAGCAGGAACAACAGCGGAAATGCTGGAAAGTAAAGTGTTGCTGGATCCGGTCAAAGTTTTCCCAGTTTTGAGGGGTGAATCAGGATGTCTATGCAAGTGACTGATACTTCTGAGATACAGAATACTGTGGGCAATGTTAGGGCAAATTTTGCCAGTATTTCATGTTAATTTCCTGTGTTATGGCCTACACTCTTCTTGTCATTCCATGCCTCCCTTTGCTGTTGGCAAAGTTTTGTGCCATGGTTTTCTGATCCCCTGAAGAGGCTTGGTAGTCTTTAGGTTCATCATAGATGTTTTGCAATTTTGCCTTGTAATAAAATACACAGGATTATGAATAAGACTTTGGATTTTTTCACTTAGTGAGCTGGGGTTTTCTTGGTAGATTTTCTACTCTTATTTTTCCAGATAAGCTAGGATTCTTTCTGGATTCAATTGTCTATTTAAACATTATATTGGCCATGTATGTATGTTTGTGTTTACATAGTACTGAAGGGAGTTTATATCTCTTTTCCAAAAATTCCCCCAAAGTCAGCAGCATAGAAGATGATTTGAAATATAGCATAAAACTGGAACTTGGCAATAAAACATTTTGTTTGATTTTGAGCATGGTCATACTTACATCAGTAGCTAAAACATTAGAAATATTTTTCTACATTGCTAGCATTATTCTAGGACCATCTGAATTATTATCTGAGTATGCAAAATATGTAGAAAGGGCATCAGTCATTAACTCAACACCCCTCCCCCCCCAAGTCAACAAAAACCTCATCATTTCCAGGCACACTTTATGAATTTAGAAACAAGAGAAAAGCTTTATGACTAAAGGAAAACAATCAAATGGGGTTTGTTTGTTTGTTTGTTTTGTTGTGGTGAGGTTCTTTTTGGGCTTTGTTGTTGTTTTGGGTTTCTTTGTAGCCACAAGCATCATATTTACTTAAGGGATTGTAACTAAAAAGCAAATATCTCTTACAGGAATCTAGGACAAATGCTGTCAGAGAACTGGGTAGTCAATAGCCCTCAAATTGTTTTCTCTGATTCATTTCAAAAGCTTAAAGCAAAGAAAGTTTTACCTTTTACAAATGGAATGGTTTCCTGCAGGTCACAGTGCTGTACTGAGTGTTGCTGGTCATGTGCAACTTGATGCAATCATTATGAATGATAAAATTATTGCTGCTGGCACAGACTACTGCATAGGGAGGATTTCTAAAGCTGTGCCATTTGCTTGTTCCAGTCCCCCAAAAGCTGGAATATATCTTTCCACTTCCTCCATTCAGTTGTATTTCCAGATTTTTTTGACAGGGGGGAACAAATTAAATAATGCAGTTGTTCTACATGACCTAGAAAGTGTAAAGGGGTCAAGGAGATAAATGTCAAACATGAGCAAAAAAGCTGCTCTTAAAATTGTGATATCTATAGTCCATTAGTTTTCACCTTGACATATTAATGAAATATGAAAGATATTTCTACTAAATCTTACATTACAATTTATGAATATTTTAATGAATGTCATATAAGCTGTAGGCTAAATTTTGCTTCCTTTGAGAACAATAGGAGTTTTTACTATCACTCTCAATGGAATAAGACTTGACTTCCCTTTACAGTAAATTTGCCTCCTGTATATTGTTAGTAATTCTTGTTTGGATAGTTTCTTTCCACATGGCCAGTGTACAGGCAACTAATTAATTAAAGCCAGATTTTATTTTATTTTTTCATTTTCTCCTGCTTCCTTAAGCTTCTTTTTCACTGTGACCACTATAAAAGTCAAACGACCAGGTTGTGCAATAGTGGAGAGCATTTGAGCATACTTACATACATGTACAATTACAGACTTATGCAGTACCTAATCAATTTTATCAGGTAAAGGTTTCTTTCAACTTTTTGTCTGGTTTAACCATAATTTTGTTACAATTACTCTACACTTATGGTGGAAATCCACAGGAGTGAGACACCTTGTTACATGATCCTAATCCTTAAACTGCAGCACAAGTGTTATCATAAGCTCCATAGTGGTAAAAACAGCACCAAAGTAAAAGGCATATGGTAAAACCAGGAATTTTTTTAACATGGTTAGTTGAATCCATAGAAATGCATTGTTAGAAATTTCTAAAAACTGGTGATTTTCAATTTTCTGCCATAAGAGTTTAGTTACTGACCAATTATTTTAAGAAGTGTTTGTAAGACTACTATGAGATCTTCCCTGGTCTCTTGCTGATAGTGATTAACTATCACTAGTTGATGTCTTAGTCCTCTAAAAGGCCCTATCTTGTAATTCTCCTTAGAGCTCTAAGTTCACCACTAGGGATAGAACTCATTATGCCCTTTACTGAAAAAATGCAGCAAGAAGACATTTTCTGTTTATGCAGCCCACTACGTCAGGAGTTAGAACAGTTAAAAAAAAAAGTGGAAGAAAAATTTGCACTGTCAGTACCAAAAGTGCAATAAAAAATGGACACTGTCCAGATGGTTTGCTCTCTGTTTTGTGTCAGGTTATAAATGAAAGTTTGCCAGTAGACTTCTGGAAAAAAACAAGTAGGTTTCCTCAAATAAGAAATCTCGCTATGACTGAGAGTACTGAAAGCCCTTAAATGACTGTTTTGTAAAAGCAATGTGTTGGAAAACTGAAGAAAATAAACTTGGCAGTTTTGGATGCTCTGGATTTAAATCTTTCCCAGGATGGCTAGCTTTGTCTGAGTCATCTCACAGGATAAGGATAATACAGTAATAGGCCTCACGGTTTGCCAGTCACATGCATGAGAAGTGCAACAGAAATGGCAGCAGGAACAGAAGCATTAGAAGTGGCAGTATAAATAATAGGCTGCATAGTTTTACAGAATTTTCCAGCACATATTAGATATTTTAACAGTGCTAACAGGTTCACGTGCTATCCATTAGGCAGACTGACGTGTAGCACTTCTTCTTTAAGACATTTACATTCCAGTGTCCTTTAATGTTTACAGAGGAACTCTGAAAGCAAGGTTTCTATTGACAGGTTCACAGAGTAGATACTGAAGACTAATCCCCACAAAAACAATCAATAACCAACCCAAGCAACTGAAAGTCAGATGGGGCAATGTTGATCTTCCTTGCATCTTTTCACCTCTTTTGGAGGCTTTTTTGGATTATTTTTTTTTATGCTGTCTTTTGTCACTATTTTTCCTCTTGCATCTTGTTTAATCACAGTCTCAACAATTATATTTTGTTCCCTGCTTTTCTTATCTTACATTGTTTTAGCTCATTTACTTATTTCTTCATGTACTTATTTCTTAGCAAAATTGAGCCAAAGTCCTGTGTTCATACTACACTGAATTGAAACCTTAAATCAGGAATCACTGAAACTCATGGCTGAGGTTCAGCTGGTGAACATGCTGTGTATGATAAAAGCCTCAGACTATATAGATACAAGGTTCAATGGAGAACTGTTCCATCTGTGTCAAGAAACACAGACGAGACCTCTACGATCTGGTGGTATATGCTTACATTTGGCAGTTCGTACCTACTTCAGTCTGCACCATTAGGCCTGGGATTCAAAACAATAGAGATGAAGTTGTTTCCTCAAGGGCTGCCTTATCTTAAGGAACCTCAATGCCATTCATCTGTCCCCGAGTTACTTTGTGAGATACTGTAAAAGCATTGTAGAGTTAACTTCTAAATGTTGATTTATGTGTGACACTTGGTATGGCAATAGGTTAAGGAAACTTCCCTGTCTGACCATCAAGGACCCACTCTGGCAATTGCACTGGCTCCAACTGAGCTGGGACTGAGCTATCTGCACTGAATGTATTCCTTAACATATATATATATCTATATATACATTTTAAAATTCTCTCATTGTGTGTCTCACTGGTGAACATAGATATTCTACACAATAATGTGTCATAAAATCCTATTCTCGGTTTAACTATATCCTCATTCTTGCGCATTAGGACTTCATTGGAAAGGTTCAGAATCCAAATGATATTTCTAAATTCCACTGATTGCACAGGAAATTATAATTCTGTTAACATGAAAGAACACAGTTACAACCCTTTAACAGGTTGGAAAAATACATTATTAGAAATTACAGTGTTTGAAAAAATGAAGTGTTATAAAATTTTTTATACATATGAACACTTCATTTAAAAGACTAGGTGAGTAAAAAAGAAAAAAAAGAGTTCTATAAAATCTTACCTTTCCTGTTTATGGGATCTGAATCTCAACATTGTAATGTCTTTCTTGTATTGGTTGTTTCCCTCAAGAATTAAGACATTTGCATCCCAGGCGATCTTTCAGCCTTTGCAAAGGCATTTGCATATTGTGCAAGATTTTTACTGGAACTCTGTTAAGTTAAAATATATATATTTTTATCAGAGTTATTCTATTGATTCCCAGAATGGTAATACATGTGTCTTTCATCTCTAGAGATACTTAGCTTGAAGAAACAAAAACTATCTTCCTTGTAGGTCATAATGGTGTGAATCATCTTCTGTACCAAAATTTAAAGAAAAGAGTGTAACAGTTGGAATCCTCTGTGTCTGCATTTGATGTGGACACCTCAAATCTGAGAAAAAAAAAAAAGAAAAAAAGAAAGATGAAAAAATAAGTATAATTTACATACAATGCATAGGGAAATCTTAGTTTATCAGTGGCTTGGCAGAGAAGTTTGTCAGTTTTAACCCTTCAAAAAAACCCATTAGTTCTGATCAATAACCCCATGTAACCTCATCAATTCTTTCTACTAACAGACTGCAGAGACTCTGACTTGAAATATAAAAAATTTCATTAATAATTCATTCAATATTTAGAAAAATATTTTCTTGTACTATTTTAGATTAACCTGTAGAGAAAATTCCATAAACTTTAAAAACATTCCTTCTGAAGATATACTATCACCCTTAAAAACCAAATTCAGAACGCTGTAACTTATTGTGCAACATTTGCTGCCAGCAAAGGTTGACAATATTGTTATATATATTTTCTGGCACATAATTAACATTCAAACATCACTGTAGAGACATAAATCAATTTACTTCTTTTACCTTTAAAATTAAAAAAATGCTTCTCAGACAAATCTTGATTCAGCTTCTTACAGAAAATGGAGAATACGTTTTGTTTATATCAAGGATGAAAGAATAAATTTTCAAATAACTATGCAAAAATTTCCTCTTCTATGTAGCGTTTGAACTCACCAGAAGAGAATTAGAAAGATTAGGCAAAAATTACTGAAATAGCCACTAAGTATTTTTCCTGAAACAATTCTACAGCCACTCACTTTGTGACTTTTTTTTGATATACACTTTGATTCCCATTCCCAAAAGCCATTAAAAAAAAAGCTACAAGAACTCCCCCTCCCCCCCCCCCCCAAAATAACATGGTGCAGTAACATATTGCCTGAGGATTTTAGTTTGCAAATCATATGCAAACATTAGGAAATAGCAGTTAGCTGCACTGAAGCTTCTTTTAAGATTAAACATTTAAATACAGTATTTGATATTACTCAAGAGGCTGCAGGCAATCTACATAGATTTTCTATTGCCTTTCAAAACAATATGAAGAAACAAATTCAACTGCAAAGTCAATAAAGGCAGTCAACTCCCTTGGTGAACTTCGGACTTAAATTTAGTCATAATTTAGGTTTTCCTTCCTCCTTTTGGAATACTTTGAATAAGATATGAAGGGAAAATAAAGGCTGCATTATTCAAATTGATTCCACACTGTTGGATTTCAACTTTTCTCAGTGGCTTTCAGAATCTATAGTAGGAACGGTGACCTGTTAGGCTTAAGTCAGCTGAGACCTGTGAAAGTTTTCAGTATGGTGAGGCAGCGCTGAGTGGCAGAAAGTGTGTCTGTGCTCGCAATAGACTGTGCAGACCCTGTTCCACAATGCAGTGGGCTGTGGATGGCTGCTGGCTTTGCCGTGTGAAGGTTCCCCTGAGCTTTCTACCCTACTTGAATTCTGATTCCCCGACTTGGAAGATTTGTCTGCTAATAAACATCTGCAGAGCATGGCAGTTCTCACCAACCTTTAAAAAGAGTATGAATGTAGGATTATTTTTATTGTTGAACTATGCTTACCTGAATGTTCATAATTTCTTTGTTTTGCATCTAAAATAAGGGTACCTGAAGCCATAATTTATTCTAATCACTGCTTTGCTCTAATAATTAGAGCCTTTTCTGCTGTGTAGCAAACTGAGAAATGCTTGTCTGGTTGATTTTTTTATACTCTTTCAGTTGCATCGCAGATCCAAATACCTAATGACACGAT
This sequence comes from Dendrocincla fuliginosa, assembly GCA_035047845.1. Classification (NCBI taxonomy): domain Eukaryota; kingdom Metazoa; phylum Chordata; class Aves; order Passeriformes; family Dendrocolaptidae; genus Dendrocincla; species Dendrocincla fuliginosa. Next base: position 89,485,284 of record JAWWMO010000121.1, on the reverse strand, counting down.
ACAAATTTGTGTCCAGGGATCTTTAAGTCTGTGAACTATTGAGTGGAGCATACACATTCCCTACATGGAAGATCCAGAAGCACTTATTCATTATCCCCATATATCATTATCACGTAGGATTTGAATGATGAGCAGAAATAAAAAAACAAAAGCACACAATACTGTAGGTATTATGAGAAAGGGAAGGATTACTTTTTGTGTTAGCAAATGCTTACAGAGGTTAAGTGAAGCATTTCATGGGTTTTGCAACATAGAGATATTTCTGATACGTATTTTCCCTTCAAGAGGAAAATTTACATTTAATATTTGACCAGTTGCTAAATCGTCTGTTTTTTTAAAGCCTGAAGTACATGTTGAGTTTAGTTCCTGTCATGTGCAGAAAGGCGGTCACAGAACCACATCTTTTCAAGTTGCTTTCCAAGGCAGGTCTGCATAAGGTTTAAAACATACCTTTTTATTCTCTTCTCTGAGGAGTTAAAATCTGTTTAAAAAATCTGATTTTAATAGTATCAGCTACTATGCAGAGAAAAGTTGCACAATTTATTTCAATTTTCAACAGTTTTTTCTAGGGTATGCAATTTTCTTCTAGCCCCTGATTGTTACTGGTTTAGAACTATTTTAGTCTATCCCATCACTGATTCTAATAATGTCTAGTACCACTTAAAGGGGAATCAGCTAAGTTATAAATCTTATTGAGTAAGTCACATATATGCACTATACTTAGGCTTCAAAAAAGTATTAAGAACAGCTCTAAAGGAACGTGATCAAGGTTAAGAAGCTCACATTTTGACAGCCCAAATCTGAAAAGAAATGTTCTGTTTTATTGGGGTGTATTTTAAAAACATAAAATACCATTTGGAGAGAGAGAAGGGTCAACCTTGCAATGCCCCTGTAATGCTTCTCAGGTAGTTTACATTAATGACCCATGTCTAAAAAATTTCCCACTAATCTTGAATAGGAGCCTTGGTTAACTTTCTGTTTCATTTTATAGTTTTCAGTTAAGCCCCATTTCATTGGACAAGATTATATTCTGGTACATGTAAAATAGTTCTGCCAATGCTTCATAAAAGCAGTATCTTCATCTCTTTTTTGTAATGGAAGGAGGTCTTTTTTGTTAATTAGGTGCAGCACAAAATGGACTGATCAAATTGAGTTCTGGATATTGATCAGACATCCCAAAGGAAATACTGGGAAATCAGAAGATTCATTCTCCCAGATAATATGTGACAAAGGACAAGATTTTGCCTTCTGTTTTTACAAATAAAAAGTATTAGGTTTTAAATACTATAATGGTAAAGGTTTTTTCTTAAATTCTGTTTGCAGGGGGATTCATCTGAGTTAGCTTAGACACCTGAAAATTATTTGTTTAAACTTAAATAGCAAACCCAGATCACTGTCATCTTCAGGAATTAGTAACCTCCAGGGCCACACAGGGAAGATATGCACTGTTAGAGGGAAAAACACTTCCTTCAAGGAATGGAGTACAAGACGGGTTGCACGAACTGATCTTTACCTCTATTGACTGTATGAATATCTGTACAGTGACTAATTTACATTTAGACAACTAACATGTAGATATTCCAAAAAAAGCCAGATTTCATCCTTATGTTCTGAAACTGTACTTTAAAGCAAGTTTTTCATGCATGATGTCATTCATTATGTATGGGTGATTCAAAAGTGAAGTGGTCAAGTTCTCATTCATTCATTCATTCATTCATTCATTCATTCATTCAGAATGCTCTAGTCTCCCCTGTTCTGTACCTATTTGGAAGTGCCCTAATAAAGCAAATAATTTTGGAATGTGCTACCAGTCCTGAGATTTCAGGCTGAGATATCAGGTTCTTGTGATATAAGAGCTGAAGTGTTCACATTTTCTGTTAAGTTCAGTCACTGAAGTAATCCCGGAACCATGATATTTATATACCAGTATTTTGTATCTTTCTATGAATATTCAGTCATTGAGACTAATAGGACTTTCATTCTGTCAGGTAAAGAACAAATACAAATGAACCAACTACAAAAAATACTTGCGGGTGAATAGTGTGATGGGCGAAGTCAAAGTAATCTGTGTCTTGTGAATTTGCACTCATTAGAAGGAAAATACCATGAAAAAATCTGTGAGAAAGATAAATAGAAAGAACCTCCCAATTTACTCTTCTTACCCCTTTCTCTCACTATGCTTTTTATCCTGATTGGGAGAACAGACAAAGAATACCCTCCAAAGTCATAAGCTGCTGAAGCAGATTTTCTACCATGTGAGAAGATGAAATATATCTTGTCTGATGACAGACACTAACCAAGGGAAAAAAAAAAAAAAGAAAAAATAACGTTCAATGGCATTCTCTTTTTAGATCAAACCCTAAGTATTACTTATGGGACATACTGTGCTTAAAAAGTCTTCACCAATGCTGGATTGCAAAAGATGGCATCATGGACTTAATTTCCCACATAAATGAGTCATTGCTCCTCTTGAGCAGAACAGTAATTTCTCTAGTCCTGGGCAAATTAGATGGAATACTTAGAGGATGGTATGTGAATTCTACTGCTTTCTCCTCCCAAAGTGATGAGATAGCATATTTATTTTTCAATTTTAAAGAATAATTTCTATTGCTAAGCGGAAACATCATCAAAGACATGCTCTTTAACTAAATTAGACTTTTGACTCTTCTTCTGAACACTCAAAACACAAACAGCAATGTTTGTAAGCATTTCTTTTTATAGCAGAATGAGAAAGCTATTACTTCAGAGTTTCTTAGACTGCAAAAAGCGAATATGGAAAAATACATATACAAAATTGAAATGGAATCTTGTAGTCTGGGGGTCTTTTTTCCAAAAATGAACTAATTATCATAAACTTTTCAAAGAAAACATCCAGACCTTGGGGGAAGCCCTGCATTTCTGCAAACAGTGAGTGATCACTTAGAAATAAATTGTTGAAATTTAGGAATTACTGTAAATTCCATTATTTCCTTTTCTCTTAATTTCTCTTTTTTTATCTCTTACCTTTTTTTTTCTCTCTCCTCCCTTCCCTCTCTTTCCCTCCCCTCTCTCTTTGTTGTTTTTTTTTCAGATTGGGAAAGCAGGAATTGTTTAGAAATGCAATAGATGAATCATATGTGCCGTGGTATTTCCTTAATCATTAATTTCTTAATGATTTTTGTGTGTAAGAAAGAATCATAGAATCAGAATCAATGTATGACTGAGGTTGGGCAGAAGCAGTCCCTTAATCATCCCTGCGGCTCTTCAGTGAACTCTTTTCATTGTCTCCAAATCACTTTCAGACTGGAGGGTCCAGAACTGGACATGATACTCCAGCTGTGGTCTCACCAGGGCTGAATAAAGGTGAGGAATCCCCTCCCTCGATGTGCTGTCAACATTCCTTCTAAAGCAGGTGAGAATACCTTTAGTCTTCTTTGCTGTAAGGACACAACGCTGGCTAATGGTTAATTTAGTGTCCACCAGGATCCCCAAATATTTTTCTGCCAAGCTGCTTTCTAGCTGCTCTGCTCCATGGACTTCTTCCTTCTGAGGTTCAAGACTTTGCACTTCACCTTGTTGAACTTCATGACATTCCTGTCAAACCATTTCTCCAGACCTTCAAGGGCCCTCTGGATGGCAACACGACCCGCTGGTACATCAGCCACTCCTCACATTTAGGTGGTATCTGTAAACTTGCTGAGGGTATGCTCTGTCCCATAAACAAGATCCTTAATGAAGATGTTAAATGGGATAGAATTCAATGAGTGGCTGGGCACACAGTTTTCAATCACCCTGTCCTTCTCTCTTCTAGCTTGTTATTTCATCTCCATAAGGATGTTACGGGAGACAGTTTTGAAAACCTTACTGAAGTCTAGGTAAACATAAAGCAGTCCTTTCTTTAACTTAGCATTTCTCCTATGTTAGCATGCATCAAATAAAACTAATTTTAAGGCCTGGGCTAGATTGACAAGCAAGGCCAAGGAAAAGAGGATCTGTTGAAAGACATAGATTTAATAATAAGTTAAACTCTTGTTTCATGATGTTTCTTAAAAAACTACAAGATATAAGAGGATCCTATGTTTGCCTGGTAGCACAAATTGTGCCCTAGACCTCATATTTAGTGGGTGAATTCTAAATGTACTTAGGTGGGAGATAAATGCTGCTTATCTTCAGATGTAGTGCTTGCACAACGAATGAACAGAAGTAGAACTCTAGTTGTACAGGCAATATGACAGATGAGACATATCTTGAACCATGACCCCAAATCCTATTGCAGTTAATTATCTGCTTTTGAAGTTCTGAGTTTCATCAGGCAGAAAGTAGATATTGTAGCACTGAGCCAGCAGATGTCGAGGGCTACCCCAGAGTCACTTCAAGGACCAAAGAGAAAAAATATTGTACTCTAATTTAATGCAAGCAAACTGCCACTAATCTACTATAATAAGCAAAAAGGCAACTGATTGTTTTTCTAATGTTAGGTCTCCATATATTAACTACTGTGTGGAAATTGCAAGATATTACATTATTTCCACAATTTAAAGCTCTTTCCTTTTTCTAAAAATAAGGATGTGTAAAGTTTACTGAGATCTGTGTAATTCTTTTTGTTAAACAGGCAGTAATGTAAAATCCTGTGCCTATGTTTGTTGACATATTCCTAAAACTTGCTAATTTACCTGGAACATTTATGCATAAACTAAAAGAATTTTACGTTATTAAACTTTGTTAAGTTCTAACTTTCATACTAGTTCTACTGTAAAATGAGAGGCAATTACAGTTTTAAGGTAATCACTTCATAAATACGTAGTCTGGAAATATATCCATCTCTGTGAAGAGTATTAAAAGGGTTATTAAAATTGTTCTTTTGTCTTTTATTTTTCTGGCCAATTCTAAGTAAGCTGTAATTTGCCAGGAAATGGTGGGATGTATGCATCTCATTAGAGCTAGCTAACTACTGGTTTAAAAATAATAATTAATAATTTTGACTCTTGAATTTACAAAATCTCTATGTAAACATTTCCTTCTGGAGACACTGGGATTTAAGGATGTTTCTCCTAACACAATGACACAGATATTTGTTTATTTTTATTGTATGTACCTCCTTTTCCTGTAGTTGTTTTAAGTGTACTGTTGCCTTAAGGAAAGGGGAAAAAACTTTCCAAGACAACTTTATGTGGGTAAAGCAGAGAAGAGTTCTTTTACTTAGAGGGTTTTGGGGTACAGAATATGAAGGAGTATAAAAGAGTATACAAGGTATAAAAAATATAAAAGAGTACAACACTTGTTGATAAGTAACAGATAGAAAAGACTGGTGCTAAGATGAACTCACAGCCTCAGGAGTACCATGTGAGCTCTTCTCCAAGCACCACCGCTTCAAAACATGCAGAGTAAATTAATCCGAAAGGCGTCCCTTTCAT
>JAWWMO010000121.1:89456321-89478965 GCA_035047845.1 Dendrocincla fuliginosa | reverse complement strand
TTCTCCAAGGTTGCTGGGCTTTGCTTTCTTGTTTTGACTAACATGGTATCTAGTTGTCTTAGCTCTGGTATATGTTTTCCTTACACAATGTTCCAGCTATTATCTGACCCTTAAGACAGCTAACACAGGGATAGAGGTTGCTAGCTACTCTAGATGTGAAAAACTACCTAGAAGTATAAAAATCTACAAATTCATGAAAACCTTAAGGCATCAGTACAAGTACAATGACATAATCAATACTGACCATCTTACTGACAAAATAAAAAGCACCAAGCTTTTGTTCTCAGAGTTCTCAAGTGCGATTCTTCTTTCAACCGTACTGGTAATGTACCCAAAGATAATTTTTTTTCCTTATCAGTAGCACCTTTGGGGAACATTAATCTCTGAATAATTGAGCAACACTGGCTAAGCTGTTAGCTTTAACTGACACATTAGTAGCTGTCATTTAAATTGATAGTTAGAGCTGTAATTGAGAGTAACAGTCAGAAGGTAACTACTCTGTCGTTGAGTTTTTACTGCTTTATGAAATTACTGATCTGATGCCATTCTACACCTGGCTGTGGTGTATAATCACAAGACATCAGAATCTTTTTAGCACATAAGGGCAAAGATTGTGACTTCAATCCTTCCTATTGCAAAGCTTCATATTTTGGTTTGTTTTGTTTCCACTGCTAAATTTTGGATGGATATGTAGATGGATATTCTTTCTTTCTTTCAGCCTGTCTGACTATGTCATCATGGGTGCACAGTTTTTTTTATGACCTTCAATGTGCAACTCTCTCAACTGCTTAGACCTTGTAAAGAATCAATAATCATTCCTTACAAACAGGAGCAAATAGAAAATATTCTATATGACAGACCTTCCATATTGTGACACAAAGCTCAGTGTTTTAAAATTTTTTTCAGTATGCTTTGCTTTGCATAAACAAGTATATAGCTTTGAATGAATTATTATACTCTCTTAAATGTTATGCAAAATGGAGTAAAAGACACAGTTTTTAAATTCTGCATTGTTTCCATATGGTATTAAAAATGGCCACTTTGGAACAGCTCATATTTGCTCTTTTCACAGACACAGGATAATTCCTAAAGCTGCTATTTGTCCTGTTACATTTGTAGAGACATTTATAGTAAACATTCTGCCAAAATTTAGCATTTGATGACTGTGAGTGCTGGCATTTGAGTGCTTCCACTAAAATACTCGGGCTGACTTCAGGCCTGCATTTTATAAACAGAAGCAGCAGTTCCCTAATCCAAAAGGATACCAAGGTGCTGTGACTGCTGCATTGTTGCACACTGTGGTGCTGTGAAGAGCTGCAATTCCAGGTCCACATTTGCTACTTTTATGGGAAAACAATTAAACAGTAGGACTGGTAAGTGTCCTTCTAACTATTCCTAATGTTTTAATGAATATTCTGCGATAGTTGTAATAATGTTCCTTTGTCTATCTACTAAACAGAGATGTTGGTCTCTGTTCAATTTTTCTATTCAATTTAATGCTCTCAGTATGCTAACTCACTCTTCAGAGTACTGGGCAATGTCTAGAATATATTAAAAACTCATCTATATATTTTAAATAAAAATATCATACCTGAAGCTCTTTTAATATAAAATGTACCTTGACAGTTTGCATTTTATGCTTGGAAGCCTGGACTCTGAGCACAAGGCCTTCTAGCTGTTCTAGAATTAACCAAAGTAATGAAAAGGGAATCTAAAATGACGTTTAAAGAATTGTTGGTTTAGCAGTCATTAATGTGCAGAACTATTTTCTGTTACACAATTTACACATGGACTGATAACGCATTACATCTTGGCTATGCAAAAATACCAGTAAATTGGATGCAAATGTTGCTGCATTTCTTTATTTTAAATGATTCCCTTGGCTTTCCAAAATAATTTTGGCAAAGGAATACGAATACTATGCTACCACAGCACAGGCCTTGTAACTGCAAGACGTCACAGAAGCTTGCGTTTATTACCAGCTGTACATTCACCATTTTCTACTGAATGTTATTTTCATAATAGGCAGACACAGAGAAAACCTATAATGCATGTTTTAATGGAACATGACAGCAGCAGTTAAGCCTGGATAGGAATAATTATCTCTATCCAGCATCCTTTGCATTGCAGCTAAATTGACAGCCATTCTGTTCATTTGCAGCAATATAGGTCTATCTCAGCCAAGCCATCTATGATGTTGAAACCATTTGGCAGTATTCCACTTTATATTTCAGTCCAACTTTTTACTGTGAAGCATTCTGATATAAAAACAAAACAGCCACAAACCTGAACTATACAGTAGCAAAAGGTTATTGGGAAGGCTGACTGAGAAAATAACATGTTAACAGGGATTTGCTCTCAAGTGAGACTGTATGTACTTAAATTCTGTTTGGATTGAAAAAAGACCTATTGTTACCCAGTATTTTCAACAATCATCTGAAATAATGAAAAGTATTAAATAACTTCTGGTAAACATAAACAAGTGGCATAAAAATGGAGAAAAAAGAAATAATATTGGAAAAAGGACTGATACACAGAGTCATATGGATCATTTAGAAGCTGATTAGGGTGGTTTATAATATTGCCATATGTTCTGTAACACATCTAGGAAGATATATAGGATATATAGGCTGTGACCAAATAAGCATGTGTCCTCAGGATAAAGCTTTGTGAAAAATAAAGGATAATTACAATAATTAAAAAAAAAAAAGAATACTTGGCTTCAAGACTAGAACAACTTTACTGCTGGATATGAGTACAGCTAGTATCAGAGAAATACACACATTCTTAAACACATCCATTCTTAAAAGGATGATAAACCCCAGAAGATGTAATTAAAAAAGAGAAACAGTCATATTCCATAGATTTTGAAATAGTCTTAAAGAATGACCCTTTAAAAATTTAATTTATGTAGGTCTTAGAAATGGAGAAGGAGGTGACTAGATTATGTGGAATATGTACCTTTACAAAGAGAAAGCTAGGTTCTGAAATCTTAACAGTCTGTGAGCAAAAGGCATAACGATAACAAACTTCTAGCAGCTGATGTCAGAAAAAATCACATTTGAAATAAAGAAACATGTTTTGAATAATGAGGGTGAAAAATTGCTCATAAGATATACCAAGATATGTAATGAATTCTTCATCTCTTGTCTTTAGATCAAACATTTGCCTTACCAGAAAAAAATGTTTTGATCAAATTCAGCTCACAAGAGTGATGTGTCTCCAGCTCTACAAAGTATCAATATGAATCTGGGAGAACTATGTAAGTAATCACGTTCACACACATGACTTTATCAGTGTGTAATATCACGGAGAGGCTTATATTTCTCCAGAAAAAAAAAATAAAAAAAAAAAATAAAAGAGACATAACATCTAGTGGAGGTGGAACTGCTGTTAGTTCCTACTAGTTGACACGGCCAAAAACCTCAGAGCATAAAATACATGAGAGCATGAAGTATAACAACATTATTTTGTTACAGTGTCATTCTAACAATCTGCTTATGCAAAGGGGGGTATTTATTGTAATCTTTTTAATAAATTGTAACTCTGACTTGCAATGTCTCTTGAGCTGGGTTCATTTCTCCTGCCAATTTACCTTTTAACCCACAGAGCTCTGTTCTACTATTGTGTCTGAATGAAAACCAAAAGGGATTTTAGTAGGGGATAGTTAAGAAATAAAATGTGTTCCATATGTCTGATTATAATATGAGAATGGTCTTGAGCAAGAAAAGATTCCATCCTGAAAATCTTGTTCCGTTCCTATCTAATGCTTAAGCTGAACAAGTGTCTTTCTTGACTTGAAACTAGTAATGCCTGTAGTAGTACTGAATTACTGCCCCAGACAACTATCCCAGTAGTGTGCTTTTTGCCTAGACTTGATTTTAAAAACTAGGAAATCAATACTTACACTTAATTTCCATAATGCAAAAAAGGTGTCCAAGATATGCATATCAAGCATCAAAACACTCCAGGATGTTGCACCAACAAGTCTTTTGAAAAACACTGCTAACAGTGGCATTGATGGATATGTGTTCTGTCCAGCTCCTGCTGATGAGACATGAAATAAGCACGCTAATGTTATGGCACTCATGAGAGAAAGATGACAAACTCTTCTAGCCATTTTTACTCAATATTCTGTATATTAATCACTGAATCATACGCAACAAGGATCAATTCCTGGAGCAAATATAGGAATGTAGAATCCTCCTCTCCAGACTGGTTGTCCCCATAACAGGGGCAGAGATGATATTCTTCTGACTTGGCCTTTCTCAGGCCTTTGATTCATGAATCTATCATTGTCTGCTTTGCAGTGGTATAATTTGAACAGGAAAGATGAAAATTAACCAATCCAGTATTTAGGGCTTGTTCCTGAGAGATGTGAAGTATTTGTTTGCCCTTAAAATGAGGAAAGAACAGAATAGAGGTTTCCTTGGGTAGGTATCCTTCTTCTACAGGTTGCTTTATAAAAGATGCACGAACCTACCTAACAGTTACATATTAAAAGAACTGAGATTAGCTCAGTTGGTTAGAGCATGCTGCTAATAACATCAAGGTTGTGGATTTGATCCCTGCATGGGCCATTCACTTAAGAAGTTGGACTTGATGATCCTTGTGGGTCCCCACCAGCTCAGAAAAATCTGTGAAATATTCAGCACTGTCTTGCTTTCTCTCAGCACATACTCTGGAAGCCCATAATTCAGAATATATCTAGAAGTCTGTTCTTCTTCCCCATACAGGTTGTTGCTAATTGAATTATCAATATATTGTTAATAACAATGCGTAGCCTTTCTTTGAAGTCGTACTATAGAAGTTTCGTGGTAAGTCTCCATAGCTACACTATTATTGTTGGGGGGTTTTATCATTAGCTTTTTAGAGCTGAGGAATTGTTTTCCTTTTCTGTGCTTATGTTATGTCCTATTTCCAAGGCACATGTTACTGGTAAATAGTTTCAATAAAAAAGAATGTTTAACATGACAAAGCTATAAATAATGTAAACTTACTCCCTGATTATCTTCTTCACTGACCACATTTTGTTTGTCTTGCTCTTTCTCCTCCATTCTATGATTCAAAGTGAAAGGAGTGTGGAGGAAACATACATCACGTTACACATCACTAAATGGGAGAACAATTATTATCAAAGAACTACCTGCAAAGTTTACCTGTAATGCTAATTAGCCTTTTTGCCTAAAATTTGTTTCTGTGAAGAATTAGCTGTACTATTCTCTAGGATATGAGTATGCATTAAAGAAAAAAGTAGCCATGAAAAATTCATGGCTACAGGAAACAGCTTAACCATGAAATGTTCCTTTTAGAGAAAACTGGGATATATAGATCCATACTGCAGAACATCACAAAGGTCTCAAACTATTACTGAACTTTGGCTCATAGTAAAACCCCTTTGTACTTGAGTTTTCAGACTCTAGGGCAACTCATCATGTTTCTGTTCTACTTCTGTCCCATGAGAAAAATTTAAATATGCAAGTAGAACCATAAAGCACATGAAGCAATATCAGCATTTTCCAGAAGCTCTGTTTATTGCATTACCAGATTTTTTATTCATGAACTTTGCTTTAATCATGTTACTATCAAAGCTTATTATTTTTACTGATGGTAACATTATTAATGTAATTACTGATGATCAGTAATTAACTACTGATTTTCAGTATTAGCAAAATAATGCTAATTTGTAAGGCTGATATAATGCTAAATTTAAAAAATGTATAATGACTATATTTTTCTTATCATACATATATATGTACATATATGAATAATGTTCATTCTTAGATTTACTTTTACTATTTCAGCACAATTTTGTACCAGTCATCCTTTCAATTCTTTAGACTCAAAAATGTAATGATTTTAGGAGCCATAAGAAGTGGGTTCAATAGATTATTCTTTTCTTATCCCTCTATATTGTCATGTAGATTAAATTCAGAACTGTCAATTGGCTAAAAATAATGTGTGAAAATTGAAATGTTCTATATCAGTAAGCCATTACTAAGAGAATAACTGGGTGGGCAAAAGACAGATATATAGGGCTACAGAGAGCTTGTAGTCAAATAAGGGTAATATTACAGACAGAGAAGTAGAAACTTGCTAATTGTGATATAATTGACATTACCTATCTTGAACCCTCTTGCAGTTTAACCCAGAAGACAGCTAAACACTCACTCCCCTCCTGTGGGGTAGGACATAGAATCAGAAAAAAGGTAAAATTTGTGGATCAAGATACAGACAGTTTAATAGAACAGAAATGTAAGGGGAAAATAAGAATGTAAAACAAGTAATGCACAGTGCAGTTGGTCAAGTCCCACTGGCCAATGCCCAAATTTCTGTGAGTCACAAGATTATTTCATTATTGGGTCAGAACCACCTCAAGTCTGTGTGCATGTGTGTGTCTGGGGGAAAGCTCAAGGAGCCCACATGGCAGCCCTGTAACTCACATGACAGATCTGCATCCTCACAGAGTCCACAAAGCAGTCCTGGAGCAGCTGTCGATCCAAAGGGCAGCCTGGGAGCCCCTCCACACATGCCCTGGATGAGCAGTTGGGCTTTGGGACTTGGGTCTTACAATAGCCCCTGAGCAGTGGGCCCCCATTCCACAGCCAACTCCCCTCAGTTTTTTTGCTCAGCATGACACCAGATGGTATGGAACATCCTTTGGGTCAGTTTGGGTCAGCTGTCCCAACTATGTCTCCTCAGACTTTTTTGTGCGAGCCTATGTCTCAACCTCCTCACTAGCAGAGTGGCATGAGAAACCGAAAGGTCTTTGATCTAGTGTCAGCCTTGGTCAGCAGCAATCAAAACCAACAGTAACCGAAATTAAAACACTCTGCCAGCTACTGGGAAGAAAATTAACCTTATCTCAGCTGAAAGCAGGACAAACATGTTTAAGCAGCCTAACAGGAAACAGGGTATAAGCATTTATAGCACAGTAATACTGTAAGTAAATTGGGTCCAAATATATAAAAGACCCACAGCCAAAAAGAGGTAAATGAGGACGTCTGTCTCCTTTAAACAATAGAGCACAGAAAACATCAATACATGCTCAAGCAGTAAAATCTGCAAGTCAGGAAATTAAAAGAAAAAAAAAGATGTAGAGTAATGAGGATAACGAGGAAAGAAGTCTGGTATAATCAAGCACTCTTGCAGAATGAGTAGGATGAAAACCAAACCAAGTCCTTATCCGGAAGGTATGATCAACTTTGTTGGAAGCACTTCAGATCCTCACACTTTCTTTGGAGAAGAAATTGCAAAACACTCCCAATGAAAGAGCTAAAATGGGGAAGAAAAAGATCACCCACTTCAGTATTGACCTCCTCCACTGAAGATCATTCCAGCCTGGCCACACCAGCCTTGAAGACTAAGGCTGTGGGGGCTGTGACCTTCACTGCCAACAACAGCAGTGCCCTATACTGATGGTGAGCATACAGCCAGGCTGTTGAGGACTAATTATTTAGATACATAGTGATAATGACAGATAATGAGTAAGAACTAAGACTTAGCAGCAAGTGTGGAGTTGATGAATGTCAGTCTTTAAAGTGCTGTTCTGAAGTCTGATATTGGTCTGACTTATTTGTCTTTTTATTCTTTCATCACAATGATCTCTCATTTCCTCGGGCTCTTGGATATGTATAGTCATATACTTAGTTGCCAGAGGGCTTTTGCAAGAGGTCTGAGAGGAAATTATTGATGTGCCTTGTGACTCCCATGTAGCTAGTAAAAAAAAAAAACCAAAAACAATCTAAGCTTAATAAAACAGGCAGTTGACCAAAGTCAAATAGAATCATATAATGATTAAGGTTGGGAGAGACCTCTAGAAATTACTTCCCCTCACCTAAGACACGACAGTGAGATTTTCTTCAAATTTATTCTTCCTTCTTATTCTAAAGGACAATATAAAAGATGTGATGGGAGCTGGATGAAAACAGAGGAAATCGTACAAATCTAAGGGATGGAAATGCCAGAAAAGCTGAGCTGCTGTGCAGGAACTGCAACTCTGAAGGAAATAGCAAGGAACATTCATGATAGAACTGGGGAAATGGGTAAAGTAGGGATTAGTTCAGTCTAGACTCTTAAAAGAAGTGCTGCATTTCTGCCATTAGAGTCTGAAGGCAAAAAGAGATGGAGAAAATGCTTTCTTGTGGATGGAGATAGAAACAGTGAGATCTCTTAGCTTACTGTAACGGGCATAACAGATCTGACTTGGAAAAGAAAATTAACTTATTGCCAATAAAAATAGACTGGTGTAGTGAGGGAAAAAATAATACAAAAATTAAAAACACCTCAACATCTTCTTTCCCCCTATTATTCCCTGGCTAAACTTCACTTCTTCACTCCTAAATGCTGACAGGTTCTGGGGACTGAGAGGAAAACACTGCCAGTTCTGGGGCATGTGCACTAAACAAAGCCCCCAGATCTCGTTTGCCTCTGTCTTTCTGTAGAGATTTAACCTGATGTTTACTGTGCAACAAAACAACTGTGATTCATTCAAGTGGTGTTTTAACCAAATCCTATAAAAGACACTCAAATGAGCTACCCTGTTTCCTTGCAACTTGTTCTGCCTTCTTTTTGTAAAATGTAGTAAAGGTTAGAATTGATTCGACAAAGCTAGACTGGATACTTTGCATTTACTTCATATGATTCTTGTCAGTATTTTATATGAAAAGTGTTAACTGCACCTCTTTTTCTGGTAGATTATTTTAACACAAATACAGAAAAAATGATTGAATGAACATGCAACCTTGAAAAACAGCAACCACCAAACAGGGAAAAGCCCCATAGTACTCTGGTGGCTCTGCCAGGAAAATATATTATTGATGAATGCAAAAGAGACTTCCAGTTGTGCAGGTAGGGGTTGGACAACCTGCATTAGATCTGAGGAGCTGTGGGGCTGTTTTACTGAGAAAACTCACATTGTGTCACAGCTACAGCTTTAGGCACAGAGGTGCAACCAATGTTATAGATCATATCACCAGCCATAATAGGCAGCCAGAGGTTGCCTATTGCTTCCAAACCAGGCTGACTGGTTAGCTGAAAGGGCTTGGGATGCTACCGAGCAAATTCTAAATCCTTTCAGCTAAGAATGACATTTTAATCCTTAATGTAATGGACATGTTATAATTTTTCAGTAAAGCTTTATAAATGTGACTGAGTTGCTATAGGATTATTACTAGGTACAAGAGCCACTCATAAGGTGAACCTTGAGACCGAATCAGTAACACAGTATTTCCAAATACTGTTTTGAGTCTTAGAAGTTAAATAAGATTAGTCTGCCACAGCTGGAGTGAGCATTTTAGTTTTAATTCAAATTCTCTAGAAATTATAATTTTATACACATAAGGTAAACTGTTACTTTAAATGCATTTATCTATCTCTATGTCTGTATCTCATATATGCTTTGCAATAGTTTTCAAAATAAAATTAATATCTAAACTATCACACTACTCAGAGAAGGTTTATCATGGAAAAAAGATTTCATTATACTCTTTAGATGCAAGACAAGCTGGTGCAGTAGAATGTGTTCTTCATTCATGATTCCTAGCAAATGGACTTTTAATTAGACAAATTCTGCAACACCTGTGACCTGGATAAGCCTTGCCACCTTTTGTAATGTTGCCATGTCTACGAAAAAAAGGTTGATTTGGCATCAAAATCAAGTCATACCCCCAGGAACATTCTGATTTATTTAGACTTATATGAAAGCTCACCAGCATCTTTAAGGACCCTTGACAAAATAAATCCTGGGGACAGGAATCTGAAATAGCCCACCTTGAATTGCCATCTTTCAAACATCTTCAAACGGGATTAATACAATTACAGGTCTGTTCCTTCCAACTATTGCAACTATTGTGAAAGATAAATCTTTCATTAGTAATGCTAGCTAACAGTATGATATACTAAGGATATAATATTTTTAACTCTATAGTCCTGTAGTGTCATTTCAATAATTCTCTGCATGTCAGCTCTTTCTTCCTGTTTTCTCTATAACGCTACTTTTCTCAGCATAACTAGAGTCGAGAACAGGTGAGTTCAAATCTGGCATCACAAATGATATTTGCTTAAAGCACTGTCCTGTTTTATCTGTAAGATACGATTTTTCTGAATTTTATGTAAGGTAAGTATTTCCCTTAAGATTCTTTTCCTTCTCAGAGAGGTGGAGTGCCTGTGATAAACATACATTGCAACAGTCTGTGGTGCTACTTTATCTTTGGAAGTGGCAAAAGGGGATACAAATGTGTGATGTGAAGGGCAGATGCCATCAAACCATGGCTGAAGAGACTGTGGAGCTGTATGACAATCACCCACCTTGTGATTGGGAGCCCGCATAGCAACCTAGTTAGAGGCAAAAACAGAATTAGAACTTTCTTGGCTACTTGTCACTCTGGCTGACATTACCACCATGTCTTATAATTGCACTGAATACTAAGAAAACAAAACCTGAACTAAATTTTTTTACTGTTTTTGATGATTACAGCCATTAAGGCATATATTTATATCTCACATAGTTAAGAATATGAAACAGAATGCTTTTTTGTTGCCTTAACTTTAGTGACTTTTAGATAATCTGTCAAAATACTGTCTCTGAGTTGCTGATGTTTCTTTATCTAGAAGAATAATCTACTTATGCTTTTGCTTCTGAACACAAACAAATCAATCTGTCCTCACAAAAGAGTAGGGAGAAGCCTGTAAAGTGTCCCTTGTGAAAGAAACTTAAAAATAAGAGACAAGAGAAATAATCTAATAAAGTATGAATTGATATGAAAAAAATAATATTTTCCCCTGGTACTAGAGCTATAAGGAGAAAAATGAGAACTGTAATGAATTGGTTTTTATACACAAATGGAAGATGTCAGTGATGGAGAAGCAAACATATTCTTGTTTATCTTTTTCACAATGGAGTAGCAATATTGGCTCAGGCTGAGGAAAAAGGTGCTATAAATATATATGAAAGACCACATTTAAAATAAATTCTAGAATCTTGACAAGACAATGCAATTTGATGCTTTTGTCTGTCTCTTCCATTGTAATTAAATCAGACAGCAAAGCTAGAAAGTTCCATCTCCTGCCTAAATGTGAATTCAACCTGGATCAAAAAAATAAATCACTGGGATAAGCCTACAATGAAGAATACAATAGTCATGCCTTCTCCAGCTTCAAGTTAGTTCAGAGGCAGTCTTGCTGCAGCAGTGTGACAAATTGCACCTTCCAGACTTGCACATGAAATGCCAGTATTAACTCTAATTCTTTAACTAACTCAGAGCCAGATTGGGCGTTGCTGCACAATTTGGCTTACTGCATGCTGACTCCTTAGCACTGATGGGGTGAAGGTGGTCAGTGCTGCTTGCCCACAAAGGAGAAAAGTCCTTTCTGACCCATCCAGAGCTTTGCCTAGTGCAGAGAACTAGGGCAGAGGTACTCTACCTTGACAACCTAAACAATTGGATTGTATTGACCATAGAGCATCCAGTGACCTTGCCAAGGAAGCATCACATGAAAAAAGGAAAACTAAAGTAGTTTTCAGATGGTGCAACAGGGAGCTTATAAACAATTTTTTGTGAAATAAAAAAATGCCTTGTCTGACCAGTGAATATCTATAGGAAAAGTGTACATCATAAAGTAAGAAAGAAAACAAAAAAGGAAAATTGTTAAATTTCTCAGAATTTGGACTATAAAGCTGTCTATCTTTGTGACAGCATGACAATGCTCATTAATCATATTTTAAGGAAACATTGTTGTGATATAAATGTGACTCTAAATCACCCACTGATCAGTTGAATGAGTGTTCAATACCACTGCATAACTCATATGGCTGAATACGATACCAAGAAGTCAGCTAATACTTTCATAATGAAAAAGAGAAGTATTATCTCGTGGTGTTTTCAAAATATATTCCCTCAATATCCTATACAGCTTTTGAATACATTAAATATATTTATCATTTTAAAAAATTACTGGTGTAGTCATGTGGGAAATATTGCTTGTGTTTGTGCAGGCAATCATCTATAAAATACGTTCATATTTTAAAGTGTTTTGTACTTACGTTGACTGTTAAAGATTTTGAAGTATTCTGCAATGGTGAAATGTGGTTATATCCAGCATGGACTTTGACACAAAGCATCCTGTAGGAGGTAGAAATCAACATAAGGCTCTAGATTTTACTGGGTCCATGGAGTGAAGCGGACACAAAGAAAAAAAAAAAGTGATATCTATTAGATAAACAGAAAGAGGAATAAAAATGAGTGAGACCGTTCTGTTTTATGAACTCATTTTAAAGCACTGTTGATATATTGAAAATGGCTTAAAAAAGAGCTACAAGAATGATATAAGTTTGGGGGTGGGGGTGGGGAAATGCCTTTATAGTGAGATACTAACCCAACTCAATCAATTTTGAGTAATGAAATGAAGGTTCAGTAACAAACCTAATGATGGTCTATAAATGCAGATACTTCCAACTCGAGGGAAGCTTAATCTATCAAAGACATTAGAGACTTACAGACTGAACATGGAGCATAGGTCAATTGACACTAGAAATGAAACATGTATTTTTACAGTGAATCATCGCTAACCAACAGAATAAGTTACCTAGATGCTCAATAAGTGTTTAAATAAAGATTAGATGTCTTTCTGAAATACATGTCCTAGCTGAAACAGAAATACAAGGCTTGATGTGCTAGTCAGAAAAAACAGATATGTTAACATGTAGGTCTCTTAAAACCTTTGTATTTAATCAGTTCTTCAATTTTTTCTGTGATGGGACTCTGAGTTCAGCTATGCACATACACTATATAACAGCACAGCTTTCTTGCACTGCAAATGAAGCTTGACTGTCCTGTGGCCTAGGGTCTTTAGATTGCTGCTGGGGGCAGATTCACCCCCTCACTGTTGTTACAGTCTCCAATTCCACTGTCAAATATGAAACTGAGAAAAATCTTGCCATCAGTAAGAAAGGCTGACAAAGTAGTCTTTATGACTCAGTGTGTACCCTATAAATGGTTGTATATAAGGGAGGCTGCTATGCCCATCCCTCAATAAATACCCTCAGAATAAACAACTTCAGTCTTATGTAGCTGATGATACTGAGCTGAAAGTGGGAGAGAAATACGGTGGTCAAATCTGACTCAGAAATGATGAAGTCTTCAGATGAGTGAGACAGTGTGCAACTATTCTGTTTTAGGTTTCCCCAACCAGAATTGCACAAGGCAAGATGGTGGTAATCAGGAATGAAGGACCCAGAAATGCTGGCCATAACTGAATGTGTTTTCCAGGAACTGGGCAAGACACAATGTCAGTAACTACCTGCTGGCACAAAGAATAACCTATTAATTACCTGGTAGTCTGAACATGGAATAAGAATTTACTCAGGCTCATCACATCCTTTAGCATTCTTCAGATAAAAAGGAAGTCCAACATGGGATAATGCCTGCTTTATGACTCTTTTTACACTACTGAAAAAGAGCTTGAAAGCTTTCATGTCAATGAGAATCAGACCCTAATGTTGCAATCTATAAATTTAAGTCTTGTATACCCTGTTTAAAGCCAGCTTCCCTTTTAAAATAACACCTACTAATGTTCCTAATCGCAGAATCACAGAACGGGAAGAGCTGGAAGGGGCCAAAATTGTTGGATCTGGTCCAACCTCCTTACTCACGCAGGGCCATGAAAGAGCACATTGCACAGAATTGCACCCAGACAATTCTTGAGTATCCCTAATGAGACAGACTCCACAATCTCTCTGGACAATCTGTTCCAAAGCTCAAATCTTCTAATGAAGATTTTTGGTTTTTTGAGAATTGCAGATACCAGATATTTAGCCTGTATCTAAAACCTGGGACATCATAATGTTTCAAGTGCAGCCCACCTCCACCTCAGAAGGAAATCCAAGCACACACCATCAGTCTCATCAGTCTCTTCCCTGTACCTGGATTTCAAAAGGACCAGAAGAGAGCTACAGGGCATGCTGGGCAGCCCCTGATCCAGACAGCCAAGGAGTCAAGACCAATTTGGACTGCCCAGCAGCAGACACCTGCAACATACTGAGTGTCTTGGGTTGTGTCAACAAGACTTGCTTCTCTTTTTGCTGAAGATTTCTGGGGAAAGCATACTGCTTGGTATTTATATGTTGTGATGCAGTTTCAAGATGAGGTTTGGTTTGTAGAAATTATTTTATCTTTCATTCCTAGAAGTGCACAAAATATTAAAGCAAACTTCCTAGTAGACTTTGTTCTGTGGTGTATTTCCAAACTTATGAAATTTGACAAGACATCACTGTCACCAATTTCTAGTTAATCACCATTTATTTGTCTTAAGGACCGAGACAGAAGATTGAGGGCAATTATGGATTATTTCTTGACTAAAAATTACAGAAATTGTAGGAAATTTCTTGAAAAATGTCATTCATCATACTGATAGTCTGCAGGTTATCACAACTTTTTCCTTTTTCTTTTCTGCAGGGTTACACTAGACTGTTATTTTATTTTATTTTTTTTATTTTATTTTACTTTTCACACTTACCATGATGCTATTGAATTTTTACCTAGAGCCCCTTGTTCTGAGCTGCACTGTCTTTCTTGAACTTGGATGAGAAGCAGATGAACCAGGCAACTTGAAAAGACAGATACCACTCCAATGTGTATTTATTATGAGATGGTAGAATTGTTCTGCATATAAAACTTAGCTTCCAATATAGTTTGGACAAAAGTATGTACTTGAGTAGCATTAGAATAGGATGTCTACCATAATTGCTTTGACAGACACAGGGAAAGACTGTCTTTTGTTTCACCTATCAATCTCTCTTTTGCCTATGTTTTCCTTTCCACTTTACTCATTTTGATCTCACTAATTCCAGTTTGCAGTTTTCTGTTCACAGCTTCCTCAATCCAATTTTCCTCATATGTATGCTACTTCTTTTCCCATATTTCCTTTCCTGCTTTCTTTTCCCTTGCTTTCTGCCTTACTGCTAGTTTCCTTTTTTTTTTCACTTCATAATTCAGTATTTAAACCTTTAAAAATTACTCTAGAATTGCACACTGATGTGAGTCATTTACATAATACTTCATCAATGGGTGAAATTAATAACCAGTGGAATTCTCTTGATATTACTGAAGTTGTTCGTACGTGCAGCAACAAGACGGCTTTATATCATTATTTATATCATATCTACTTTAACCCTGGAGGATGACAAAGCACAACCATTCCAAAACACAAGAGAGAAAGTTCAGGTTGGATAATGAAGTGATTTTCTTAAATAAACAAGATAAAGACACACGTGCCTCTTGAGTTCTTTCCCACCAGTACAAACCTGAGCAACCCAGAAAAAATCATGATTTTTTTATGCCTCTGTCCTTTGATTCCCCCAGCTATTATTTCAACACATTGTTTTTAGACGAAGGCAATGTGGTTTTAAACATGAGTTATGGATAGATATGAAAAGTGGGAATTACGGTAAATATATATATATACATTTGAATTTTAGACAAACACAAGACAAGAGAGTTAGCCACCTTGTATGGGAGACTGAGAACATTTTGCTTATAAATACCAGCTGACTTCAGTGCTTGTATCATTTTGTATATCTGTATAGATTTAGTTCAAGAGCTCAGGGATTATTACTCTCTGTGAGTATATGAAGGGTAACTAACAGAGAGATTATTGTCAGAAGAGTAGAGCTTTCTACAGATTTTTAGGGGATGAACAAATAGAAAAAGACAGCAAACACTAATGCATAGAGAGTTAGAAAACATTTTCTTTCTGATTTTGGTGTGTTGAGTCACTGTATGAAAGACTCACCCCTTGAAGCATCAATACTGTATAGATAAATTGTGTGCACACACAGTGTCTCAGGCAAGAGAAATTTGTGGAAAAACAGTATTTAAAAATACACACACACACATATACATATGAAATATAGCTCAAATACAAAAGATGGCATAGTTCCATGACAATCTCTATTCTTTGTTGATAATGATCAGTTTCCGTGTTGGTAAAACAGAGATAATATTGGTCTTTTCTTTCTCCTCTTTTTCACTCTAAGGTTTTGTTCCTCTATATCAAGTAATGGTGAAAGTTTAGTTTTGTTACACAGGAGGTATTTTCTGTCTGAAATAATTTTAGCAAATGCCACACCATTTGTTATACAGAGTTGCAAAACTCCATAAATTACCCTTTAAATTCCAAATGTGGCATTCATCAGTTCTTAAACTGTACATTCCTCTTTGCATCAGATAGTGTTGGACTGTCCCCAGGACAACAGGGGTACTTGAACTCTGCTGGTAGAGGAGGAAGCATCTTGCTGCCACTTAGTCTACCACATATAACATGTGTAAGGTCTCATTCACAGACTTATTTCAACATATAGAACAAACCTTCACTGGGGCAATGAAGTACCCTGTGTAACATGGTAAGCTTAGTCATACTATAGCTACACCTTTCCTCAAAATGATGTGCATTTATAGGGTCCATCCAATCCCTTTTTGCAAAGATACGATATTCTGTCCCAGTTGCGCCCCCTCCCAACTCTTGCTTTCTTACTCGTGGGGTGGTATGAGAAGCAGAAATGGCCTTCACTCTCTGTAAGCACTGGTCAACACTAACTAAAATATCCAAACTATTCCCTCATCCTAGCTACTATGAAGAAAATAAACTCTACCCAAGCCAAAATGCGCTCAGTGGCAAATTGTAAGAATAAGACTGTATTCTTGAGAAGCCATCCTCACTACAGCCTATTCTCCAATATATTCTGCCTTTTTTTGCTCCTGTTGTATTTGTCTAATGATCTAGTCAATATTGTCACAGTCTTTTACTGTCTTCCTTTAGAAAACAGAACAGAAAGACATGTCCATAGTGTTCTGCATAAATGCTTAACTATGTGTTAACTGTGATTTGAAGTTTATATTTTCCCAGCTCCTGTAAAGAGCAATTATGCTCCTTAAAAATTGATGTAGAGTAGCAGCAGATGAAAAGGAAGGTTATGATCTTAAAGAAAACAGAAAAGAATAATTCAGCTGATAAAGCACACCAGAAACAAATCAAACAGATGAATTGACTGCATCAACACAAAAATGATGGAAAAGATAAATCAAGCCTCTAACAGAAAACAACTAGAAGTGGACAATAGTTTTACTGTGTATTAGAGGTGTTAAGTGGAAAACATCAATGAATGTTTTAGTAGGCTGGCCTTTGTCTTTCTAGATCATGGCTATTGTCTGCTGCCAGATTGGAAAGGAAACCAGAAGCTTTTTGTTATAATGCCTTTTCAGACACACCAGTGTCTGACTGATTTCAGATATCCCATTCCCAAATGTAATACTGTGTGTCTGACATCACTATTGCAGGCAATCACAATGCTGATATTGATAAGCTAAACTAATAGTTTGCCTTTTTCTTTTGTGCTGAAATCTGGCCTGATGAATAGAGACCTATTCAAAGTCAATACTACTCTTATACACAGAAGCGTAAACATTTCTTCATAGATATGAAATATCCATCAGTACTGCTTAATCAGAAAAAAATCTTAACTTGTTAATAAGGCAGACGTAACACTGAGATATGTAGCTATTTCTGTCATACATGGAATTATGTCACTTAAAATAGACAAAAGGATGATAAGGATATAAGATATACTTAATTATCAGCCTTGCTTAGATTTACATTCATGATATTAATTTGCATTATTTTTTTAATCAATCAACCTTTTAGAGAAAATTGGATGAGATCTGCTTTCTTTACTGTGGCATTATGTATTTCCACAGAATCTCTTAATATGCCAAGTTGGAGGGACCCCCAAGGATAATCAAGTACAACTCCTATTTTCTAAAAACTCTCCTTCCCCCTAAAGACCCCACTCCAAAATGACTGTCCGCTAGTCTTACCTCAAGAGAGATGAATAGCTAATTTATTAAAAAGATGGTCTGTATTTGGATTTTATTTTTGCTTTCATTTCAGTCCCCTTTGAAGGGCACATGACTCAGCCTTGTGTCTCCTTGGGTTGCTGTTTGGGTTCTTGACTGGGAAGAGCAGGCACATGGAGACTTTTCACATGAGGGCCTCTTTTGTCTGTGATGTTGCCTTCAAGGTCCCCTTCTCTCCATTGTTCAGAATTGAGCATTTTCTACTTCCCGGAGAAGAAAATTTAATTTCTGTTTATTTTTAAAGAAATGTAGACAGATTTTTCCATTACATTTTAATATTCTTAACTCATAAATTACATTGAAATCAATAAACTATTATTGATATAGTAGTCTGCATGTATTATTTTATGCATTCTTGTTTGCCATTGGCATGCTTCTCATTGCATAACACTCAACAAATGACAGCTGTTGTCTCAAAGGCCTTACAAAACTGTGACCGTCATGTGCAAATTTTAATTCCTCTAGATAGGGAAGATTCTCAAAAAACAAGTAATAAAAATGTGCAACATCCAGTTTCATCTCAATGCAAACTACATCTAAATATTTATTTATATATATCCATTTATATTGCTTAGGTAGGGCATTTGCCTTGGGGCTTTCAGGAGGGCTTTCAAGTCCTAACTACTTCATAAAGTGCAAGTAGTCCCCATAACACATGGTTGTCAATTTGCATGAGAGATCACCTCCAGTCTAACTTCTCACTGAGAAGACAGGCAGCTGTGCTCTGACAAATAAGGTTACATATCCTTGCCATTGAAAACAAGATTTTCATGTCTCCTCTGTAAAGCAGTAAGTTTGGAAAATGTCTGTAATAGTCCATCTGACCAGAGAAAACTTGCAACTTCTTTCAGTTAGTTTGCCTTTCAAATTAAAATAGGACTTAAGGCTTCATATTTTAACAGTTGTTTGCAAAGTAATTTCAAAGATATTTTTAGGACACCCAGGTATACCTGATACAGAATGTTAGACAACTGAAGAGTCACTGTGGCTTTGATATCTTCTTTCTTCTTTCCATAATATGTCCTTGAAAAAAAAAATCTTCATATCTTTTGGAAAAGTACAAGCTCCTTTGACATAAAAACTGGGCACACAGAATTGCTAAAGTGCAAGTAGAATAAGAATTGAGAATTGCATAAGGAAAGGGATATATTAGTAGAAGCAGAATAATCAAACTTCTTAACACATTTTAGTATATTTGATTCACTCTGAATGCCGATGCATACTTGCATGGAAAATCAGACTATTAGTGTATAAACTATTAGTGTATAAACTATTATAAACTAGTGTATAACTATTAGTGTATAAATTCTGGTTTTCAAATAGTGGTAGGTTCATTCATAAAAAAATTACCATTATTTGCCTACTCTGTGTTATCTTCCTCTTGTTTGAAAAATTTGCCCTTACTGACATTGAATGTTTCAAAGCATCAGCTTTTGGATGCCCACATTTTCCTTTTTCTCCTTAAGTTCAAGTTCTTATGATTTAATTTTGATATTTTTTAAAAAATGATTTTGAAATAATCTCTGTAAATAGCAGTTCTATGTCAATAATTGACACCACATGCAAACCTAGCTAGACATAAAGTATAAAAAGCGGAAGGGATAAAGAATTAGTCCAAATAAACTTTCAAGTAACCACATATTCGTTACTTTGTTAAATAACCTAAAAGGGATTTATTTGAATTCAGGGTAAATGGCAAAGCTGCATTAATCAAAGATACTGAAAAAAAATGCAGTTTATTTTTGCCTCTGTCATTTTTACTTCTTGTTTTATCTCCTGTATCTTAGGGCTAAAACAATACCTTAACATATCAAAAGCCATCACTAACAAAAATCCATTTGGTTTTGAATGACATCTGTAATACTGAGGTATTAATTCATGTAGTTACACAGTATCTGGATCTCAACAATCACATTACAGCTACATATCTCAGATACAGACATCTAAAGTCTTTCACTTACCATTCTTCACATTTTTACTCCACATTTTTCAGACAGTTTTGACAGTTTGGTTATTTTCCGTAGTTATAATATCCATATTCTAGAACCATGTAGATACATAGATGGGTATAAATACATGTAATGTAAAAGATCCTCAAATATAAAGCACCCATCTTCTTCATCTTGAAAAGAGTGGAGTACCTGAAAGTTGTTAATCATATTATTTAATCTACCAGAGATGGGTTATTAGGTATTATGGTGATGCTGATGATGAATTAAGTGAGGAAGAGGAGAATGAAATAGGAAGGATGTCAGAACCTGGTCCTTAATTGTGATCCACTAATTTGCCCTGGTAATTTATCCATGCATGATTTCTCTTGTGCTTCTCTCCTTCTTCTCTGAATGAAAAAAAAGGGAATGGAAAATATTTCAGCCCTCATCACTGTCAGTGTGGGCAGAGTAGTCACCTTGGGGAAGGATAAAACCAAGGTTCTACGGTCTATATTCCTTCCAGTAACCACCTACTGTAGGAAGAAAATGTGAGAAAAATATTTCTGGTTTATACCTGTCCAGGTGGCACCACGGACATAAAGGTTCTCACGCATGAAGGATCTTGCCCACCCTAGTGTAGTGCCACAACCAGTGGTGAAAACTAAGTTCAAAACCTATGTACTATTTATGTCATTGATAAGAATGTTTATTATGCTAGATTTTTAAAACATTAATAAATATATACATATCAGTTGATGCCAGATGAAATATAACATTTTAATGTAGGCACTATTTATTTGTCAAATATTTTTCTATTAAAATTTTGAGGGGTGGCTACAGTATCTCTTGGCAATATTTTTCTCTTCAATAGAAAAACGGCTTGTAAAGGAACATGGATTTCACTAGCCAGTATTATGACATGACAGAGTGTTTCACTGTCAAAGAACTATCATTTATGTTATTAACCATCAGTAATTTTACTAAAATGCTGATGTAATGTGAGCTAAGAACATTTGACAGATTTCAGGGAAAAAAAGGCAGTTAGTGTCAGTTTATGAAAATGAATTGCCATGAAAAATAAATTGATTCTTCAGTGTTCATAGTTTTTAATCAGCAGACAGAATAATTGATAGTGTTATGGCTCATATAAGTTATCACGTATGTACCTTTTCATATATTGCAAAGATATTCCTAACTCTACAGCCCCTTCAGAGCTTCAATTAGATAATGATAAAGTCAGCTCTCCCACAAATTGCTTTCCTGAGTGCAATCACACATAAGAAATATACTCAAATGTATCTGCAGTGATATGTAACTGCAAGGCCATGTTTACATCGGTGCTGCTGTAGATGACTGAATTCATTCAAAGGAGAAGAGAAAACTGGCTATGTCTGCAGAATAATGTTATTACTCTTGACTCCCTGCTAGCGTCTTCCTCTGTTTGATCCTGTCCCTACAAACCTGTAATCATCAAGTTCCAGGCAGCATGCTCTTTAATGTGAAAATTGAAATAGGCTGAGAAGATTACTTTGGAACTCAGGTATCACAGGAATGTGCCCAGCAGTGTGATACGATACAATTCAGAGACAGGCAGCTGTAGTGCTGCTTAAATTGTGGACATACGGAATAGAATCAAACCAGTCCAGCAGACATTGTGGGAATGCTGCCTGGAGGATCTTGCAGGAGAGTGTTTCATTGTCACCTTCACTTCATGGAGATAAAAGCTTAGCAGGGAACAAGTGAATAGTTCTGGTGTTGATTACAGCAGGCAAGAAGAGCTCCTGGAGGGAGGTTGTAAAAATAGTGGATTAAAAGTCCTAAGTGACATGCTGCTAATTTGGAGGCTTTCATCCTCTGTCTAGATTTCATTATTGATGACACCTTTGTAAGTAATGCATTTGTGTAAGGACCTGTCTCTGAATGTTGGAAACTCAATTACACACTATGTTAATGTGGGTTGATTAGCTAGTGGCCTTCCACTAAAAGGAAGTGGCTTTGGCATTTTTTTTTTTTTACATAACTTGATGGTGGCACTTTGCTGTGGATGTTCACATGCTAAAAAATATGCTCAATGAGTTTTTGAAACTGTGTTTCAAGGCAAAGTTTAGCTATTACATGAAAAGTTCCAGTGGGGCACAGTCCAAACCCACTGTTTCATTTAAATGATACTTCAGATGCATATATATTCAATATCTAAGAAAAATAATGCTTTGGCAATGGGTTCTTTATTTCATTACACTAAAATTTCAAGCATAACCAATTCTCTGATATTGTATCTGATGGACTGGACTAAACAGATTGAAACAGATTGCGTGATGACTTCAAGAGCTCGTATTCTCCTGCCCTTGACTATATCTAAATGGCTAATGGCATTTGAATTGGCATTCTTATGATCAAAGCACATAGATATTTGAAGACACAAATATATAAAAAAGGGATTTGTCGGGGAACGACTACACAGACTGTAGGAGACAAAAAAGAGGAATTCGGAAAAAAGGACAAAAGAAGACGGGTGACTGATGAAAAGGGGAGAACTCTGCTCCAAAGAAACCTGGACTGACGAGTATAAAAAGTTTTTTACTGTTGAAGTAGCTTATACAGAGATTTCATTGTTAGAATAGTAATAATTACATTTCAGTTGTGTGAATGTTCTGATTGGTTGTTTTAGTCCCGTTCTCCCATTGGTCAGCCTGTGGTGCACTGCACCACCTCCTTATATGGCTGACTGCTCCCAAGTTTTCCTTTGTATGTCGCAGTTGCCACCCCTTTATCCCTTATGTGTCGTGTTCCACCCTAACTCCACC
>JAWWMO010000121.1:89395756-89447811 GCA_035047845.1 Dendrocincla fuliginosa | reverse complement strand
ATCCATCTATCCATCTATCTATCTATCTATCTATCTATCTATCTATCTATCTATCTATCTATCTATCTATCTATCATCTGTCTGTCTGTCTGTCTGTCTAAGGATTTTTTTGTCATGAATTTTAGACATTTTATCCACACTGAATTTGATTTATGCACGTGTATATGCATTAGTCAGGGTAAGAGATGAGTGTTCTGTTGCATTTCAGAAAGCATATTTATATCCTTTATAAAAGGCAAAAATAAATAATGTAGAAATGTTTGAAAACTGTTTAAAATTCCAGGCATTTTTACTTTGAAATCTGAGTTTCCTATTCTGACTTTATTGCAGAACAAATTCTGCAGTTGGGAAGATGTGAGAAATGCTGTGAAGTTTCCTTTTCAGCCACTGCCTGAGGTGCCAGTACAGTCTTGGGTCTTGGATTAGAAACTTGACCTCAGCCCAGCTACAAAATTAGATTAAGCAGAACTTTAGGGTAATCAGTGCTTCAACTGAAATGAGTATTACACATGTAAACTATGCATATATGCAAAATATTGTGATCTTGGAAACTTTTGAGTGACAGACTATAGACAAAAGCTGGGTTTTTAGAAGACACTTAGGTACTTTGGTGCTCAGTGCTGCAAAGCCTTAGGGACAGGTGCATAATGTGACATAGGCAACAAAGGTAAGAGTCATAATTGCCAGTGATATGCCTCAAATTTAGCTGTCCAAATCCAGATTAATCACTCTCAAAGGCTTTTATGGTCATGATGAGGAGAGATTAATACCGCCAAATCCTAGGTCTAACTTTAAGAACATGCACTTAATTTTCCTGCTCCCCTCAAATTTCCAAATAAGTTTTTTCACAATCTCCCCACTTTCATCAGTTGAGAAGGTAATTTATAAATACAAGACTGACTAAAACTGCTGAACAAACTGTGAAAGAGAAAGATGGAAATGTTGAAAAACAGGTCCAAGCTGATCAATACGCGGATGGTGACTCTACCAACAACAACAACAACAACAACAACAGAACAACAACAAAAACCCACAAACACCCCAAAACAAAAAAAGATACAGCAGCAGAGACAGGAAAATGAGCTGTCAGCTTTTCAATAATCCTCATAAGAGTTGCCCTTGTTCAAAAAGCCATATCTTGAAGTACTTTCTTGACCGTATCAACTTATTGATTTGAGAAGAAAACAGTGGAAACTGATGGAAGGCCCATTCAGTGTCAAAGAGCAGGTAAAGGGAATGATTGCTCTTCCTTCTTATGTTCTTTAAGACAAACATGCAATTTGGAATATATTTTCTTTTTCCGTACTCAAAGTCACCTATGCAACAAATGAGAGCTAACAGTATGAAAGAGTAAAGTGCAGCAAGATCTGGTAGTCACAGGGAATGCAGTGAGTTCCTATGACAACTGAGGATTGTCTGGAGGCTGCAGAAGAATCCCATCTTAAATATATGCTACTTTAAATGATCAAAGAGGATATTTTTCTTTTATTCCTGAATTTTCTTTCAGAATTAGTTGCTTGCTTAGTATCAAGTTGAATACTAATGACATACAGTACCATGGCAAAGGCTGTGGTTGCAGCTTGAGAAGGTATTATGAATAATGTAAAACTTATAGTACACAAAAGCAATTAATAAAACTACCATAGAGAGAAAATTTCTGCATGTTTATTCATTTATTTTAACTTCCTTTGATTTTAACCATCATAGATTTTCAGTAGTTCACTGTACAGAGCATGGGTTAGGCTGATAAATTTCATGGGTTTGTCATGGGGAAAATATTAGATTTCACGCTTTGTCACAGATTAATAGGAAAACCATATTAATACTATGCAGAAAATTTATATAATTTCAGAGGCATGCTTAGAAGAAAAACAGAATAAAGTAAGAGTTTACATAGGAAAAGAATAGTAATACAATGTTGAGACATCTTGAAACATCTCTATGGTAAAAGAGAAACTCATACTGGATTTGTCCCTGTTATACATATATACTGACAAGAAGTCACATTAAATCTTCACATGCTTTCTGTGTGATTTATCTCCCCTAAATACCTAACTGTTTGCCATGCAAGATAATTATCTTAGGTTCTTTGCGTGATTTGAGAAATAGGCATTTTCTGAAGGTGTTTTTCACTCAGACTCAAATTTAAAGATGAAATTAAGTGTCTTCTATTTTTGTGGAATAATCTGCTCCAATAAAGTCAATGTTACGTTTTTTGTGGGCCGACAGGGTGAGTGATGATCTATTCTGAAGATATATTTTTTATACAAGACATTAGAAAGTGTTGAATAAGTCAGTGGTGAAGAACAAGAACAAACCACAGAGAATTTTTTTTCTAGTTTTTGGAACAATTAGTGTTTGTCTGTATATAGATACATTAAAAATTGTTGATGACTCAGAAGATAAATTATGATATAAACACCATAAAAAAGCATCATATTTTCTATTGCAAAACTTATGAAAAAGACCCCAATGTGGCAAAAACTGAATTCCAGAAGACCGAAAAACACAGCTCAGTATTTCCAAAATTATTAAGATGCATGTTTCACACATAATTTTTCTGTAAAGATCTCTCATTTTTCTTGTTGGAATTCATCAGCAACTTTTATAACAAATTTTGCTTTTTTAGTCACTTTGAAGTAATACATGGTCCAGAATGTATTTTATCTCTCTCTGTGATATTTAATATTTTCATCTCTTGCTTTCAGCATTGCTGTTCTTGAGGTACTATCATGCTAAGCTTCATCAGTTGAAGCAATAATCATATAATCAGCAATTATACCTCCTCTGGAAGTATCACCAAGTGCCTCATAACTCTCTTTTCACAATATTTCACTGACACATTTAATCTCAAATGTTAATCTAGAAAACTGATAATATCCTCCTGGAGATTTAGAGGTACCTAAAAAGAGATGTACCTATCTAATTTCACCTGGCAGGCTCCATCTTTCTTACCTGAAATTGTAACAAGTTGCCTGATTTTTAATTGATGTTGCAAATCTTCTGATGTGTATCCTGAGCAGTGGTAATAGGCATGGTGCCATTTAACCTTCTGGTGTTAAACATACTGAGTCTTTTTTTGTTCTTTGCTTTTTTCTGCTTCAGTCAAAGTGCTGATGCGTTCTCTTGTGATATCGTTTCCCTCCTCTTTACTGGCTAAGGACAAAATTTTGATACTTTCAATCACTTGAAACATCCTTTATTTCATAAGTGGTTGGTCAACTTTACTGTTGATTGTAGTGAAACTACTCATGCAGCCAAAGAACTGCACTTTAGCTGTTCCAAGTGTAGCAGAATTTATATTACTGCAATCACACATACATAATAAATTTATTTCAATGCAAATATGCTCAGATTCTCCAGTTTCTTTAAATATATCAAGGTACACTATGACAGCATCTTCTCTGAATGTTAAATTTGTCAGTAAATGTATATCACCTATATACTCAGCATGTTATAGATATTTTTTTCTGTCATGAAAAATTGCCATTTGCCTTTGCTTTTCTGGCTTTCACTTCCAGCTTCCACACTCCTTTTGATTAAGAGAACTACATCCTCTGCTGGTAGAAGCAGATGAAATATCACTATTTCCTTTCCCTTACGAAAAATTAGCTTTTGTGGTTTCAGTATCTGGGTTGCTTTAGTACAGTAGGCTGCTGTGCTGTTTTCAATGCTGGCTTCCAGGCCAAATTTGTAAGAACTCCTGTCAAGGAATGAGTTTAGACAACAGGCAACTTTAATGGATTTGGTAAAACAGAATTTCTTTTCCTCCTAGGCTGTCCTATAAATCATTGAAACAATTGCCCAACAAGTGCTATGTCCACTTGTTTCCAAACAAGCCTTTCTCTCTGATGACAGCCTTTTGACAATAAGCAAAAGACATGGTCAGTCTGGAACCTTTACAGCCTGGAAGAGACATACATCGTCTTTCTGCAAAAACTGAGTGACATCAATAAATGATCTTCCACAATTAAAAAAAAAAGCATATTACAGCACAACTCACACATTTACTAATGAAAACAACATTTATGACTTTAAGATGATGACAAATACATAAAATGAGAGGCCAAATGCAAAGAAGAAAGTTCATGCAACTAAGTGGTTTTACATAGCTGACAAGAGGAAATAAAGCTGAAAAAAAAAAAGACTGACAAAGCATTACATGAACAAAGATGGAACACAGTGTGGAACTCTTAGGGAATAGCTTTTATTTTTTCAAGGACTAACTAACAACTCATATTCTGTAGCAGACTCTTCATTGTAGCAGGATTTTGCAAGTTCAGGATGATGGAGAACAAGATAAAAGCCATTGCTGTGATGAAGGAGACATGTAGGCTGAAAAAAAAGGTAGTATCTTTTGAAAGTGTTCTCAAATTGTCTATAGTTTCCTTCACCCCAGTTCTGCTAAGGAGAGCAACTCTAGATAACCCTTTCATCTCTGGCATGGAGCTCTCCTTGTGTTTATCCTCAAAGAACACAGAAGTTTTGGAAACTATTGATGTCAGCAATTGGCTCTGGTTAGTAATATGGCTCTGGCTGTGCTTTGAAAATGCACGGGAAACCTTGGATCTACTGAGGCACTAGTAACTTTAGAATACTTTCACCTTTAGCTTTGCTGATTCTTCTCTTCTGTGGAAAGCTCTGTGGTTTGTCAGGCATTCAAAAGGTCTCTGAAAAACTTTCTGCAAAAGATAGTTGCCAGAGAGTAACTTTCTCTGCTAAAAGTCCCACAACCCTAAAAACAGCCCCAGAAGCTGGACCTTCCAGGAAAAGACGTAAAGGATAGTTGCACTTTTGTTGTGGGGTGGCTGGCACTGTAGGGATCAGCTGTTATGAATCTCTGGGATGTAGGGGAAAACATTAGGAGGGTTCAAAACCAAAATGTAACTGTAGATAATTCTAGTGAGACTATACAAAAATGAGACAGAGTATGAATTTGTCATGATTCTGCAGTAGTCATGGGTTTATTTTTTTCTGTTCCTGTTTTTGTTTTGTTTGGTTGGTTGCTTGGTTTGTTTTGGTTTGTTTGTTTGTTTTTTTTTAAGAGAATGAACTTGCTCTCGTGTCACCTGTAATGCATAGGCAAGAGTGACAATTGTCATCTAAGGTGGCAAAAACTGTCAGTAGGCTTTATATGTTTAGCTGAGCAGAAACATCTTGTTTGGTCTCACTGTAACTAAATATGAGCAATCTAATATCCCTTTTGCTTGTGTATCTGCTACTTCTTGTTCTTATTCATGTAATGCAATCTTTCGATACTTAAAGGGGGCCTATAGTAAAGATGGGGACAAACATTAGCAGGGCTTGTTGAAAGAAGTTTTTTACAATGATGGTGGGAAAACATTGGGACAGGTTTCCTATAAAGGTGGTGGATCCTATTAAGGTGGTCAGGTTGTATGGGGCTCTGAACAAACTGATCTAGTCAAAGATGCCCCTGCTCATTGCAGGAGCAGTTGACCCGACCCAATCCATAGGGAAGTTTGTTGTCTCCCTGGGGCCCGGGTAAGAAACTTCCCAGCCTGGTACAGCCCACTGATTATTACCAGCTACTGGTTTCCCAGGTTAGTACTGATGAAGACCCAACAAGAAGGCTGCAGACAATCAAGAGGGACCTCAGTGCCTTGGGACAGTTCTTCAAGGCATCTGGAGAACAGGTTGTGTTATTGTCTGTCCTGACAGTCCAGGATAGGTCAGAAAAATTACAACTTACTAGTACCATTAACAGCGCAAATATATAAAATAAGGTAGGGGAATACCTAGCTTATGATTAAACTGTAATATATTACACAAAATAATGCATATGAATATTGTATTCAGCTTTATAATAATATATATGATTATATAAATATATAGACCACTATATAACAGGTTTTTGCAATTTTTTTCTCCAAACTTTCATTTGAGTAATTTTCATTAGGATGATTTTCATGGGGGAAATTTTTTAATCCATTCAGCCTTCAGTAATTGATACAGGTTTGTAGCCTGTACATGCCTGAGGAGTTAAGCTGTTGTCCATTGCATGTGTGCTCACAGATTTGGCAGGAAAAAATGAAACTGTATTTGTAAGTTCTGGGATAGCTTTGTGTGCTGATGATCCAGCCATTCTCTGAATATCCAGATTCCCTTTGGCATTAGTTGTCCAGTCATAATGTTTTTGAATTCAACAGGATAAAATCATTCCTCAAAAATTGCTTCAAATTCCTGTCCAATAGTTTATGTGCAGGGCAAGATAGAACAGCTGGTCTTTGCATGGAAGGGGTTTGCTAGAATAAATTACACCTCTTTTTTCAGGAACAGCTGGCAACCACATTAATTGGTGCAAGCTGTTCCACTTTTAGAAGGACTTAGAGAACATGCAAATTTTTACAAGTTCTAAAAGAGAACCATGAAATCTCTAAGTTGGGAGAGGTGCTCTTTTTGTGTGAGATTTTGTTTAATACAGTCCCAAACCTTCCCTTGCCAGGAAAATTAGTAACTTTGTTTCCTTTCAGAGAGATGTGAAGATCTCTCAGTGCTCTGAATGCCTCATCAGTTCCATGGAACTGACCTAATTTAGACACAGTGTTCAATACCTACTTTTACCAACAGCAATACAATATCCATTGTTCAGTGTAAGAAAACCAATATGTTACTTGATTTTTGTTATTAAAAGTGTTTAGTAACAGAGGTTCTTTTTCAAAGTAATGTCTCTTTAAAAAAAAAGTAACCAGAAAGCATCAAAAGGTATATGGCAGATGCCACCACAAGCATTATATGCGTTGATTCCTTTTGTTAGTGGATAATATCACAGGTTAAGAAAGGACATCTTTCCCAAGCACCTCATATATGATTTTATAGAGCCCATTTGGAGGGCTATGATGTAATCCTTTCATTAACTCTTGTTTATTCATGATGCAAAATTCTGCCTCCAATTCTGGAACACTCTTACCTTGAAATATTTAGAAGTAGCAGATAGAATGATATTTGGTGTAGCTTTGCAATTGCTAGTGATGAAGGTCCTGTGATTACTTGATTTCATGGGAAGGGAGCAAGCAAATGGAATTTCATGGCCAATATGGACAAGAACACACATTTTTTTTTAACAAATTCATATTGAATAATTTCTGCAATAGCTAGTCATTTTATTACAAAAATATTTGATCCAGATTTTGAACAAGCTAATTGTCTGAGATTTGCGGTCCAGTGTTAAAATATGGTCACAGTTTCTCCGGGAGATTTCAAGGAGTATGCGTAATACAAATGATACAGAATTAATCTATGAAGGAGACAGTCAAAATTTCAAGTCTGTTTTTTGGTGCTGCATTAAAAAATGTATTATTAAGTAATTAGTGACAAATTGTTCTTGTACAATGCCAGCATCAATATAACATAGATAGAAGAGATAACATTTGAATACTCTCTAAAAACTTCCATGAAGCTTCACCAAGGAAATCATCAGATGCCAGCACTGAATATGTGCAGTGAAAATATGGATGTCTTCTATGTCAGTAGGTGTAGAATTCAAGGATTGGTTGACTGTTAACAATTTGATTTCACATATAGAGTTAGCATGTTTTTTTTCTCACTTATTTGATGAAAGCAAAGCTTCATTCAGTACACTAAAATTTTGAGCCTCTAAATCAATAGAAGAAATTCTCTTCTGGATGAGACACTGATGGTTGACTGTTGCAGAGGATTTGTGATGTTTAAAATGTCTTCAGAGTTCAAAGAAGGATGTAAATATTTTAATGGGACTGTGCAGGAGTTGATATGATGAGTTTCACTGAAGGTCAGAGTATAGTTTCATTTTATTGAGTTAGAAAATGTTTTGGTCTGTTAATCATACTAACATGAAAGTAGCTGCACATTTTTCTACATTATTCTAATAAATATTTGGAGTAGACAATAGGGAATTTACTTTCTCTGAAAAAGTAATTCTTTTATTAATAATAGCTGTTATACTACCTGTGCCTATTATTTATTTATGAGGCACGAGGCAATTAATGCTCTCAGCCTGTCAGTTATTTAGATGTCTCTTCCATAGATAACATTTGCTGGCATTCCTAGGGTTTTTTTCAGGTTGTAAACTTTATAGTTTCTCAAATACACAGTATACAAATGGATTTTCTTTAAATTAAGCTGAAACTTAAGAATACTTTAGATTTATTCATTAATAATTACTTGGGTGCACACATGAAGCTGTCTCTTAAGAACTGACTTCCATGGGAAAACCTGTACAAACAGCCTTTCTTTGTAGTGCAGTGCCAGAGTAGGATTTTAGGGAGGAAAGGAAGTATAATAACTTGTAACAGAAAAAATGGCCTTCTTTGTCAGGATTTAACTTAACAAGGGCAAGAAATAGATTGCTGTATTACTATTCCAGTTGCTCTTTTTTCCATAGCTTAGGTGAAAGTATAATTAGGAGAACTGAAATATTGGTTCTTGTTACCCACATAACACTTAAGTCACTGCACTATTATGCTTTCTTTTCCTAACTTTGCTTGCTGTACTCAATTTGAATCATATTTTTACCTAAATTTTCTATCTTAATCTTTAAACAACCAACTGTAGGTATTTGCTATATTTTGGAAGATGCAGCCCTCTTCACTGTTCATAAATAAGGCTACCTTTTACACGACCTCAACTTCACCAGAATAACTGCCTGAAATCTTCTTATTGGTAGTTTTATTTAAGACATGCATCCCTTTACTCATTTTGAAAGAGCTAGATGATGTAGCCAGCATTAAAACATCAAAGCTAACATAAGTTAGCTGACAGAAGTCAGCTTTTGCTAACATAAGTTAGTAGAAACAGTACAGTATAGTAGGTCAAATGAGAGCTACAGAACACCATGGAGACCTTGAGGTTAAAGCAACTGACTCCATTAGTTCACTGCAAGATGGAAGGTACTGTCCCACCTGACTGCTGCCAAATATGAGTAGAGAGCATGGAATGGCGCAGACATCCCTGGGAAGGAGGGCCAAACAGTGTGAGACTGAGCTGTGATTATCACTATCAAAATGAAAGTACTGAGGATGTATCACTTCGGAGTTAGTGGTGACGTGTGTGCCGAGACTCCTGGTCTATCAGCTGATCTTGTGTGATTTCCATAAGAATGTGAGTGAAGAGGAGAACAAGAAAAAACCACAAATTCACGCTTCCAGAGGAGTTAGGTCTCATTTCTGTACTTTTTAATGCAGAGATTCTACAGACAAATTGAATCGGTTTTAAGGTTTCCCAAAATCACTGAACCAAAGAATGGCTGGGGCTCAAATGGTTCTCTGGAGATCATCTGATCCAACCCCTCTATTTAAGTAGGGCCATCTAGGGCCAATTGTCCAGGACTTTGACCAAATGGCTTTTGAAAATGTCTAAAGATGGAGTCTCCACAACCTCCCTGGGCAACCTGGCCCAGTGGTCACTCATCCTCACAGTGAAAGAGTGTTTTCTGAACCTCCTGTCTTTCAGTTTGTGCTCATTGTCTCTGGTCCTGTCACTGGTCATCACTGAAAAGAACTTGCCACTGTCTTCTTTGTACCCTCCTTTCAGATGTTTACATGCATTGATGAGGTCATCCCACGCCTTCTCTTTTCTACACTGAACAATCCCAGATCTCTCAGACTTTCCCTATATGAGAGGTGCTCCTGTCCCTCAGTTATCCTTGTGGCCCCTCAATGAATGCTCTCCAGTATTTTCAAGTCTCTTTTGTACAGGTAGCCCAGAACTGGATGCAACACTCCATGTGTGGCCTCACCAGTGCTGAATAAAGGAGAAGCAACACCTGCCTTGACCTGCTGGCAATTGTTTAGTTTATGGAAGCTGAGGATATGGTTTGTCTTCTTTCCAGTAAGGGTGCATTGCAGGCTTATATGCAGACATCCAACCTGATGTCCATCAGGACCCCCAGGTTCTTTTCTGACAAGCTGCTTCACAGCTGGTTGGTCTTCAGCATAGAGCAGTGACATGGGGTTGTTCTTCCTCCTGAGGGTCAGGATGTTACTTTGGCACTTTCCTGTGCCAAATATCATGAGGTTCCTGTTGGTCCATTTCTACAGTTTGCAAAGGTTCCTCTGGATTGTAGGTTGACCCTGTGGCATGCCATTCACTCCTGCCATTTTGGTGTCATCTTCAAACTTGCTGAGGGTACAATGATGAGGTTTGCTGGAGAACATGACAAAGAAAACATGCAGTACTCAGCTCTGGTCAAGTAAGTGGAACAAGCATGTTTTCTAGGAGAGAGCTGAACAGGTTAGGATTAATCACCACCTATTAACCTGCCCTGTGCTTGTGATGTCCCATGTGTCACATTGTTAGAGAGGTAAGAATTGGTCACCTTTTCTGACACTGTCTTTCAGGGTTCTAATCCAACTAGCTAGAACAGTATTAGTATGGGAGTATTTAGAAATTTGTAGATTAACAGAACATTTAGAAATATGACTGTCTATCCATACTTTGAGTTCCTAACAGCACATTATGTCCATAGTTGGGGTCCTTCACTAACTTTAGAACAACTAGTGAACCATGACACTGCTATGTTAAGAATTAAAAGTTTCTTGATGTGTTGGTGACAATGGCAATGTTATTCTGTGTCAAGACTGATCTCCAAGTCCTGAAGACACTCTTGGTAAGACATATTGGCTTTTGGGAAGGTTTTTCAGGACTAAAAGGATTCTAGACTGCAGCCATCAGTGGTGAAAACTGTGAAATCTTCCACTTTCAAGAAAGCTGTCCAACACTACAAGTTCCTATATCCCTGTTAAATGAAAATGGTAAAAGCAAATAGAGTATCTCTCCCTATCTGATATAGAAATATAACAAGGATTCCAGTAACAAAACAAGCTTTCATTCTTCCTCGAATTCAGATTTCATTGTCTGGAACTGAAGAATAAACAGATATGTCAGGAGGTATCTTTGCTATTTATATTGTTCACAAAGTATCAAATGAGTTGTGGCAGAGAAACTGTTAAGATTTAATAAATAAATAAATTAGTAGCCTGAGGCATATCTCCTGTTGTACCAGCTGATGCTGGAGAAGCAGCATGCCTGGTATCAGCAATATCTGTAAAAGTGTATTTGTGTCTTATCAGCATTCTTCTTTTTGTGTTTTATTTCTTGTACTGCAAATCTTTCACTAAAAGGAGTAGGAAATGGGCTACACTGAGATACCACTTACATGCCTTTAAACCTCTACTTGCTGTAGTCTTTAAAAGTATGAGACTTTTATTCTCATTTCCCAAACAAACATGGCTTCTGTAATGACACTGTCAATTTTCTGTCTCTTTTCACAACTACTCACTCACTTGTCTTCTTTTTGATAAAATGTACCTCCTAACCAAGTTCCACCAAATTTGACTGAAGCCTCATAAATTCATATAATTTTGTGATGAATCCTAGTGGGATAGATGTGTGCGTGAGTGAGGTCTGAAAGACGGAGAGAAAGAAGGAGAATGAACTGGGACTCCTCCTCTGAAAGAGTGAAAAGCTGAGTTGAGAGTTGTTGGAGACAGAAAGTGGAAAAAGCTGGAAAAGGAAATAACTAATCGAAGTTGTATGATAACATAAAGACATAAAGGAGCATGTAAGCACAAAGGTAAAGGAAACAAGAACTTGTATGTGTGACACACCAGCCAAATCAGTCTACATCAGCATCATGATTTGAGGCTTCCAGTTAAATACAGCTCCTTAAGAGGAAGTAGAATAATTAATATTCTACGTATGAATATGATGTAATGATTGCATTGTGTCTATGTGATAAAGACTAGAAACACACACAAAAAAAGGAAATAAGGTGCTGTCCTTTAGAAGATGAAAGTTGGAAAATTACGGTGTATCATAATAGGAAGTACCAACTTAAAGAGTTAAAAATACTTTTCTCAGTTTGTATTTTTGTCATAACTAACACTTAAAATGTTGTTTTCTTTTATTTCTTTTCCACTGTATTAAGTTCCAAACGAAATACTTTTGCACATTTCAATTTGCCCATATTTTGTACTGGTATATACTGGCAGCTACAGCTGAAATGTCAAATTGAAACACAGCTACTGTTTCTTTGAGGAGTTATTTCATATATCATTTAAACATTTAATATACCAAAGTGATGGCTTAATTCCTTGGAGTATGTAGAACTCAAATGACATAGCAAAAGTGTCGACATCAAAGTGAATACTAAACAAATCTCAAGTGAAAATCAGATCATTTAAAATGCAAACACGTTTTATAAGTATGAAAACTGGAGATAAAAGCAATTGAAGTGCATAAACCTACACACCCTTAGAATAAAGTTTCAAGAATCCATGCTACAAGGATAATGTAGCACACGTCCATTTTTCAGTGGTTTATATCAGAAGTTGAAATACCTACCAATGCCTCTATAACTAATCTGAATCTCTTGTTCAAGTCTTTAACCACCTCTTAATAATACCACTTTTTTCATGATTTTTTTTAAGTGTTCATGGACTTATTATTGAAACTACATTCCTGAATATGCTCCCTCTTACGATGTTTTGAATTAAAAAATAGAACAGGACTATGCATGGATATTCTCCTTATCATTCTAGATGTGAGATTCTTTTTTTCTAATGAGGATAGGGCTGCAGTTCATGACAAGAAAACTGCACTAAAACCAGTGAAGCATTGCCTTACGCAAGGAGGCAAAAATGCTGACATAAAACCATGTGTAACTCTCTCTTTGTTTCCTCCCCTCAGGCTAGCTCTTTGATGAAGCAAAGGGCAGAGTTCTGTCTTTTGGGGACTCTCAGATGCATTATATTGAATTAAGCCTCAAGGCTATTTCATCTTAAATCTAGAATTAAGATCTCAATAGTGCTCAGTCAATTTTGTAAAGAGCTGGTTTCTTGTAAGGGTATGTGTCAGACACAAAGGAAACTGAGTTGGTACTCTTTAAAATTGTATTAAGTTTGACACAGAAGCTGTTTGGCATTTATTGACATTCTCTATACTTAGCGCTTTTTTATACAGGGGGCTGATGCAACAACAGGGGGCTGGTTTTTAGCAGATATGAGAATACGCATTTTTTTTCTTCCCTGACATATATGTCTTTAATATATGATGGCTCCGCTCTGTTTTCTCTGATTTTTCAAGATGAGAATAAAATCTTCAATGCTAAATTTTTCAAAACATTTAATAAATTCTTCAATATATCAGGCATAAATTTAAAAACTGATCGATGTATTTAGCTTGTGGTGAAGCAGAAACTAAGAGTCCGTAACCAGAGTAGTCCAGGTGTTAAGATCAGCACTTAACACTCCACAAGCAGAGCAGTCTTCCTTCAATATATCCAACTAAAGCTGGCAAGAATGTGCTGAAACGGAGCGTCAGTCAAAAGCAGTCAGATGGCAGCTCTTGTGCCATTACCAGTAACAATCTGCATAATTTTCAGGTTTCTATTTCATTCCATAAGCCCGTCTCAATGGGACATAACCATTATCACAATGGAAAGCTATTCTGCTAAAGTAAGTTGCAGCAATGCTTACCTTTATGCAAAGCGATGCATTTGCTGAAAAATAAACCTCCTGGGGAGAAGCAGCTCTTGTTGCTTCATTCATTACTCATTCAATTAAGAGGCCTGTCTTTAGTGTCAGTGTACAGCCTTCCTAGTTGACTCCCTAGTTTTGGCTCATTCATTTCTCACATGGAAGGTACACAATGAATGTCTCAGGAACCCTCTGATATTCTTTGTCTTCCAGTCTGTAAATATTAAGCTTGAAAAATCAAATATATGATAAAAAAAAAAAAAAAAAACCCAAAAAAACCAAAACAAAAAAACAAACAAAAAAAAACCAACACCCCCCCCCCCCCAACCAAACAAACAAAAAACCAAAAGAGGTTGGATTCAAGACCAGTCCCACCAAGAGCAGTTCAGAGAATGTTTAGAGAGGAAATCAGTCTGGCTGGGCTCAGGCACAGCCTCCAGCACAGCTGCCTATTGAGAATTACCATACCATCAACCACACCCGGATAACCTGATACAATCCTCCTGCTGAGACAGGCAGCTGGAAAGATGGCAGAGAGAAAGTTGAGCATATTCTCCTTGTTCAGAGCAGTCTACACATAATTCCTACATCCCCCCTGTGCACATCCTTTCTGGGGAATATATATGTGATGTTACTTTGTAGGAGAAATGAGCTGTGCAGATAAGAAACCCACAGTGCCAGTCCTTATCTCGGGCTAAAGCAGAGCAGGGAAACTGACAGACTGCTTTGCTGCATAATTAGCACCTTTATCCACACCTTAAAGCAGTCTTATGTCAGTGTCCCCCATATCCATAATGATTGTGTGCACTGACTCCTGATCCATCAGCAACAGTTTACTCACACTGGATGTAAGGAAAGCCTCTCAGAAAGGCCATTGATTAAAAAGACGTATCAACCAGCTTGTAGAGCTTCCAAAACTGTTTTTATTACTATTATTATTTATTTAATTTTATTTGTGCTCTCCATTGTTTTTAATTAAAGTCTGAAAGTGAATCAGTAAATGGATAAATATTAGTGGTTGTTAACTGAGACTGGGATTTTAAGTTAATTATGTCTTGGAGATGTTGAAATAGAGATTATATATGCTAACTGTAGCACAACGCCCAGGAAACGTTATGTGCCATGATGTCTCTTTATGCTGGCTCAAGAGGGAAGCAGTCATGCTGAAATATCACCAGCAGGTCCATTTCCAGAGAACTTCTAGTCAGGAAGTTTCTGGGTCACAGATTTGTTCTCAAGTTTCCATCTAAGGGGTGCCAAGGTCATCCCTACTGCAAGTCATCTTCCTGGTGTCACATCAAGAATGAGCATAATCTCTTCAAATATGGATTTGAGACTAACATATCCCTATTTGCAAAAGTCAAGAGAGAAATATTTAAAGTAGAAATATTTAAAGTAGTGATAATTTAATTTATTCATTTCTTTGGATTGCTTAAATATTCATACATCCGAAGCTCTGGGTGCACATGCAAAATATTAATAGAAAATCCTGGAACATAGTGCAGTCATAAATTTCTCAGAGCTGTTTTGTCAGAGGAAACCACTGCATTCTAAAAGCTTTATTGTTCTCTAGAGTTGTATGATTTTTCCCTTCTTTTTCTTTGACCTAAAAGTTAGTAGAGAACTTTAGGAAATGAACTTTGATTTTTCAAATACTATATGTAGCTTTCAATGGAGAAAAAAATGAGAGAAATGACAGGTGAGATTGAAAAGAGAGTGGAAAGAGAGAAAAGGAAAGCAAAGGAAGAGAAGAAAAGAGAAACTGAAAAAAATAATAAACAGAAAGAGGAATAGAGACAGAAAAGTTAAAAATAAAATTTAAAAAAAAATTTTCTAGTTCAACATCCCAAAGAGAACAAAAGTATATGTTCTATAATACCTTGTTATTAAGATAGAGTTTTATTATCCATT
The DNA here is from genome assembly GCA_035047845.1 of Dendrocincla fuliginosa. NCBI lineage: Eukaryota > Metazoa > Chordata > Aves > Passeriformes > Dendrocolaptidae > Dendrocincla > Dendrocincla fuliginosa. Next base: position 89,432,428 of record JAWWMO010000121.1, on the reverse strand, counting down.
AGACTAGTTCAATGAAAAACCTTTATTTGGAGAGCCTTCAATCAAGAAATTTGAAAAACAGTGTACCATTTCAAGCCTCCTCAAAAAAAATTCATCTAACCTGATGAGATAAATCAGGACCACAGTGGTGATTTAATGGAGCAATCAGCAGTGTGTCAAATCTGATTGATGTGTCCCTTCAGAAACCTGACAGGTGATTTGATCCCCACCAGCACAGACAAATCTCCCCCAGAAGACCCTTTTGCTAATACAAGCTGTGGAAAGATTTTTCCAGTCAATTGTTTCTTATTTTGCCCTTGAATTGAGGTGATTTTTTTTTCTGTCCAACCCTCTTTTTTCACTTAATTTGAATAGCATTGTCCTGACCTAAAGATGTTATTTATGGCAGAACATAGCTCTTACCTTTCAGAACGTCAGACATCTTCTCAAGTAATGAAAGTTATTTCTCTGATAAATAAGAACATAATGAAAGTAATTTGCACAAAACTCCAGTTCTTATAGCTATAAATGTGTAATAAAAACAGTGAAATCACACTTAGAGTAACAATATTTACCTTCTGTCTGGATTTTAAGTGAGTTACTGTAGAACGACTGCAGAGAAAGGCAGAGGGCAAACAACAGGCATAAACCAGTTAGGGGCTGATTCTATTTTAAAACAGTTAAAAAGTATTTTTGGGTTAAGTCATTATTTGATTTTATGAAGAATGCATATTTGAAAGCATTATTTAAAAAGTCATTAAAAATCTGGTTTTAACTTGTGTCAGAGGAAAACTATAAGAGTTGCCTTTCTGCTTCCAAATCTGTTAACTTAAAAGATCTCTTTCCTCTCTGTTTTATAGCCCATTCATGGCCTTACACACAGAAATACATTTTCTAAGTTAGACCTTGCTGTAACTTGACATACTAGGCTATAGATGTAGTGGTCCTGTGTGTGTTAGTATATGTCACACTTGCAAACACCAGAGACTGTGAAGGCATTATAAATATTTTACTGTATCAACTAATATTCAACATTATATAATTAGGAAGTTAGCATACACTGTATATGTAATGCTGGGTGCATAAGTTAAAAAAAATATATAAATAAGCAGAATGTGAACAAGCACTGCCAACAGAACAGAGGAGCTGGCCGGGCTTCTTTCACCAGGGTGACTTGGTGAAACTTGGCATCTTGCTATGATGGGGGTGTGCATGCAGAGGGAGATTTCAGGAATGCAAAGGCAAAGCGATGATGGCAGCATCAGTCTCTCTCCCAGTGCTACTCCCCAGACCCCGTGCTGTGGGGCAGGGGGGAGAGACAGCACCTTACCAGCACTGCTGTTCAGCCATCCTCTCCTATGACTGTCCAGCACCATGATTTGATCTCCTGACACATTCCCTTGGGAATAGTCTGGAAGGAAAAGCACAAGATCCAGAAGGTTCAAAGGTGGAGACATCTTTTGCTCCTTGATCTTTCTGGGTGCTCTGTGTGCACCCAGCTTTTGGAAGTACACTTTTTTAGGTGTAATCAACAGTCAGAATCAGCTATGACTGTACATGAACTAGAGTGTAATCAGTGATGGATATGAGTAGGTAGGTAAGCCTGTAGGTAGATTTGAAACAGAAATAAAAAAGTGAATCAGTTTGATATAAAAATTCTATTTATATAAATTTCCTGTCCACGTATAAGGTCTGCAAGTAATTTCCATTTAATAGGCACAAGCTTGATGGGAGAATTGAGAGGAGAAAGCGCAACATAATTTCTTCTCTAAAACCTTAGGTCTACATGATGATGTTTATTTTTCTTTATGAAGTATAAAAAAACCTGTTTAACCTCTGAGAAGCTGAATAAGGTAATTATTTGCAATGCATTAGCAGTAATATGAAATTTCATATAAAGTATACGTGATCTGAATCAAGAGTGTGTAAGGTCATTTCATTTTAATGATGTCAGTTCATAATTAAAATCAACACAAGAGATTTATTTTTGGAGAATGGGAGCTAGTCTTGAAATGTGCCTGTTACAGATCTTCTGTCCAATCCCAGTCTGACTGCTTTATTAAAATGTATTTGGTGTTCTACTCTAACAAAAATCAATTTTAACACCTTTTTGCAAACAATTTCCTTCCTGTTAGAATAATTTTCATTTTTAATTATAAAATCATCAATGTAACAAGATACAATTGGAGTTTGAATAGTATAGTTTATTTTTAATGACATTTAATGAATAATTGAAAATTACATTAATCTAATAAAAATAAATTTGGATTTATGATTGTTTCATTTTAATTTTTGTTAAATTCAGTTATTAGATATTCATTGCAAGAATGCCTGTACATGTTCTACATGTCTTTAAAATAGCCTAAATAGGATCAAACCAATCTGATAACTTATTCCTATTGTCTCCTAGATTATATGTGCAATAATATGGGCAGTTAGTGGTTACAGAGTAGTTTTGTTTCTGTTAAAATTGAAGACACAATTCCCAGTGATGTGGAGAGGTCAAAACTTTGCCCATGGAAGTGCACAGCATAATCAACTAGGAAGGTCTGTAAGATGAAATGCTGCTTTCATCTTCTTCAGACCAGAGAGATAAGGAAGACCCATGCCCCTTATTAGCTTCTCCAGAGTCTGAGGGTGTTCAGCATTTTCTCAATAGCTTACACGTAGCATGGCATAGCCTCAGACCAAGAGCCTATTAAAGGTACATGTATGGCTCTTGTGGGCTCTGTGGACATGGCATCAGATTTGTTCTATTGGCCCTGAAGGTCAAAGGCAGATTTAGCTTTAGAAGCTACTGAAAATTGTTCTTTGATGATGAATAGATGATTTATAAGAGATTCATCTGACATAGTTTTATCCATCCAGAAGTTGTCAAGTCCAAATTTTCAGGAGTTTTTTGAGTTTGACTTTGAGCATCTGCCTTACATAAAAACCTGGAGGTTTTCCCTTCTATACACTGACTAAAAGAAGAGTTTACATGAATGATTAGATTATATGACTGTTACGGTTTAACCCCAGCTGGCAACTAAGCTCCACACTGCCTCTTGCTCACTCCCCTGTCCCTCAGTGGTATGGGGGAAGAGAATTGGAAGGGTAAAAATAGGAAAACTCATTGGTTGAGATAAGAACAGTATAATAATTGAGACAAAATAACAATAATAAATAATGAAAAGGGAAACAACAAAGAGAAAGAAATAAATCCCAAGAGAGACAAGAGATTAAATCAAAACAGTCATTCACTACCAGCCAAACAATGCAAACCAGTTCCTGAGCAGCAGCTCCCTCACCAATCTTGCCTCTAGTTTTATTGCCATATGGCATGGAACATCCTTTTGGTCAGTTGGGGTCAGTTGTCTCAGGCGTCTCCACTCTCAGCTTCTTGTGCACCCTCAGCCTCCTCACTGGAGTGGTGGGGTGAGGAGCAGAAAAGGCCCTGACTCTGTGCAAGCTCTGCTCAGTAATAACTAGAGCGTTCCTGCATTATCAACACTGTTTCCAGCACAGATCCAAAACACCATCCACTATTTCATTCCTGATATGCCAGAAACCTTCTTTAAACTTGAGAAAGCCAAGATTATAATTTAAGTTGCTTTAAGGAAAAATAGGGTTCAATTTTTATTCAAGCTCTGTTGGTAATGAAAAATGGATAGCCCATTATAAGATTAACATCCTTACTATGTATGGCTTGAAACTGTCATTAAACACCCTTTTAATCTTATCATGGCACATCAAAATAATGTCCATGACTTGGAAAATCTGGCTATTTGAGAGGAAAATATTGATTAGTAAAGGAGATTTATTTACAATTTTGGTAACTAATTTAGTATGGAATTTTCAGAAAGACTATAGCATAAAGTCTTCATGATAAAACTGTCTGAATACTTCTAGTTCTATTTTGTTAAAATTGTAATCGTGATTAATGATGTTGTATCATATGGAGTAATTTCAGTACAGAAATATATGCATAATCTATCTTTTATATATATATCTTATGTACAATGGGCAGAGAAAATAGGAAAAAATTGCCAGAAAATTATGTTAGAGCAATATTTGAACAAAAGTCTAGGAGAAAAGATAGCATTTTCTTTCTTAAATAATTTATTCACCGTTTTGATACTGATGGCACTTCTACATTTACCTAAAACCAAAAGATTCTTCTTCAAAGTTTTCATAAGACATTCCCCTTGGACAATTTAAGTGTGCCTTGTTATTTGTAACATCTCTGTGAGATTTACTTAAGGTGTGTGAGATGCTGTAGTACCCTCATCTGATAGGAATATATAAAACAAGCTGACAAGGTGTCTGTTTATATACATGTCCATATATTTGGCTCACACCCCAGAAAACAGTTCTCAGTTTGCCAGTTAGACATAATTAGCTATCACAGTTGGGCAGTAAAATAAACACAAAACCCTCATACTATGCAAGCAATTTTTCGAGTTTCTGTCAAGAAATAAGTTCAGAGATCAGTTTATGATATCATTTTACAAGGTACAAGGAGATACTTCTTCCTTCAAGGTTATCATATGCCATATGCCTTGCTCTATAGGTTTGCCAAAAGTCATTTAATGCCATATGTCATTAGCCATTTGTTTTTCAAATACTACCTCAGCCGTTGCAGACATTATCTGATGAAAATAATCAGTAAATCTCATGTTTGGGCTCTGCTACAATCACAGACTCCATTTTTTTGTGTAAAATAGGTATCATCAGGGACATATACATTTCAAACCTCAATATTGACTTCTTCATAAGACAATTTTAAGTGACATGCATAGTTCCACCCCCTGTAGCACTTGGCAGAGGGGGTATGTTTGACTGCACAGGCAGGTGAATACCAAGCAAAAAAGGCCACTCCATCTTTCCCCAACAAAAATATTAGAACTTTGGAAGGCTGAGAAACCTGTCAAGACAGCCTTGGTGGTTAATCACAGAATGCTTGCCAGTGTAGTGAATAGCTGGGAGGAGTGGAAGGCAGGGAAAACAACCATCATCTGTAATCCTTTCTTTCTTTCTTTCCTACAGCTGTTAGACAGCTGCTTGTCTAGACGATTCTTGAAAATTCATAAATGCCAGTCTTTCTGAAAGAAAGGTTTGTCATGTACCACTACCTCAGATTCATGATCCATTAAGCCAGGTCTTAACTTTGGGCAGAAGCAGAGCAGCAGGTCACACACCTTCTATTAAGTTATCAACTATCTTTTTCAAGGACCTAAATCAGGGATTTGTGGAAGCGGAAAGAATATTTGGGGAAATATATTATTAGATAATGGTAAAAATCCTAAAAATTCACCTTAAATGTTAAAACATTTGCATATATTTTAATACAAAGGGATTTTTAAATTTTGTTACTGATTTCATATTTTATTACATTTCATAGTTTTATCTTGCATTTCTCTATTTCTTAAAATAGTATTCAAAGAAAATCTTGTTTTCAAACCTTGGAAAAAATGTATAACAGAAGACAGATACAGCTGTTGTAGTTGCCAGCGATCGAATCATCAGAGCACAACAGAGATCTCCACTTATGTTCTACATAATGCTACCTCTTGGTTTAGGCAGATCAGTTATGGCCCTTGAACTTTAAAAAAGAGTTAAAATGTTACTCACCTCCTTTGCAGGATGATGTATGGATTAATTAGTTAAGGTTTGTTTAACTCTTTGCAGATGAAGACCTTGATTTAGATCCTAAGCACTATTTCCATGAAGGAAAATAAGTTAAATGCTTACTGTATGGCAGTGCTGTGGCAGCACAGCTGTTTGACTTGGAGTTACAAAGTCACTCCTTCCCCCTCATTTGAGGTCTCACAACATCTCACAACATCCATGTCTCTCCAGAGTGTGAAAGAGGCAGGTGTTTGTGGCCATTGCTGGAGGAAATCACGGCTCTGGAAAGGCTGAGACACCTGGCAAAAGTACAGCGAGTCACATGCTGTTTACATGCACAGGCAAGAAAGCAATCAGAGCATCAGAAGAAGCCGGGACTAGAGATGTGATAACATTTTATTGTATTCTTGTGTGCTTTTGTCCTATGTTTTCTGTGAAACCAGATATATGGGCAGGGCTGAAAGTGCAAGATCAGAAATGGTGTTCTCCTTTTGCTCTTGCATACAGGCAGATGCAGTAAAAATGTTACTATTTTCAGACTATTATCCCTTTTCAGCTTAAGCTGAACACCAAATATATACTAATTTAAACCGCAGAGAAAATATGATGATGAGAGCTGGAGACTGCTAACTCTGAGCCTCTATAATGCATGCGTGGGCAGCACATGCTGTTCCAGCCCCAGAAATGCAATTTTCAGTGTCACACAATGGCATTTTGTTTTATTCTTAATTAAGGTCAGAATTCAGTTCTATACAAAAGCATCTGAATTTAGATACACTTATGTAGTAAAGGCCTCACTGTTACAATCATATAGTAGATGAACTGGTTTAACCAGGTCTTCAATGTTTATTTAATTGGGGTTTTGAATTCACTGACTGCATTGACTAGATTTTCACCGATTATAACAGGATTCAAGACAGCTAGTGTACTTGTACACATTTGCAAATACACATGTAAATCCCAAAGCACCTCTTTTCATAAGGGCACAAAATGTGTTCTGTAAATTGAGATGATTTGTGATTCAGATGCTGCTTCAGAAGGGTCAGGTGCCAGTATTAAGACAACTGCAAAAAAATCCTCCAAAGTTCCAAAATAGTAAATGATGAAACTGTTAAGTGGCAATGAGCCTTTGAGATAACATTTGTAAAGCACATATGGTTGATTTCATTAGAAAAAGAACCAGTAAAAGACTAAAAGGGAAAACTACACAGGGGTTTTATCCAGGAGAAATTTCCATCCACTCTGAACAAGTCCTAATATGGGAACGCATGTTTTATGGGCCTCTAAATAAGGACAGTAGTTCTTGTAATGTTGTGGGTTTTTTGTTTGTTTGTTTGTTTTGCTGATGTTTTTGTTGTTTTTTGTGGCAGTTTTTCCTAATGACCTTCAAGTGACAACAATGAACAGTTAAAAAATGCAGTTTCCACCTAGGAAGGGTGACCCTGACAGTGTCAAATGAAATACCCTGACTCAATTTTCTGTAACAATCATGGAAGACAACAAGTCTGAGCTGCTTTGGTCTCAAAACCACTAAAGAGAGGGCCAAAAAAAAAGGGTGAAAATTCAAAAATCAATATTTTTTTAATACTATGTGTCTAGTTGTATGAAATCATCATAAATCTTTTATGAAATCAGAGCTGCAAAACTTCAGGAAATGCAGCTCTGCCTTTAACATGTCTTGTTCTGTACAAAGAAGAAATAAAAGGGGCCACACAAAGACAAGTCAACAGAAAATTTTCCATCTTTTGGAACAAGAGAGTCTGCATGAAAACTCCGTCATAAATCTTGCTGGAAATCTCTGTTAAGCTACTACAGTTGCTCAAGGATTAAAATAATTTGTTTAATTGAAAGTGGCAGAATCTCTCCTGCACGGTACAGGATGCTTTGGATATCCATATGCCAGCAGACTGCTGATTAACAGACTATTTCTGTAGCAGCAAATTTGTCAGTGTCACAGTAGCACCCCAGCCATAAGAAGGTGACTGTCAGGGTTTTAAAATTGCTAATGTGGTTCTTGGCATCGTTTTGACCAGCATGACTCAAGCAACTGATTGGCATGCTGAAAGTTGGAGATGAGTGCAATGATTTCTAGACCATCAGCTTTCGAAGTTTTGGGGGTTTCCGTGTGTGTGTGTGGTTTTTTTTTTCTTTCTTTTTGTTTGCTTGGTTTGGTTTGGTTTGGTTTGGTTTTGCTTTTCGGTGTGGGTTTTTCTTTTTTTCCCCTCTGGGATCCCTATAAAAGGACAATTATATAAAAATAAAAATCAGTTGTCTGACATTTATTTTTCAGGGAAATTTTGATTTCTTTTTATTTTTGAACTTAGTAGTGACTCAGAGATATATTAAGAATTTTTGTGTATAACAGTTATGTCCCATCAGGAGGGATGAATACCCTGAAACCCTGAAACCTATGTGTGAACGTCTCAGTACTTCCCCGGTGACATGGGGACAGGGGGTAGTTTTACACCTGATCCGGTTGTGTAAGGGAGAACATTAGCATGATAAAAAAACATTATTGTACTCAGCAGGATTGGTTCTTATTGACCCCTTATCTGGCTCAAACACCAGCTGGTTGCTAAACAAAAATTGGTTTGTCATGGTCATCCGACGGTGGTGGATACTAACCCCCTCTGTTTTATGTGGATCAGAGATTTCACAACCACACACAAACAACCCTCCTCCTTTCCTTCAGTGTGCACACCTGGCCTTAGCAAAGTACCTGCTGCTTTTGCAAATGGTCAGTTGTTTGAGTCATTAATTCCTAACATTTCAGTCTCTCACAACATCCCATCTGTAGGTCGTTTCATCGGTTTCATTTCATTTGACCTATCGCAACTGGCTGTTTTTGAGTTGCATCCAGAAACTTATGACCGGAAGGGAAGAAGGATTGGTTCATCCAAAGCCTTATTTTATAGAAATTTAAGAAACAATAGCAACTTGTTTTGCAGCACTGAGATTCACAAGTTTGTTTGTTTGGGGTTTCTTTTTTTATTATTATTTTTTTTTCTGGTTCAGGCAGGCCTTCCTTATCCTCCAGATTACACAGACTGAGAGTGTGCAGTTCCCAGTTTATTTTTATTTCCTCATACCTCAGTGGGGTTTGGATGTTTTTGTGAGAATCAGCGTTTTTTATTTTAGTTTATCATTGAGACATTTCTTGGGCCATTGCACTGACAACAGGAATTGAGCAGGTGTCGAACTACGACTGAATATTTTTGCTGACTACTTCCAAAATTACTTTTTTGAATGACCAAACTCGAGTCTTGAGGGTTACAAGTCTTTGGCAGTCACTGACAAATTGATACCATAGCAATCAAATAAACATGGGCAGAATATAGTGACAAAGATAAAACATCTTCCTTACCTCCTCCCCACCCCCGCCCCTTGCTGCAGATCGCACTAGTGACAATAGCAAGTATTAGAAATGGAACTGCTTAGCTTTGTATCTTTTTGCCAGATCTTTAAAACTGAAGCAGCTTTGGCATTTCTAGAGGAAATTTCAGACCAGTTGCTCCAGAATGTGATAGTGGTAGTTCTGCTCTTGGCAATCCTGGTTCAACCAGATCAGAGAAGCCTGAAAACCCCATTGAAGTATGACATTGAAGTGGGGCACTATTCCATTTTGAGTATCATGTGAAAGCAATGGTCTGACTTCAATATTTTTAAAAAAAATGAATAGTAGTTTCACAAGAATGAAGTATTACTGTTTTGCATTCTGTTCAAACTTGAGCATTGTGCTGAGTTCACCAGTAGTTTACATAAGTATTCCCTAACAGTCACTTCAAAGATCTTAGAGTAACATGCAATCAATCACTTGTACAGCAACACTCATTTTATGAGATAAAATTTGGGGATTTGCGTTCCAACAATCTGTTTTCCTAAATACTTTCTAGGGGAAAAAAAAAAGGAAAAAAAAGAAACTGGATTAAGTTTCTGTACAATTGTTCAGAATGCTCTGTTCAATTCACACCATAAATATTTGTGAGGATGATTTTCAAAACAAAAGATCTAAGACTGTGCTAGCTTTGACTGACATAATTTTATTCAAAGTGGCTAGTGTGGGGCTGTGTTTTGGATTTCTACTGAAAACTGCATTGATAAAACAGAGATGTTTCTGTTATTGCTAAGTGGTGCTTACACATGGAGGGAGGGTCTTTTTTGATACTGTCACATTGATAAGGGGGCTGGGGATACATGGGAAGTTGAAAGGAGACACAGCCAGGACAGCTGACCCCAAGTGACCAAAGGGATATGTTATTTCATATGACATCATACTCAGTATATAAACTGGGGGGAGATAAAGGAGGAAGTCTGCCCATGGAAAGTGGTGAATCAATTCCTTTTTTTTACTCTGCTTGTGTGCACAATGTTTGTGTTGCCTATTAAACTGTCTGTATCTCAACATATGAGTTTTTTAACTTTTACACCTCTGATTCTTTCCCTGATCCTGCTGACAGGGGAGTGAGCGCGTGGCTGAGTGAGGCCAGGCTGCTGGCTGGGTGTAAACCACAACACAGACCCGGGCTAGGTAAACCTGCCTCTAAATAGGACTGTCTGCTCTGTCTCACACAACAGACCTTTTTACTGCTAAAGTCGCAGAAGTACTCCTTCCTTCTTTTCCTTTCTCTGCACCACCATTTATACTTTTTTTTAGTTGTGTGGAACAAGTTTAGGTCTTGTGTGGTGAAGACACTTACGGCTACTACATTAGTCAAGCAGTAAAATTACCATGAAGGTATTGTGGGCAATGTGGGTTGGGTTTCCTTCTTTTCTTGCAATACAACTCATTGTTTGCAGTCTATGAACATGTATAACAAAGTTCACAGGTTGGAAAATTACTCTGTGCTTTCAATGGAGTTTGTCAGATTCAACTGTGCTTGGCTACATCTTCACGGTTTTCTTTGAAAATGAGAAGATGAAATTGCTTTTATACTTTTTAAAATGAAAGGTAGGACTTAAACCAATTTTTAGTTTGCTACGAGTCCTAAGCAACCTAGTTAGGTAAATTTTGCTTTGACTTTGGTATTGTTGTGCTGATTATGCTTTAACTCAATGATACACTGAGTTTAAACTGTAAAACCAGTAGTGTTTATGTAACAAAATTTTTCTAGTCTGAGCACTTAAAAGATAATTATTTTGACCGAGCCTTACCTCAGAACAGCCTTAAATATCCTATATTTCATTATGAAGTCTAACCGTGCATCACTGAACTTTTTTTACACATCCTGATTTCTCTATACATTTGTAGTGTTTTCAGATTTATTCCTTTTCTATATATAGGCTGTTTAATACATACTGTTTTCAGTAAGTTGTCAACATTTTAGAATTAGTGGAAATAATTCATGGAGATTGGGGGAGCTTGGACCAGCAAAAGTGTAGTTCAGGGCTATTATCCTTGAGAACTGCCAAAAGTAATAATAACATGCAAACCACTGAATATAATTGTTCTTAATATTTTCATAAAGTCACTACAAAAACTTGTACCATATTTGTATTAAACTGCATTAGCAGATGGACTGTCTGCAACCATTTATAAAGCTGCAGTACTGTAATCCTTCTTAATGTGACAGAGCTTTACTGACTTTCTTTGGTGAGTGTGAGGACATGTGGCTCAGATGTACAAAGCTATTTAGGACTGTAGACTGTATTTCAGTCCCTGTTTCCCACGGCTTGCTAGAGGAACTAGCTACTTAAATGTATCAAAGGACCTGTGCCTGTAGTCCTTGAAGGGTCATTTCAAAAGGGCTTCCAGTAATTTCTCAAAGTCCAGGTGCTCACTAAAGTACTTTTAGAAAGTTTCTGAATAAAGCAATGGGGTGAAGAAAGATGTATTTCTTTGATATGAAGCTGCTCTTTGCAATCTGCAGCAGTCTTAGGTCAACATAGTTGGGTTTATTCTTCCTTAAGCCTTGTGCAAGACTGCAGCAATGTGATCATGCTACATAATAGAAGGTTTCAGGTTGCCTCCCTTAACTACACACTACAGGTAAGGATACAAAGCCTTTTGTATATCATGTTCTTCAAGATTTCTGTATCACCACCAAAAATGTATGTCCCTGGGGTCTTGCTCTCTTAAGAACTTAGAATACATTTGCTTTGAATGTACTCTTAAAGTCTGTGAACAGAGTGTACCTGAGACTGTGCAGAATGTCATTATTTTGTTCTTCAGTACAGTTAATACCTTTGCCACAAAAATGACAAGTATCCACTGTCTTTCACTGAACATGAAAATGGGGAAGTTCCCACTTAGATTGTAAGCTGTATTTTCTTAGGACCTAACTATCTTAATTTACAAGAACTGCATTGTCTGCCATATAAAAGAAGCAACAGCTATAATTATCATCATGACTTTAGCTGAGAATCACTTGTACTGAATTGACAGCAACCTTTTTCGATGTGACTGTAGCATCACCACAGGAAAAAACCCCCAGATGTCATAGACCATATTCAGTACCAGTAAGATACCATTTTATTTCTTCTTGTCTTAATTAAGCTTGATTCTGCAAGTAGAGTCTCTCACTATGAAACATGAAGTTTTTGTCAAGAAATGGGATTTGAATGAAGACAGATTTCATAAAACTTGCCACTGCTAACAGAAAAAGATACATATCAGTAATAACACCTTATTTTACTTGGAAAAAAAAAATCCATCACCATTATATTTAAGTATATATTTTTTTTCAGAAGCACGTATACTTTGACTTACTTTCCACCAAATAATTGAGGTCCTGTAACTACAAACTTTTTATTATTCAGTTTTATCTGACATTAACAAAATTTGTTTCTGTTTTTCGTATTTTTTAGTCAGCATGTGACTATTCCATATTGCTTTTGCTGTCCAGAAAGGTGACTATCTGAAGGCACTACAGGGATCTATTCATTATCTGTTCATTTCTTTTAAACTGGACAGAACACATGTCTGCTTATCCTGAAACTCCAAAGTAATAAAAATGCTCCAAGCTTCTCAGAGCTTCCAGCCCTCTTACCCACTGCAGATAATTGGATTTGACCCAGATTCTGGTCTTCAGCATGATGAGTGATGCTCCATCGTCTGGGTCTCGTCATACTCTCACGACCTGTGCATCCAAAATTTATTTGACCTTAAACATGCTTTCTGTGCCAAGTCCTACAGCCTGGGAGCATCTCGGTTCCTGCTGACAAAGATGTTTACCAAGGAACGGCAGATTTCTATTATTGTGTAGAAGTGGTGCCACCTACAGTCCATGGTCAGACAGCCATCCTTCTCCCTGGCTGCTCCACTGCCTTCTGAGAAATCCTGTGACAACCTTGAAAAGTTAATAGACATGAATTACCTCTCACAAAGGTCACTTAAAAACCTGGGCATCCCAGCTAAATTGGTGTTTTTATTTCCCTTATTGCCAGTGTGGAGAACTGATGGAATGAATAACCTCCCAAAAGAGATTAGTGGGCAATGTCAATCATATTCAGAAAGTGCCTGTATCAGCCCATTGACTGTAAAGGAAGTGCAAGTAATTGCTTAATCTAGCCACAGCTATTAGTGCACTGAGATTACATGAGATAACTTCCATCCCTGCTTAGATATCCCATTTTGCTCACTATTTTCTGTTGTCTTGGTTGTGACTAATTTGTGAAACTGAACCTAAAATTTGTGGGAGCAGAATCTCACTGTATTGGATGTAGCTGAGATGGAGTTCATTTTCCCCATAGCAGCCCTCACAGTGCTGTGCTCTGCATTGGTATCTAGAAAGCTGTTGATAACACACCAGCATTTTGGCTACTGCTGAACAGCACTGACACAGCATGAGCACTGGGCAAGATTTTGGAAAGGGACACAGCTAAGACAACTGACTCAAATTGACCAAAGGGATATTCCATACTGTATGACGTCTGTTAAGATATAAAAGTTAAGAAAAAGAGGAGGAAAGGGGAGAATTTATTATTTACAATATTTACCTTCCAGTACAACCGCTACGCGTACTGAAAGTCTGCATCCTAGGAAGTGGCCAGACACTGCTTGCTGAAGTAGAGGATAAAATCTTTGGAGTTTTCTCATTGCTTTTTGAGTGCAACCTTTTGCTTTTCCTTTGGTAAACTGCTTTGTCTCAACCTACAAGTTGTTTTTCATCTATTTTCTCTCTCCTGTCCAGCTGGGAAGGGTGAGTGATAGGGTGTCTTGGTGGGCACCTTGTTGGTGTCCAGCCAAGGTCAACCCACCATGGCAACCACAGGCAGCCTGCTATGGGACTTCTTTACATCTTCATCAGTAACCTGGATGGGGCAATTAATCTATTTAAATCATTCAGAGGGATCTATACAGGTTGAAGCAATTGGTCTAGGTTAATCTCACATCATTCAGTGAAGACAAATGCAAAATACCGCACTTGGGAAGGAAGAGCTCCTTGTAAGAATTCATACTAGGGCTGACCAGCTGGGGAGTAGCTCTGTGGGAAAGGCCCTGGGGGTCCTGGTAGGTGGTGAGCTGAATTGCCAAAAGTATTTGTGGGTGTGTTAATAAGATCATAGCCAGTTGACTGGGGGAAGGGATTATTCACAGGTTTGGGTCCCCCAGCATGGGAGACATACCGATAAACTGGATCTGGTTCAGCAGAAGCCACCAAGAGCTCTGTGTCTGGAGCAGCTGCCCTGCAAGGAAAGACTGACCTAGCCTGGCTTGTTCAGTCTGGTGAAGGCATGGCTTCAGGAGGATCTAACAGCAGCCTGCCAGTACTACAAGATTATGAGTAAGACAGTTCTAGACAGTTCTAGACTGTTTTCTATGGTGCGTGTAGGAAGTTGAGAAACAGCAGACATAATTTTAAACCATAGAGATTTAGGCTGATTACAAAGAAAAACCTTTTCTGCATGAGGAAAGCAAAACGGAGGAGCAGGCTACATGAAGTGGTCACTGAGTCTCCCCGCCAGGAGGTTTTGAAGACCCAACTGCAAAAAGGCCTGAGCCTGATCCCTTAGCTGACCCTGCTTTGAGAGGAGGTTGGACTGGAGACCTCCTGAGGTCGCTGCACACATGAATTATCAATGACCTCATGAACTGGCCATACTGAGTCTTTAATGCACCCATGTCTACCAAGATATGTTATCTTCTTCCATATGGAAAAAAGCGAAACAAGTGTGACATTGATGCATGCATCTGCTCTGCTGAAACAACATTTATACAATGCCTTTCTTGGTTTTTACAATAGCAATCCATTTTAACCCTGGATAAGGGAGTTGTTTGTGTGTTGAACAATACCTTTCACAGGACACACACAAATAGTCCGAATGTTCAGAGCTCCCTGCTTACCCTTCAAACGTGTTTCTAAAGCCTGAAAAATGAGAACATTTGGAACAGAAAGATGAGAAGAATGCAAAAAGCAGTGTCTAAGAAAGTGAATCACACTGTGCTTACCTTAGGAAGCTGCTGGTATATGAACAATGAGTTCGGACAAATAGTTCAGGTCATACTGAACACTGTGATAAAGCTGAGGCAATAGCACAGAAAATGAAGGAACTTTAAATTGAAGAGTCCAGAGATTTGTTTCAGTCAGGGCTACAATGTGATTTCTAAAGCTAATGTGCAACACTAGTCACCTTAAATATGTGTTTAGGTGCAATTTGAAATCAGAAGATCCCAGTGAGATTGAGAGAGAGGATTATGGTTCATAGTCATTTAAACCGAAGTTCAGATTTTATTATGGTTATAATAATTGGCATATTTTTATGGATTCATTTTTTAATTTGGCACCCACTCAGACTTCATTGCTCATGCTACAGTAGTAGTATGATGGATTACTGTGTTTTTTCCATTATTATTAAATTTAATTATTTTTGCTCATGTACCCAGATGTGAATAACGTCAAGAGTTCTAATCTAATAATACAGACTGTTTGGAAAATATGTGCTGTCAATTAAAGGCATTTTGTAATAGAAATGATAAAAGAGTCATTAATGAAAAGTAGTTTGCCTCCCTATGCACTGACTTCAGTTAATCAAAGGTGCTTTGAAATTGAAATCATTAATTAACTTTGCTTGATTTTGTACTGATCAAACACTTTCAGAGTTGCTGAAAATCTGTGAAATTAAGTTCTTCTGTAAAAGAAATCAAAATTAATGTGGATTTTTTCCAAAGATATTTTATTCTTTCCTTCCAATAATGTGTTATGTATACATTTCTTTCAATATTTAAGTAGAAGAAACAGGCAAAGTTAAGCTGTAAAATTGCTGCATTCCTTTTTTTAATGGCACCTCATTTATATTTTACAGGGTCATGCAATAGATATTGAAATACACCAGTACAATGTATACCTTTTTTTCTTATTTTCTTGTAATAATTTAACTGGTGCCCTGATGCTCAAAACAAATTTAAAACTAAGACTCTGTAAAAAATTTATTGAGAAACAGAAAAACTGTATGATCAAATCTCTGGTATGATAATTCTGCAAATCAATCTTTCTGACAAAGGTGTGCTTCCTGCCTCTCTCCAGTTCTCCAGCCTGAATTTCTCACAGGGAGAGGATGCAGGTTAGTACAAAATGTTATATTAACTTCCCTCTTTCTTCTGTTGTTCCAGACCAGAATTTCTAATGGTTAAAAACATCATGTACCTGCTGCATGGGTTTTACTTAATTTTGACAAAACTATAATTCTTTATTTCTAAGGAAGGGGTTTCTTCAGAAAACGTTTCTGCTTTTTTCTACCACCAGACGACTATGAAGTTGCATTTTAAATTTTATGGATTGTAGAGGCCCAGAGAAGTTGGCTTTAGTTGCAGGGTGGATCGTGGCGGTGTGCCCCCCCCACCCCAGGGCTTCACTGTGATCTAAGAAATGCCTGTTAGGCCTTGGTCTTGATGAAGCAGCACCTGGACCAAGTCCCCCTTGAAGTTATCAGAAACACTGTCTGTTCCCAGGAACCAAGAGGTGTCTAACAAGCAGGTACCTGGCTTTTAACAAACAGCCTTGGAAACTTATTTTTCTTCCCTGAATAACAACCCAAGTGGAATAATATTTTTGTTACTGAACCTTCAAAGAAAACTACTGACTCAAATTGCAGCTGGGATGGAAAATTACTATGACTAAAGCCCACTCTCTAATGACCCTACAAACAGCAGTCCAAAGTGAGACCCTTTGAGCTCTCATCTCTCAGAAGATAAGAGGCTAATGTGTATGTCTCAGCCACTGATAACCAGATGGCTGTGGAATCAACCAAGGACTGTTAGGAATAATAGACAACAACTGGTAATAACCAAGGACTATTGGTACTAACATGCTCTGAGAAAGAACAAGATTTGGCTGGAAACGGGGGGTTGGGCAGAGGTAGGGCAGCACTTTTCCACGAGAAAGAACCACAACACAGCACAGTGCGAGCACAGAAATGAGGCCAAGAAGTGGGTATGGACTACAGGGTGTGATTAAGACCCTGAAAGACCCCCAAAGCCCTCTGACCCGTATCCAGAAAGGCCTGAAAGAACTGACTGCACATGATAACCAACTTACATAGAAAGCGAGAAACCTGTACTCAGTGTGGAGAAACTTGTCCATAAAAAGGTACCCTCCCAAGCCCAGGTAGTATCCCCAGGACCCTGGACATCTCATCAACTGGACCCACACTGCTGGATCTACACTTATCAGCTGGATCAATGTTGGAACCAGGACTGGTGATCTCTTTTTCTCTCTCTTTCCATCTTTCTTTTCCTTTTTCTTTTTGTCTTTCTTTAATTCACATCTCTCTATATATTTTCTTTCTTCCTTAAACTCCAGCCCTTTATCCAAAACCCACTGACGTGTGCTTATACAGTAGGTCAGGGACTATTATTCCAATTTTCATGCCAAGAGTTTAATTTAATTAATTACCAATGGTTTGTTGTATTTTCTTTTGATCACGAGCATTTACAAATCTTAGGTGCTTCCTTCCCCTGAAGGGTGGGTTGCCACAAAGAGTTCATATATTCAATAAATTTTTTTATTCTTTATAATTCAGCCTGAGAAGAAAAAACTTTCTTTTTGGATGCAGACTGTTTAGAAAAGAAAAATCGCTGATAATTCCTGCTTATTACAGGATAAGCAGCCAAATTACACTGCCTACTTCAGCTTTTAGTTTGGGAATTAAAAAAGTAAACATGCATAGTAGAGTTGAAGTTAAGCAAAGTTAAGCTATGCATAAATTCATGGCAAATTGAAAATGCCTATGAGAAAAACAGTTGAAAAATTGATCCCAGAGATACAATTGTACATCCCTTACCCAGTTTTCCTAGGTTTGCAGTGCACAACTTAAACTACAAAAATATTCATGTAGGACCTATTACATAGCAAGGACCAAAAGGCTTTGCCTGACAATAATAGGAGTTGAAAGGGCACAGCAGTATGACAAGGAAAATGTGCACCTTCTATTTTTCAGAGAGTCAATCATATTCTGCAAGGTCACAGTCTGACAATAAAAGATTTTTAAAAGCTTTTGGCAAAAGGAATGAATAAAATGCTTTTCAAAATTTGTGTTCATTTCAACTGTAACATAATAGTAATTGCAAAAATTTGCTGTATTTCTACCATGTTGATAACAGGATATTACAAAGGAACAATGACAGATCCATTCAATAAATGGCCATGGATTTACTGTAAGCATGTCTATGCTCTCCATGAGGAATGACAATAATGTTCTGTGTGGACAAACAAACCTGATTATACATAACCTTGGAATCTTTGGAGATGATTTGTTGATCTTCATAGATCTAAAATGAAGTGACATTTCAGTCATTTTAATATTTTCTTAAAATTTAATTTAATTGAATTGGATTTTCCACTATGGAACTCCATAGGATGACTTAAAAAAGCTACTGCAAATGTGTTATTGACCATTAAGTACTTATAACAATTTTTGTATGTATTTTTACGTTCTTTACTACTTGGCTGCATTACTACTAAACTGTGAAAAATTTCTTCATGAAATTACATAATGTATCTGTAATTATTAAAGCATGTGGTATCACTGACCATATTCACACACATGTATGTTTAGCACAGTTTGACTATGATCTTAATTGGAAAGAGCATTTTACTGAAAGCCATAGTAATCTTAGCTCTGATATTATGAGCCATGTCTTTTTCCATTTTCAGAATAAGCCTATCATTAGGGTGAAATATCAGCTCTCATTATGTCAGTATGTCAGATTATACAAAATAAGTGATTGTGGTATGCCAAACCTGGTAGAACTGAATAAGAAAGGACTTGCTAATACAGTATAATAGTTTCCAGTATTTCTCCTCCACCACAAGTGTGTCCTGTGGTATCAAACCCCAATATAAAATGATGCAATTATTACTTGCCAGCATGTGTAGGCACTTGCCAGTCTTCAGCATTTTCTGTGCACAATGAGATACTTTTCTTGGTGGATCTTTCCTATGATGTGCACAAGAAGAACCAGAAACTCTGAGTCATAAACCCCCAACTCTATCATTCCATGCTGACATGCATACCCCTATTCTGTGCCAAGGGTAGTCCTGAACAAAGATCCTCCAGCATTTTTTTCTGAATCTGTATTAAAATGAACATCCTCTAGTAGGTTTTTTTCTGAAGATGTTTTAAAGCTCTAGGTTTCGGTTTTGTTGGTTTTGGTTTTGTTGGTTTGGTTGTTTTTGTTGGTGGTGTTGTTCTTTTACTTGTTTGTTTATTAGGTTTTGGATTTTGTTTGTTTTTCTTTTTTCTTTTTTTTATATTTTTTCTTCCCCCCCTCCCTTGGTCTTAGTTCATTGCTTCCCAGAAGGCTAATATGTTACCTCTGCAGGTAGAGCTTGAAATCCAAAGGAACAGGAACTCTAATACACCACCTCTTCTGAGGCACATTTCCCAGATGACTTTCTTCTTCCTAACACTACTATGTCTCCAGATAACAGCAGCCCTTCATACCTCATTAGGAAAAGTTGCTGAAAGCATTTTAATCATTCAGATTACTGGAATAAATAGTTAAATGCAAGTAGGAGGCAGCAGACAAGACACATTAAAAATCAAAGAAAGCAAAATAACCAAGAAGGATGATGTCACACTTTACAGGGGTGTTTTGGTTGACATTTTAGTTGTTCAGTCCACAACTGAAAAATGTGCCAAAGATCAAATGCTAGAGATAAATAATGATTTGATTGTCTAGAACCAAATAAAAAGTTCCAGAGATTAAGAGGATTTCTTCAAGCTGCCAGGAGACTGGGAAGTTCTTAAGCAATAGAAGGAAACTGTGGATGCATGGCTATTACAAAAGAATAAAAAACCTGATTCAGACAAAAGTAATTTGACAGAAAGTTGAAAAGAAGAAAACAGGATAGATTTAATAGCAAAGGTTTTACAGTAGCCTAACCTGAATTAAGTGCTGTTAACAACAAATTTGCAAGTGAAGTGTTTCAGAGAGATTCATGGACTTTATATCCATTCTTAGCCATGTTTTGTTCCTCAGTTTCTCTAATGATATAGGTGAAAGTATAAAGTGTCTGACATTAAAATCTGAACTCAGGTGTTTGTAATTTATCATTTATACCCCACATACAGTCAGGCAAGAAATAGATATCACCAAACACCAAATCAGATCTTATTAAGACTGAACAGTCTTCAGGAGCTGCTTTTCCTGCCTGCTTTGTCATTATTTATCTGTCTAAAATTCAGAGTTGTAACTCCAATGGCTTATATTCAAGCCTGGATTTTTGGGAAAGGCTGAAGTGCCATCGTACTTTAGCACTGCACAGTCACCAGTTTCCTTTTGGAAACACAAAAAAATTACATTTAAAACTATTTTGACAAAATAGAAACAGCACTATGTGAAGTCTGGAAGAAAATTCCTTGTGAAGAGTTACAGTATTCCTATCTATTGAAAGTATTCAAGAGAATTTCAAGTGTTAGTTAGTTATGCCATTGGGTGTCTTCCACATCAGAAGCAGGTTTTGAGGGAGACTGATGCATGCTTGATTCTTTCAACAGAGCACACTCAAGATGCTGCATGAGATAATATAATTTGCCAGAGGCAAGAATTATTGCAATAGCAAATAGCTCAACTCAGCTTATTGAGCTCAATGTAGAAGTGGTTTTAAATTCTGTGAAGTCCAGTTACGATTTCATGTTTCTGCAATAATACAGTTCAATCTGGAGCCCATGACATGGGCAAGGAGCAAGGATCTGGTATTTCTAAGTACTTTTCTTGACTGATTCTCAGCAAGGCAACACCTTGACGTGCATACTACTTTCCATGGGACTGTATGAGGCAATAAGTTATCCTTCTGCCACATTGTGTCACTTCTGAGACCATTCCCTAAAAAAACCCAAAAGCAACCAATCAACCAACCAACCAAAAAAACCCACACTAATCAGATTAGTTCATATTACGTTAGTTTAAAAGTAATGTTGAATGTTTTTTCTGAAAATTGGAGACATCATCAGTAAGTCTGCCTATAATACAACCTGTAACACACAAAAAATTGAAAAAAATTATTGAAAAGGTTCCTTTTCACCACAATTGACTTCTGGAGATGTTTTGGTGTCACCTGTTAGCAGTAAAATATCATGCTGCACAGCTAAATGAAAATGAGTTCTATAAATTAGTACAGTAACATATAGACAGAACATCATATACATATATACAGAACATCACAGAATATGCTGAGTTTGAAGGGACTCACAAGAATCATCGAGTCCAACCCTTAGCCCTGCACAGGACCATCCACAGAGGGTCATACCAAGCATGTGCCTGAGAGAATTATCCAAACATTTCTTGAACTCTGTCAAGCTTGGTGCTGTGACCACTTCCCTGGGGACCCTATTCCAGTGCCCAACCACCCTATGGGTGAAGAACCTTTTCCTAATATCCTACCTAAACATCCCCTGACACAACTTCAGGTCATTCCCTCATGTTCTGTCACTGGTCATCTCAGAGAAGAGATAAGTGCCTGCCCCTGCTCTTTCCTCTTTCCCTCAGGAGGAAGTTATAACTGCAATGAGGTCTCCCCTCAGTATCCTCTTCTCCAGGCTGAACAGAGACCAGGTGACCTCAACCACTCCTCATATGGCTTCCCCTCAAGGACCATCACCATCTTTGTTGCACTCCTTTGGATGCTCTTTATTGGCTGAATATCTTTCTTATATTGTGGTGCCCAAAACTGCACAAAATATTCAAGGTGAGGCCACACCAGTACAGAGCAGAGCAGAACAATCACCTCACCACTGCTTCCCAGCATCACATTCCCCACTCTGTATGTACACACAGAGTTGCCCCATCCCAGGTGCAGAATTCATCACTTTCCTGTGTTGAACTTCATATAGTTGGTGATTTCCCAGTCCTCTAATTTGTTGAGGTGTCTCTGCAGGGCCTTCCTGCCTTTGAGGGAGTCAGCAGCAGCTCTCAATTTTGTGTCATCTGCAGACTTGCTTTGTATCCCTTCCAGTTCTGAATACAAGTCATTTATGAAGATGTTGAAGAGCACAGGGGCTCAAATGGAGCCTTGTGGATCTGCACTAGTGACAGGTCACCAGTCTGATGTCACCACATTCACTATTACCCTTTGTGCTCGTCCTGTGAACCAATTGCTCACCCAGCACATGATGTGCTTATCTAGCTGTGCTGGACATTTTGTCCAGAAGGATCCTGTGAGATACAATATCAAAAGCTTTACTGAAATAAAAAAGATGACATCAACTGGCTTCCCTTGCTCAGCCAGATGGGTTACCTTGTCATAACAGGAATTTATGTTTGATAAGCAGGACTTTACTCACATGAAACCATGCTGGCTGTGACCAATGTCTTGTCTTTCAGATGTTTTCAATACTTCCCAGAATATTCTTCTCTATGACTTTACTAGGCACTGAAGTGAGACTGACAGGTCTGGAATTTCCAGGGTCCTCCTTCTTGCTGTTCTTGAAAATCAGGACAATGTCCACTAACTTTCAGTCAGCTGGGGCCTCCCAAGACTGCTCAAAAATCATCAAGAGAGTTTTTGCAATGACATCAGCCAGCTCTCTGAGGATTCTTGGATGAATCCTATGAGACGCAATAGATTTGTAGGGATCCAGCTGGAGCAGCAGGTCCCCCACAATTTCAGGGTCAGCTGAGAGTTGATCATTCTCACAGCCACGGTCCTCCAGCTCAGGTCACTGAGAGCCCCTTGCTCCCTCATCCGTGTTGAAGACAGAGGCAAAGAAAGCATTAAACCCCTCTGCCTTGCCTCTGTCCCTGTTTGTGAGGTGACCATCCTCATCCTGTAATGGGCCAATGATATTTCTGTACTGCCTATCGCCATTCATATATTTGAAAAAACTTTTTATTTTTCAGCACGTTTCTGACAGTTGCAACTCCTGCTGGACTTTGGCCACAAGAATTTTCTCCCTACAATGGCAAGCAGCATCTCTGAATTCTTCCCATGTCACTTGACCTTGCTCCTTGTGGGTACACACCTTTCTAGAGTTCTACAGAAACAGGTGAGGTACCAAGAGAGTTAAGATCTTGCTTAGCCTATTAAAGCTGAGAACTTTTTAATACTTTATATCTTGTTTTCATTTGTTCCTAGTGGTACCTGTTCAAAGTAAGACTCCTTTGACAATCCAATCTACAACCCCATTTTGCTAGCATCCAAGAATGGAAAGAAAGATTTTCTCAGGATTTACAATATGCACAATAAGTAAATGTTAACTGTAGAAAAAGAAAAAAAGTACTATTTGTGCAAAACCTATTAGATTTACAAATTGGATAAGTTTTCTGAGGCCTCACAGTGTTTCACACCTTCCATGAAAAGGAAACAATAAAAAGGGGCACTGGATAAGGCATTGGTCCAGAAGTCATGTATGAGAAATCTATAAATCCTGAACCCAAAAGTTTATGTCACATGGAGATTAATATGTATCAGTGTTCAAGTACTACAAATGGGATTTGCAAAAAAAAAAATATACAGACAAGGCCTTCAACAGTCATAAGTGAGCGAACACATTTTTTTTACTTGTATCTCTTTAATTTTTCTTTTCTAAGTGTGGAACTCATCTTGCTGACAAATTTACCATCCACAGTTTGCCTTAGCTATCACCATTTTGTAAAATTCTCCTTTTTATTCTTACATGTGAAAAAGAGAAAATAGAACTTGAAGCAATGATTTTAAACCAAAGAATTATAAGTTAATGCTATTGACTCCTCAGGTAAGATTTTGTTATTAGGAGGAAGTGTTTTCCTTTCTCCCTTTGAAAAATGTGATTTGGATTAATGAAGTCCCCTTTTCTTTGAGAACTGTCTGGTTAATAGAGTGGAACAGATCCACCCCATTAGCAATCCAGCAGAATCTTCACAGCAGATGGATGCTGCCAAAAGAAGATGACATTTCACAATATATATGGGGTATGATCAGTGTCACTCAAGCTAGGCAGGAGACTCAGAGGAGACCCTTCAAAACTATTCTTATTTTAACCAGGTCTTAGTGGATCTACTTGCAATAAGGCAGTAATCTCAAATTTCGCTGTCATGGATATTGTGGACTCTAAAATCTAAGTGTTTATTTAACAGCATAGTAGATATACCAAACATGCAGTAAGCATCTATAGAAGGAACAGAGTGTGTAATGCTCTCTTGGCAGTAACTCAAAAACTCCCTAACAAGTTTTCTTTCACTCCTACCCAGAGCAACTTATTATCTCGTACTGAGAAAACAACATCTGCATTTTCAACAAAAAGCCTATTTGATATTTTATCATCCTTTAGATGTCTGCATTATGACAACTCTATTCCTCTCTCTGAAGTTTTTCTTGACCATTCAGTCAGAAAACAGTTCTTCCCTTTCTTCTTTGTATTGGGCTTGCCCGGTTGGGTTTTGGTAGTTGGAAGGCTACAAGGGTAGCTTCTCTGAAAAACTGCCAGAAACTTCAGTCATGTCCAACAGAGTCGATACCAGTCAGCTCCAAGATGAACCTGCCACTGGCCAAGGCTGAGCCCATCTCTGGAATAACATATTTCAGAAGGGGGAAAAAATGCAGTGGGAAGAGAGGAGAGAGAATATGTGAGAGGAACAACCCTGCAGACACCAAGGTCAGTGAAGAAGGAGAGGAGGAGGTGCTTCAGGTGCCAGAGCAGTGATTCCCTCCCAGTCCATAGTGCAGGTCATGGTAGGGCAGGCTGTACCCCCTGCAGCCCATGGAGGTCCATGATGGAGCAGAGATCCATCTGCAGTCCATGGAGGACCTCACACCAGAGCAAGTGGATAACCAAAGGAGGCAGTGATCCCATGTGCTGGAGCAGGCTTCTGGCAGGACCTATGGACCCATGGAGACAGAGGAGCCCATGCTGGAGTAGCTTTGCTGTCAGGGCATCTTACCTGGTGAGGGACCCATGCTAGAGTAGCCTGTTCCTGAAGGACTGCATCCCATGGAAGGGACCATACTGGAGCACTTCATGAAGAACTGCAGCCCATGGGAAGGATGCACTTTGAAGAAGTTCATTGAGGACTGTCTTCCAAGGAAGGGACTGCATGCCAGAGTAGGAGAAGAGTGTGAGGAGTCCTCCCCTGAGGAATAAGGAGTAGTAGAGACAACTCGTGATGAACTGACACAACTTCCATTCCCAATTCCACTGTGTCTCTGGGAAAAGAAGGTAGAGAATTCAGAAGTGAAGTTGAGCCCAGAAAGAGGGTGGGGTGGAGGTAAAGCTTCTTTTAAGATTTGAGATTTTTTTCTCTTCACCTTAGTCTGATTAGTAATAATTTAAACTAATTTCCCCAAGTTGACCCTGTTTTTCCCATGGCAGTAACGAGTGTTCTCTCCCTGCCCTCATCCTGACTCACAAACCTTTCACTATATTTTCTCTCCCTGGTCCTGCTGAGGAGAGGAGAGAATGGTTTTGGTGGGCACCTGGCATCCAGGAAGGGTCCACCCATCACACCTGTCTCTGATCCAGAAAATCATTATGTTACTCTGTCCTTCTTTACCTAACAAAACTGTCAAGTGAATCCTTTGACTCCTTTCCCACTTTCTTTCTTATCTAGATATTTTGGCTGCCTAACAGTTCTTGGATATCTCTATGGAACTGCATCAACCCTCTGCAACAAAGGTTCTGTCAAGTCCCTGCTCGTTAGCTACCTCCTTCACAGCTCTAGAAAATTCAGCCACCTTGTTTACCCATTTTTTAATGTGTGTGACTGTTCCAGCTGCCAGCAGGTTAATTCAATTCAACTTAAGCACCCTACTCTGCCACAAGCACACTGATTCAAATGGCATTTGTCTATTGTTTACGACTATGGTAATGACAAAACTGATACAAAGAACAGAGCCAGAAGGAGCTACCAGGTCTCTCCAGGCTCAGTGAAATATGATTTATGCTGGTAAAAGTTAAACCCATAATCTTTCTATATTGCTTTAACACAGTCCAAAAGCCACCAAGAGAAACAATCTTCAACAAGAACCCTACAAGTAATAAGCCTATGTGTGATGTTTTCTCGGGATCTGCCTCTCACATTAATTTCTTTCAACTGTGTTAGAAATGTAGACAGATTTTTAGAAAAAACTCATTTTATTTTTCATACAAAACAATCTTTAGGACACACTTTCTTTCTTTGTCAACTTTTTTGCCACTAGGTATTTTACATTATATTGTAATTATATAAAGCAGTTCAAACGTCATCTTTTAGTTTCATGCTGAGACAATTCAGGGTACTTGTCCTTCTTACTCTGTTCCAGCCTGGCAATGAGTTCTAACAAACCAGATTTCTGCTCCCACTCAAGCACATTGCAGGATAAAGACCTATGTATTTTTGTTCCAAATCCTTCAAACTTGCATCATTTTTTGTTGTTATTGCCCTCTCAAATGATAAAGGATATTATCATTCAATACAATAATGTCATTCAATTCAATTCACTTTGCCAAAACACTGTTCTGAGCCATCAGAGAAAATTATAAGTGAGAAAGAAGTGACTGTCTTAGCTACTACTGTGAGATGCTAAGGTCATCATTTCTTACACAGCCTTATGATCCTCCACAAAAAGAAGTTATTTTCTTATTTTCTTAGCATCTTTTTGAGTAGAAAACAAGAGCAAATACTGCTGGTGCAGCAAAGTGCTCCAGCTGAATTGCTTCTAAAATTATTTCAATTCCAAGACTACCCCTGCTTGATAATCCCAGAGAAGTACCTACAAAAATAAATGTTGATAGTGTTTTCCTTTCAATTATTTTGTTAAGGCGTAAGTTCAGGAATGTGAGTTCTGCAATTTCCAGAGAATTTTAATCTTGGACTTTTTTAGTATATCCCTGGAAAGGAATTTTTTTTTTTTAATCAAGGATGGTTGTGAGTTTAAAAAAGTAACATTAATCAATCTGAAAATAATGCAGACTTTCAGCCTTGTAAAACTGATAGCTTTCTGTGAAGGTGTATCTTAAAGGACTGTGAAGCAATTATATTAATTCACTGTGCCTGAAGCAATCTTGCTAAATTAAAGCTCTCATTTGAATGAATATCAAACTATTTTCAAAAACAACTCAAACTGTTTGCTATGGAGAAATACAAGGTCTTTAAAAACTAAGGTAATAACCATTGCTTAGTTCCCTCAGAGTTTGTGTCAAAAAACTCCAGCCTGATTTAGCAGAAGAACCTGAAAGAGACCATCAGAACAAACCATCACCACCACCTGGCACAAGAGATAAAGGTAACAATCTCTCTCTGAGAATGAGGTAAGGATTTTCTCAGGAAAGTCAGCCTAGAATGTAGCTCACCTTTTAATCAAGGTGCTGATGCCTCTCTCAGGTTTGAGATAACTTTGTGTCACGCCTGCGTGACACTGAAGTCAATGCCCTCTGAAGATTGCTCCTACAAGCAGCAGGCTGCCTGCTAAGGAGGCAGCCTGGCCTCTGCCAGACCTCAGCCAAAGGCAGAGTCACCTCCATCTGGGTCTGCCCACAGAAGGAGATCAGCTTTAGCTTGCGGATAATGCCTTGTGCAAAAATTCCATTACTTACCACTGCAATAGGTAGGAGATCTTGCTCCTCACCCATTTCTCCTCTGGGATCTCTCTAGCTGAGGGTGAAGGAGCCAGGCTGAGTATCAGCGAGGCAGAGACCAAGGTGCTGGGCATGAGGGGAGGTAACTACTCAGGCTACCAATGCTGGCTCAGGCCAGCTGTCTGGGTCCCCAGAAAAAGGGGGGAAAGCTGGAATAAAACCTTAGGTAATCTTAGAATCTTCAGACTTACACTGGTGAAGAGGAGATGGTGTTAACTGAGAAGAATCTGATAGAGGGAATAGGCAGGAAATTTCTTAAAGTTAATTTGATTCCCTTTCCCCTCTGGCAGAACACTGATTCATACAACAGATGCAGAGTGATTAAGATCCCTGCAGAAGAAAAGGATAATATTAAGTCAAAAGACAGTTTGTGAAACAAATTAAAAGAATGAGACATGAACATGTTTTCTATTAATGTATACATGTGCTATGTTTTTCGTTTGTTTCTGATTTCTGACTTCAGAAGGCATAGTTTAGGAGCCACCATGTGCAAGATACAGTCTGAGAGTAGTACACTGACACCACCGGAGAAAAAAATCTACCTTCCCCTGCACTTCCTGTAATCTTATATATACACCCATAACACTTTTCTGTTGTTGTTGTTATTGACTGTCATATGATAAACTGAAACAATCACATCATAAAACTTTTACTTTTCCTATTTTGTCCTTCTATCTATCAACTAAAGGACATTTTCCCCTACTGTGCAGACAAGAACACTTTGGATGGGTTGGAATTGTCCAAAACTAATGGCTGAATCTGGGCTTTACACCCTGCTTATTGGCTCAGAATGAATACGAAAACTTCCTCAACATTTAAGCTTGATAGGGACATAAAAATTTATGATTTTAGTTATTTCTCTAATTAATATCTTCATTTATTGTGTTTGGAACACAACATGTCTATGTTCATAATGTGAATACCTGGATTTTTCAAATAATGTAACTCCATGAGCTCATCAGAAAAATAGGTTCTCACTAGCAACCACGGTCCCTTAACAAGGTCAAATCCCTCCTCATATAAGAACCCAAAATTTCATGTGCCTTCAAAAACTATTATTCTCAAACAGCTTTTCAGAGTCAAACATGAAAGTTCACCTTTCATTTCAATTTTTATTTTGTATATTTCTCCCTCAGGGTGAATTAATGTGAATATTTGTTTGCTGTCTTGAAATATAGTACCAAGAGCACAAAGCCATAAATAGTATACTGTAGTAGTTTTGCATCATCCAAAATACAAGTTGACTCCATAACCCAGATTTTTTTCCCTTAATAGATTTGTGAATTCCAGACTGCATCAGTTCTGCACATTATAAAAGTCTGCTAGCTGCTTTGCTAACATTGGTATGTACAGGATGCTGCCTACTGAGAGGAGGGTGCCAAGGGACTTACGATCTCTTATGTTCTGCAAAATGTCATAAATCATTCACAGGACTGAGAAAGAACAACAGAATATCTCACATGATAAACTGAAAAAAACTTTTGAGAGCACCTGTAAGATACTTCAGGTGTTTATGCTCATGATTCACTAGTTTAATCTATACAACTCCAGCAGTTATGCTTTCTGCAATAACACAGTCACATTTTATGAGGAAGAGTGGACATGGCTGCTCTGTGGCACATAAGTATAGACCAATGGTTATTGTAGACTATTAATATTTTCTGCAATTTTAGTAACCTTTAAAAGTACAACAGCTTTAAAGAATCTTAGAATGAGCCATATATACCACACTGCTGAGAAATTAAGGGTTATCAGCAGCAATTCAGTGTAGGCAAATTGAATTAATCCTTCCCTCCTCAAGGGATGAGATCAAAATAGCTCATGCTGGAATACAATATCTCTGGAGCAGATAACACAAAATTTTGCAGGAGAGAAGTTCACGAAGATGAGGGAAGACAGGTTATAAGGAATCAATCTGAGATTAAGCATAGTGGAGTTGGGGGAAGTTATGAGACTGGGAGAGCCACACAAGTTTCCAAGACACAGCTGTTGGAGAAATTTGGAACACAGACTGTGAGAAAAAAGGACCTGCCTTAAGTATTGGGTTATTTCCTTCAATAGCAACCATCACCACTTTCAGTTGTGTTCTTGCAGCCTGCCTAAGCCTCAAAGCTTAGGCAGATGTCTCCCATTGCCCTTTGCACTGGCTATATAATTAAGACCATTGGCATTTTGCCCTGAAGTGCTCTTTGGTTATCTGGGAACCTGCTCCCTGTTTTCAGATCCTCTTGCACCTCTGCATTCTCTTTATCTGAAAAGTCTCCTTTGTTTCAGTGCTGGGTTAACCTTGGTTGGCTGCCAGATGCCCACCCAGCTGCTTTCATACTTCCCCTTCTCAACAGAACAGGAGGAAATATAAAGTGAAAAGCCTGCGGGTCAAGATAAAGTCAGGGAGATCACCCAGTAGTTATTGTCAAGGGCAAAACAGATGCAGCCTGGGGAAAATTAGTGTCCTTTACTGCCAATTAAAAACAGAGTAGGATGGTGAGAAACAGAGAAACATCTCCACCCTACCCCTCCCTTCTTCCTATGCTCAACTTCACTCCTTCATTCATAACTTTTCAACATTCTACCTGCCCAATGAATGAGGAGGGATGTGGGTGGGGGGAATTATACTTTGCGGTCAGTTTGTAACAGTTTCTCTAATTCATTCAGTGTATTCAACTTCAGAACGTCAGTGAGACTCCTCGGTGTGAAATGACCAGAGGACAAAGGACTAGGACACTGGGTGTAAGTTGAAGAAGGAAAACAAAGGAAAAAAAAGTATTACTCCCTAACAAATCTGACAGTTATTTTTATGATTTCTTTTCAGAGAGATTGAAAAATGAATATTCTAAAAATCTATTCCTGGAAAATGGATGAATTGTGCTGTTCTATTTCTTTTCTGTATTTTCATGAATGTTCTTGAGGGTGTTGCTTTTATTCTTGCAAGCAAAATGAAAATGAATAAATATCAATTTTCCTATATTTTTGTATATTTAGTATTTTAGATTCCTTATATTTACTTAATATATACTTTATACTTCAGTTTTATATGTATTCATAGCAAATCAGATGTCTGTCCTAAACCTCTGAAACACGAAAGAGGAAACTGCCTTTTTGCACTGCAGAATGAGTTATAATTGCCAGAAACTAGGGAATGAACTGTATTATTAACCAGCCGACATCATGAGTACACGTCTGGTTAATTTATGATCTTGAATCCAGGAGAAATAGCTCAAGAAATTGTTTCACTTTCCAAGTAAGAACTTTTTGCAGCATGCTGTTTTACAGTTTAAATGCTATTACTTTGTGTTGCACAATGATTGATGAAACCAATATACAGTCATTTATATATTGGTAGATTAGACTTGGAGAAAGCCACAAAAAAGTAGTTTTCTTCCTGTAACTGGAATCTGAGAAAAACGTAAAGCCTCCAAACAGTAGAAATCTACTTATGGCCTTTCTAGACTGATTAACTTCTGTTTTTCTGATTTCTGTTTATTCCAGAAGATTCTTAAAACATAATTTGATTACTTGTCTTATAGTCTTCTATTGGTTTACGTGAGAACCTGGCCAAATGTTCTATTGAACTACTTTTTTATGAGTTCTATTTCGCAAGAAACTCGATATCTTCTTTCCTCTAGCAAACAAAAATTGGGTTTGATATTATATTTACAACTGAAATAGCCATAGCTAATTTAGTTATTGTTAATGGAGTTCATTAATCCTGTGTAAATCTTTCGCTTCCTACATGCACTGCACTAAATAGTGTGCACTTTAAAATATTTAGTTGACAAACTTTAGTAAAATTGAGCATTTACACTTCAGGCTAGTTTATATAAACTGTAGTTTATGGTTTGTGCTCAAGATGTGAGCATAAAGAACATACATATATACATATATATATACACACACACAAATGGAAAAGAGTGACATTATTTACATGTTTCATAAAATACGCCATACACTTTTTGGTCTCTATTTCTGTTTGTCTGGAATATCCTGTTACATCACATCTCTCATTCTTTCATAAATTCCTCTCAAATCTGGAGGTACATAATGTACTTTTAAATAAACTTAACATGATAAACCATTTGCTGAGAAAGACAGATAGATACCTGTTCTCTTTAAACAATCAAGACACTTAGGGTTTTAAATGTTCATGTAATGTACAAAGTTCAGCCTTTAAAACTACCCCTATGCAAATTACTTGTATTAATACCTCTTTGTTAGAGAACCTTTCATGGAAGAAAGAGCAAAGCACAGACTGTATTTGTTGGAAGGATTCATCTCACATAAAATTTGGTCTGTGCAATCCATATATCTTCACAGTCTATACAGCAGTGCCTTTTTCACTGAAGAATT
The DNA here is from genome assembly GCA_035047845.1 of Dendrocincla fuliginosa. Taxonomy (NCBI): domain Eukaryota; kingdom Metazoa; phylum Chordata; class Aves; order Passeriformes; family Dendrocolaptidae; genus Dendrocincla; species Dendrocincla fuliginosa. Next base: position 89,400,523 of record JAWWMO010000121.1, on the reverse strand, counting down.
ATCTGTCATACTCCATAATGAGGTGCACTTTCACAAGTGTATTGTATAGATTTTTGTAACAGCACTTCATTGGTTTTGTAATCCTTTTTCCTTAAGAGTAGTCATCCTTTTATGGAATGTTCAATACTTGGGAAAACAGAAAGGTTATATGGCATTCAGGTTTCTTTTGTGGTCCTTCAGACTGCAGAGCCTGACAAGTTTCTACAGCTTATTGCTTAAGGTTTACGTCTCCACAGATGTTTTCCTAGTGTACACTGACAGGTACCATAAAAAAACACCTCTGCTGTGGGTCTCATGCCTAAAAATAAATCAGTGATCTAATGTAATTTTTATAGGGTAAATTTTTTTCCTAGATTGAATATCCTTAGTTTCAGCTTCCCCATTAGACAAGGTAAGCTGCTCAGATCATGTTGGTCAATGGTAAACAAAAGTTTAGCTTATGGTTGGAGGAATCTGGGGGAGTTCTGCTGTAACAAATCTCCAGGCAGGAGAAAAGATTGTTTTATAGTAACAATAAGCCCTGAAAGCAGACTACTTTGCGCTTTTGATACTTATGTCCACAAAAGAAATCTTTAACATAATTTTTTTCTGCAGCTGTCTAATTTGGCAGGTTCTTAGTCCGCATAAGCACTAATGTTTTGACATTGCTAAAGTTCTGCTTCCATCCACGTTAGAAATTACTTCTGTCTTGCCATCACTGCACAGAGTTAGGTATATCCCATATTAAGTGCTCTTTGTCCATGCTCACCATTGAACAGGATCCCGCAGAAGACATATAAGGTGTTGTGAACCTATCACAAGTTTTAAACTCCATGATTTCACACATGCACTTTTTTTATTTGTCTTAACTACAAATTGTGGCAACCTTGCAGAACACACTGAGACCAAAGCCAATTGAGAATATATGTCCCTATATCATTGCCTTATTAGCATTTTGCAGAAGATATTAAGACCATGTGTGTGAGAGTGAAAGTATAACAGAAAACGAACATCATCTGAACAGAATCACATTTTGGGTAATTTTTCTTCTTTCTAAGGTTAGATTGCGGCATTACATCAAAAAACACCATGTACTTCAAAGTTGTGCTCGTTTAGTAACTGTGTAATCTGGTATAAAAGTTGTGTGGTGATGATTCTGTCTTCTTAAAGCCAGATGAGAAACATCAGCTTTTTAATTTTTGTCTCAAAAGGTTGAAGCCTTTCCAAAACTGCTGAGAAGAAATCTGTAGGAAGAGAACCTAAAATCTTCAGCTCAGATGAGAAGTTGGAATGAAAAACCTTTTACAAGCCTTGTGCTCACTGTTCCTCCTCTGCTCTAGCAAGGGGTACCAACCTCGCTTGGAACTTTTTTTTTTTTAATATAAAAGCTCAATTATTGAACCTTTTCTGGGATCTGTCAGATATGGTTTGCATTTCATTATACATGGTCCAAGGCTATGCATTTTAAGCTCTGGGATATTCTGATTGTCATAAAGGAGGAAGCAGAAGCCTCTTGTTTCCCTTCCGTGGAAGATGTTTCACTTTGCCTAATGAGTTAAAGAATCTCTGCACCAGAAAAGCAACGCAGATATCATGACATAAATTATCAAATTCATGTCAGGGAAAAGCATTAAATAAATGTTGACTAAATACTGCAATAATCTTTGAAGCAGGAACTGAAACCTATGGAACCTCCATTCTACCAAAATAGCTTAATGTCAGATTACAGTAAAATTACATCTATTTGATTTGGTTTAGAGACTTCTGCAAAATGTGAACATCTCTGGTTGTTATTTTCTTACAAAACTTGAGGCTAGTGTTCCCTAGCTGAAATATGAGTATTAACTTCTTTTATGTGCCAACGCATATGTTTGTCTCACAGGGCCAGATGAGCCAAGTCTGATTCATTTTACCAGAAGAATTACTCCTGAAAGTTCAAGATTCATAGAAAATAATTCATACTTCTCAACCTTATGGTGCTAAATAAAATCATCTGAATTATATAAATTAACCATAGAATGATTCAGCTTTTTCACTATAGCCTCTCAAAGACCTTGAAAGAAATGATTCCTTGATTCATCTTAATGGGAGGCAGATTTGAAATCCTAATTAAAATATGAAAACCATCATTGTTAGCTGTTCAAATAATGATTAAAAAGCATTAAAAAAAAAAAAAAGGAAAGGTCTCATTGTGATAATGTGATTTTGTCATTAGTGCATTTTGGCATTTTATGTGACGGCCCTTGGGTTATGAGTGGTTTCAGAAAGCACAATCACTTATTTCTCAAGTTTTTTGGGACATAAAAGTTATCTCCAGAATGGCTGAATTTCTAGTCCTAGTTGGCTGAATTTAAGAGCAAAGCAAAAAAAAAATCTTTGAAAGTAGCAGTCTTACAGAGTGCTTTAATTTACAGGCAATGTATATAATAATTTTCTCTGTCTATGGGAACCCATGCAGTATTTATGCGATGAGAAATTTGCATTTCACATATAGTTAATGTACTTTCCTTCCAAGGTAACTTGTTTGTAATGTTAAGTGTATAAAAAATTAAACAATTTGGTATATAGAAAAAGCTTTTGAAAGATTTATCTCTGCTATGGTATTTTTACAATGACTTAATCTGTACATAATGTGTACAGACATGCTTGAACTATGTGTTTTCACTACACATATTCTATTACTGATGCAGTAAAGTATGTATTATATAGAAATGGATAATTAAAAGTGACGTAACTGAGTCATCTACCCAGTTATCAAGAATATTAGGTGTAACCCTTACACATCTGTCATGTCTTCCTATTTTCCAACTAGTTTGAGAAACTTGAAAGCAGATTCCATTTTTCAAAAAATACTGTTAAGTCATCTTAACCATACATACGTAAGAAACAGCCATTTTCTACAGCCACCTGGAGTTCTAGAGTTGACAACATTTTTTTAGTTTTTACATAGAGAAATAAAATTTAAAAAACTAATGAAATCCAATATATTGAAAAAAAATCCTGTGATGTCATTTAAAAAATATTAGCTAAGACTCCAAACTGAGAAGTTACTGACATTAGCTTCAGTAACACCTTCTTCACTTGCTTTTGTTCCAGATTTATCACAGCATCACCTATCTCAAAAGGATTTTTTTTCTTCTGCAAGTCTGAATGTTCTTTTGAAATGAATTTTTGAGGTATTTGAAACTGAAGAAGCTCTGTTTGCTTATTGAAAAATCTAATATTGTAATTAAATGTTTTTAAATTACTTTAGTCAGTCTTTCAATTTGAATTTATTTGTTAGTCTTCAATATATTGTGACTTGAGACTGTCTATCTATATTATCTATAATTGAGATTAAAAGGGACACAGATTTCTTGAAGACAGATCTGAAAATAAATTATGTTCACTTATCACAAACTATGTCCACTTAAATTACAGCTCATTTCCTTTCATGATTGGTTCAATTTCTTATCAACACTTAGAGCAGAAGGCAGTCCAGAGATAACATTGACCTATTACTTGATGAGGATACTCACTTCACAGACGGAGCCATAAACAAGGAACAGATGTTTTAATATTTTCTTAGCTTTGTCCTTCAGCTGTGATGATGGGTTCTCAGACACATGGTATGATTTTGGAAGTTGTCCTTTACAGGGCAAGGAGTTGGACTTGATGATTCTTCAGGGTTCTTTCCAGCTTAGGATAGTCTATGATTTATTTAAAGTTTTCTATATAGTGGAAATAAGGTTATTGTCTGTCACCAGCCCTCCTTGCTTGTTTAAAACATTCAGTCACAGATGACAGCCATATCCGGCTCATCAAATTGTTTCAGAATGAAATTTCTCTGCACTTTCAGACTATAGAACACTCAGCTCCTGGTAGTCAGCTATGATGAATCTGAAGGTATCTTAATTTTCTCAGGAAACAATGTTCTATGGTAATGTCCCATAGACAACTTAAGTCATTTTAACGGGTAGAACTAACATGCACCTACCCACCACAGCCATGTTTCCCTCCAATAAGTCTATTCATCAAATAATCCTCCGAAAGTAATTTATGTGTTGTCAGATTTCATAGCACCTCATGTCTCTATCATTATTTCTGTATACTGTGACAATAGATATACAGGAAAGACATTATGCAGGGAATGTAACTGCAAAAAAAAAAAAAAGGCATATGGGCAGCTGAAGCAGCAATGAATCAATAGCTCCTCAATCAGCTATACCTTTGTTATATACTCTCACTACATATTACACAGTTTGCTCTTTGGGCTGTTATTGTCAAGAAAGTGGCTTGTCTGAAATCTTCCCCTTACTGACTTCTCAGTATAATGAGAAAACCTCAAGAGGTCAGAATAAAGCGTATGCACAACTGCAATGCACAGATTTTGGGGGTCAGGACAGGATACAAACCTGCTCTGAATGACCCCAACATTTGAGGTGACCAAAATGTCTAACAGACTACTGCTCAGAAGAAAAGACACAGAGGAAGCAGCAGCAATAACATTATTTCAGGAAAGCTGCTTTACCTATAAACACATCTAAGTTACCCCTCAGACCCCAACCCAAATACTGATATTTAATTAGCTACTATAAGGCAGAAACATAACAGCAATTTTAGAAGAGAAATGAAATTTTAGGCAGACCATCCTTTTGTTTGTTCAAAGTTCAGCCTCTCTGCCTATCGTTTTCTCTCTGTGATTCTCACAGGTTATCCACGACTGTGACACATGTGCTGCCATCAAGCAGGCCAAGCGGGTGAAGCCCCTATGGTATGGCGGACGGTGGTCAAAATACAGGTATGGGG
>JAWWMO010000121.1:89342299-89395656 GCA_035047845.1 Dendrocincla fuliginosa | reverse complement strand
CTATTTTTTTAAATTGAAGGAGAGGGATTATTACTTGGCTGATATAGATATCTTAGTTCTTCCTGGAACTAAGACAGTGATAACTCAGAAAAAAACCTTTGAGGAAGTTAAATTTGCCATTTTTCGGAAGGCAGAGCATTGTAATGTAAGCTGAATTATCACTAATACAACTTCTGGCAATGTTTAATAATTTCAAAAGTGTTTTCATCACAAATGTTTTGAACACTCTGATCCATTGGCCTGGCAATATAAAGATAGTTCTATGAGATAGTTTGCAGGAAATTGCTTGATGAAAAATATTGTTTATATTAATCTTAAATAGCTTATAGACTGTGAACGTCTAGGAAAAATATTTGCAATCTGCAGCATAAATTGAAGTTATGCATAGTGCCTTGATGACAAGAAACGAGATGAGCTCTGATAACAGTTCAATCAAAACGGCATAAAGTCTAATCATGCTCTTAAAGTGCAGTATGGTTTTCCTAATGGCAATTCCACTCCTGGTCCAAATTTTGGGTAGATTATCTTTGTGACTGGAAACAACTGAATTCTTGAAACTAAATGTCAGTATTTAAATTTTCACTTGGTAAATAAGCCACCATCAGCTACAAGGCAGTGGAACATGTCACTTCACAGCCCATGAGTTCACTCTAGCTATCAGTTATCGTCTCAGAAATTCAGGTGACAAAGTACTTACTCTTGTTTCAGTGGAGACTCTCAGAGGATTTGAGGCTTTTAAATCCTTAGAAAGTTCCTTCTGCTTAGGTGAAATAGTGACCCCTCAAGATTAAAAATTTTGTCTCTTTGTCCATCTTTATAAGAAGATGGATAGTCATTTTATACACTTCCTTCCTATTAAAATTTCTTGGCACTATTGCCACAAAGTCTATATTTAACAGTCTTAGCCATATAAAAAAAGTTTTTTGTGTGGCAGCAAATTTTATTTCAGAGAATGAAATTAACAACAAATAATCTCTTTTAGCTAACACATCAAAAATGAATAGAGAGGTCTCTCCATGTTTGTTGACCTGACAGTAATGTTTGGCACCATTGGCAGGATTTTCACTTTAGGATCAAAATCTTCATTCTGAGATTTAGCCAACGCTATGGCAGAATGAAGACAGAATTGGAGCAAGTTAAAATGTTTTCCATTCTCTTCCTCCAGTATCACAAGTTTGTGTCATCTCACCAACACTGCTTAGTGTATATTTTTTCACACTGCTCTGAGTTGATTCCTACATGCTTCAGGTGTCCACATTAGATTCAGAGCTTGATGGAGAGCTGTTAATTGTCACTGTTGTGAGCAACAAGACTGTCTGGTCTGTCTGCTGGCAAGTATACTCTGGATGTTAGTTCCCAGGAATCTATGCAAATAACAGTGACTTGAATTTCCTTTGTATGTTCACCTTTCGGAATGATTAACGAACTTGAATCATCACTTTTCCTGGTAAGCTGTCAGCCATTAGTTATAACTAAAGTGAGCACATGCTTCCAGATGTAGAGAAAGAAATTATACCCCCAGAACACCACAGTAGTGGGAACAGATGAAATTTTCAGCAATCCGCAGATGCCCAGGGCAGCCTTCAGAAAATAATAAAGATACCTCTTTGACAAGAGGAGCTCTGTCTTGCAGACAAATTAAAATCTGAAAGGTGTCTGTCAGGGAGCAGAAAGTGCAGGTTGATTTCCTGGGAAGATGAGTTGGGAGCCAGGGTGACAGCAAGGTGACAGGGCAATGTCCTCACCATCAAGGGAACAGTGCCACAGGGTCAGAACAAGGAGAACAGGGCAGGTTTGCTGATGGTAACCAGGGTCAGGCACAGCCCAGAGATCCCCTGTCAAATTCCGGGTGATCACTTAGGTCTGAGGTCAAGCTGGGAAGTCAAGTCATCGAATCAGGGTCTATATAGCCGAATTTACTACATGCAATACATTTTGCAAATTCCTTATGCTTTCTCTTTGTTCTCCTTGCTACCTCTTTTTTTTAATTATTTTTTTAAATCCAGATCTAGGTTTGTTTTTCTTTAAATTTTCTTTAAATGATGAGTCTCTGGTAATAACCTGTTTCCACTTCTCATGGCCACCACTGTCGTACAAAGCCTCTGTTTCTCTACACTGTTTCATCATGTTAGAGCCATAAATGTATTCCTACAAAGAATAATTACTTTTAAATGCCATCTGGTTAAAACTATGGGTGTGCCATATGAAGATAAACAAAAGTGAACCAAATTAAGTGTAGCTGCACATCATCAGCAAAACTGTTATTGCATTTAAACCAAGTGAAAACGAAGGCCTATGCAGGTCAAAACAAGTTCAGATCAAGCAAGTCTGACAAGCCTCAGTCCTGAAGTCTTCCAAAAATAGTGCAAAGGTGCAAAGACTGTGTTCTGTTACTATCAATGACAAAAAAGTATTTATGGACTAAAGGTCAGCAATAAAGCAGTCTTGTTGCCAAAAAAAACCCCAAAAACCAAACAAAACATATATAGAAAAAAAAATATATTTCTGCATTAAAGCTATTACATATTCTTGTTGAAGAATCAATTGTTATCTTTACTTTGGAAGACATTTTATTAATCTGTAAAGTTAAATAAAATATATGCTTTGGAAAGACAGAAGTCATCCAACTGCATACAAATAGAGACTTGGGAGTACTACTAAGAAATGTACCTGTTGTAGTAACATTCAGGTTAAGGATCATTTCTAAAACACATTAATACATTCAGGATGTCAATATATACTTGTAGGGCTGCAAACTGAAGAGATTTCTTATCCAGAAAAATCTTTGTTTAGCGTCCTACGTCTATTAATTAATGTCTACATTAAAATTACTGTGCTGTTGGTGTGGTTTAGCCCCAGCCAGCAGCAAATTCCATGCAGCCACTTGCTCCCCTGCCCTAGTGGGGTGAGGAGGAGAATTGGGGAAAAAAAAGCTTAAATCTGTGAGCTGAGATAAGGACAGTTGAATAATTGAAGTAAAGGATTGAAATATTGCAATAATAATTCTAATGAAAATGAAGACAACAAAAAGCAAGTGAGAATTAAACCCCAGGAGAAACAAATGATGCACAATACAATTGCTCACCACCCGCTGACTGATGCCCAGCCCATCCCTGAGCAACAAGTGGTAGCTCATGGCCAAATTCTCCAAGTTTACATACTAAGCATGATGTCCTATGGTACAGAATATTCCCTTGGCCACTTTGGATCATCAGTCCCAGCTATGCTCCCTCCATGAATTTTGTGTAGCTTCACATGGACAGAGCATGAGACACAGAGAAGTCCTTGATTTACAGTAAGAACTACTTAGCAACAACAAAAACCTCAGTGTGACCTCAACATTATTGTCATACTAAATCCACAAAATAACACTGTACCAGCTACTAGGAAGAAAATTAACTCTGTTCCAGTTGAAACCAGAAGAGCTGTTTTTGTTATTTGTTAAGTGGCTAAAGATAAGTGTGTAGACTTTAGTGTACCTGCCTGTGTATGGTTCTGACAAGAACTGAGGAATGGAGCTTTTAAAAGAGTTGATGGATTTGGGCAGGGAATAAAACATCATCCATTTTTGTAAATGGTAGTAAACAAAGACACAAATATTCATATGAGCACTTAATGTATAATGCTAAGACAAGGCTGTTTGTTCCTCCCTGACCTTCCATAGGCTTCAAGAGAGAGCTGGTACAACAACTGTAATATCCTTCATCAAATTTACAGCTTAATATTTGTTCAGCCACACTGAGCCCCAGTTCAGCTAAGTCAGAAAGCAAATTCAGAGTGGAAGATTTTAGAGGAAATGAGCTATTGATGGACACATTTCAGAGTGCTTGGAGGCTTAATTCTGTTCTATGAAGAAAAAAATCCAGGAGCCTGGATAAACATCCAAACTTTCTCAATTTGAAAGAAAAGGACCAGAGATCCTAGTCTTTTTTTTTTTTCCTTCAAAAAGAAGAATTCTTATTTCAAGTAGAAGGTGACCTAGAGATACTGCAATGGAATTGCAAATACTCTAAAATTAACTGAAACTTTGCAAAACTCATTTGTGTCTTGAGCTGAAACTTCATAAATTTAGGACCTTAGCCTAAATCAGAAAAGTTGTCTCATCTCTATTTTAAGATTGAGTAAAAGATTTTATCTGCTTAGAAATAGTTGGAATTGGAAACCCTGAGTACTTAGAACTTCCCAAAATAAGATACTATTATATTGCTTTTAGCTAAGCCAGGGGTTATTTTTCCTAGAAATATAAACAGATGATATGACTCTTGACTGTCTTGATGACAGATAACTGTTTTTCCTCTATATACCCTTTGCATTTAATACACAAATAACAGATTTTGTTTTCCTGAGACATGTCTGGGCAGGGCACAGTGACCTAAAAATGGCTTACCAAAACCATTTTCATAAGCATAACAAACCAAACCCACTGCAGATTTCCTGTTAAGAAGAATATTAATAGAAAACACAAATATTGAATTTCAAAAGTAATCTAATTAATATATTAAGATGAAAAGGTCTTAAGATTTATGTGGCTCTACATTAAACACAGATGAATGGTACATACAAAAACCAGAGAGGTTACATATATATATATATAAAACTTTTGTGACCACAGCTTTAATGACTCAGTCACTTCTGAGTGCAACATTACCTAAAATATTGTGTGGGTGAGACCTCTATATAAGCAAGTATAGTAAGGATGACAAATAGTTAAGAGAACAGATAACAGCCTTAAAAATGCAAATATATTGTAAGGGTATGCACATTGCATACATCATGGTAGTCATTGACCACCATGGTTAACAGTCCTACTTATGTGCTTCAGTATTTAGCCTTATCACATGTGGTTTGTTGGACTGGCCATAAACGAAACAGGCATGTATTTTCCTAAATGAAAGGTAAAGCAAAAAGTTTAAAGACACACAGGGATGCTATTCTTATACCACAATAATTATTTTTAAGAGGTACAACATTATGTTACTGAAATCAATACAATTAAATTTGTAGAACAAAAATAGAGGTCATACCATAGATGAAAATATTTGCACTCTGAGATCTACCGGAGAGTAGACCCATGTATTACCCGTGATCCTGCTTCTAGAAGAAGAGAGAATTCTCATCTCTTTGGCTGCTTCCTGTGTCTGATAAAATCAGATTAAAAAGCCTTTAGAGAAAATGCACTTGCGTTTTCAACTCATTTTCTGTGTTATAATCTCTTTCTACACTCTTTTTCTGCTGTAAAGAGGGACTTACTGAAGTAAAAAAATAGCCTGACTGTTGTAAAAATGCTTCCTAGGAAAAGAGGTAAGGGCAGATAAATGCAACTTGAAAGATACTTGGCAAATGCATTTCTGTTTCTAATATTAGCCCGATATTAAAAGGATGATGGAATATGACCAAAGTGTCACTGAGCCTCTCTTCTTGGTAATGCAACTCTGAACAAGTTAGTAGATAATGCAGACTTAGGGCCCTCCAAAATAGCTTCTTTTGTGAATGCTTCTAAACACCTTTTACATATTCCTAAAAATGTGTAAGGGAGAACTAGCTGCTTCAAAGATAGACATATCTAATATTGCAGACATTCAGCCAGACATATTTGGGAATTACATTAGATTTTTCTACATGCTAACTAAAAAAAAAATCTTTCAGAACAGAAGAAAGTAACAAAAATTTAAATGGTTGTTTAATTAAAGCTTGGGGGGGGTTATAAAAAAGAAAAACATTGAAAATGGTCCTAATTAAGGAGCTGTATGTTTGGGAATGTGAATATGAAATATTCATTTTCTGAACTAACCAGTGGTTGAGGATTTTGTTCACTCGATCTTTCTTTGAGACTATTTGCATTTAAGTATTTCTCACAAATATTAGTGGCAATATGGGTTTCAAACTGATGTTGAAATTAAAATATTTCTCACTAAATACTACATATTGTATTTAGCAGAGGTAAATGAAATATTGCATATAAGGCAAATTAAATCTTATGCTATGAAAATAAGTAACAATTTAACCTTTAATTTCAACACTGCTAGTATTTTTCAATTAAACATACATTCATATGCAATGGAAATCTAAGAACTAATGTTACATTTGTAATCAAGTCTTGATAAGTGCATACTACAGCTGATGTGGCAAATACTTAAGCAAATAACAGCACATTGGACAAAGCTTTTCATATTAAATGAAATCAATAAAGCAAATGTGAAACACAACTTGGATTTATCTATTGAGAAAAATCAATATAGATCATTGCAAAAAAAAAAAGGTTAATAGAATCTATTAAAATAAGAGCAATAATTTCTTTTAGTTAGTACTTTACAATGCAGTTAACAGGCATTGATAAAAACATATATACTGTCCATAAATTCCTGTGATAAAAATACACTCATTCTAAAATTCTTTGGCAATTCTCACTGATACCAGTGCTAATAGTTTAAAACAGTTGCCTCAAAAGTTTTAGAAGCAGGCCCACTGGAGCATTTATTCTGACAGAGCTCACAGCTCTAAAAAGAAAATGAGATATCTTTTCAAACCATTTTTCTGTGTAGTCCTGAGAAGAGGATTTTCAGTTCAGTTTTGCAGAGTGTAGTGTTCTCTCTACTGATGTTCAAAGTCATCTCTGGATTAGATATAATAGCACAAAACATTTAGCTGTACAAAGACATCAAAAGATTAGATAGGACAGGATGAGCATGAAGAAACTAAGGTGAAAAGAATTGAAAGCAAGTGGTCAGTCCTTGAATGACGACTCAGTATTCTGTAAAGCAAGCAGCTAATATCATTAATGTTAGACCTCTACATGGACCAGTCATCACAGTGCTGTTCCCTGATTCTCCACTTTTTGGGAGGAGTGATGTGCATCACTAATGTGTGACAGTAGGTGTGGGAATGGGATTCCCCTCTGAGAATTCCTTCCTCACCTCTTTGCCCTTCTGAGTCATCAAAACTGTGTCTCCCCGTATCAAGCACACCTAAGTATCCTCTCGAAATTCAGTGTGAGAAAATTTCAAAACAGTTCAAACCAATTCAAGTCACTTTTTCAGTGGAAGCTCAGGGTTCAGTGAAGTCTTCAAAGACTGAACTCCATACTCTGGACTACCTTGGAAAAACTGAAGTCTCCTTCAAACCTCCACAGGTCCAGTTTGTATCAGGAGCATGCTAGCATATGGTATGCAGTCCAAGATCAAGGCATCATTGTGGGCACTCTGTGAACACAGTAGAAAGAATGAATTAAAATACAAATATACTCATGAACCAAGGGGTATATGCTCCATTGCACAATGATAGGCCCACTGAAGGAGATATTACAGGTCGGATAGCAGACAGTAGTGTTTCTATCACATCAGCAGGTGAACCCTCAGTTTCTCAGTGCACAGCTAATTTCCTAGTCTTTACCAAAAGCAGATGGAAAAAAAGAAAACATAGCTTACTTATTCACCTTTTTCTGATCCAGTAGAGAAGTCAGTTTTGCCTAGATCTTCAGACGCCTACGGGAATAAAAGCTGAGTGCTTTATTGACTTTGAGGGCTTAAACACATTCCTGTTGCTTCCAGCTGTTTTCTTTTTTGTGTTTGAGACTCCCTCCTATTATTCTTATCTTCTTTTAAGTATCTTTTATGGTCTAAACTCACTGCAGCCCATATTTTCACAGCACCCTTTACAACAGCCTACACTCTTTGCAAATGCAATTATGTTCCACATTACATTTATCTGGGAGACAGAAACCCTGTAGGGTTCTCCTGCTGCTGCCTCTCTTTTTCCTAATTTACAAACAAGGAAATTACCACCAGAAGATAGTGCCTTGTTTCTTATGAAGGCTAGAAATGGAAGGAAGAATACTTTGCTTAGGTCTACAAGTCACTATCCTCACTTAAACAACTAAACAAACAAGTTTAATACTATTACATTTTGGAACCTTGCTGTCACAGGTTGATTAAGTACACTGAGATACAAAGACTCAACCTATTCAAAACTAAACCAACAAAAATGTTTCTGGACTCATGAAACTGGAATTTTCCCTCAAACTCACACATATTTGTTATGAAACTATTTATTAAGAAATACCTGGCTGCTATTTATATTCTTGTCTTTAAAAGTTATGACTCCCCAATACTTGGATTTTTTTTGCAGGAATGCTAATAACAAACTGGGTTTTCTCCTTAGAAGACTCTTTGGGGAGTTTGAGTGTCACAGAGGTCTAATATTTTATAATTTATAGAAATTCCTGGAATGTCATAGAGAAAATGTAATTGAAGATATCCTCTAGCTATACTGCTATACTTCTTGTTATTGACATCCTTGCAGACTATTCAATGTTCTTTCATCTAGCAGTCTTTTTAAAATTCTATTTGAGTAGCCAATTAGATGCAGAAATTTTGCTTATGGTTTCTGCAAGAATCTCTGGAAGGTGTCCTTATGTTAATACCTTCCCACACTGATTGCATAATGCAATATGACATTCTGTGTTAATAGGCTTGTATTAAGCTGGATTCAGAGGTTGCATCCTTTGGAGATTAAAGAAGTTGTATAATGTAGTTTTCTCAATTCATTGATGTTACAAAGAATATGGTGATCTAGGTGGGAAAAATAATAACTATCACCCATTTCTCAGCAGGCAGTTATTTTTCATAATTTTTCACTCTTGTCAGACCCAAAGAAGACAGATGTGTTTCAATAAAATCAGCAACCATATATTTAGTTGCTATTTCAATAGTCAACGTTTTCATTCCATTGATGACAAATCTATGGTTTCTTCTATTCATTAAAAGCCAGCTATAAAATTAACTCACTCAGACCTGTCAACTGCAGTATTTAACATGATATACACTAGGATATTCATTGAACACTGCTCAAATCAGCTTTCTAATTCACGTATCCAGTGTATAATTGTTCTAATCTATATCTAGTGGATTACTTTGGGCTTCAGCATAACAGTCTTGGCTATAGTACAGAGAAAAAAGGCTTCAATTCCCAAGGCTGCAGCTGCAACTCTGCACTAGGCATCTAAGATCAAAATGTTATCTGTAGAGCAGAAGGACTAACAAACCAGACAGCCAATTATTCCTCAAGTACAATTCAGTGACTCAGTTCAGTGCTTTGAAAGAGCTGGGTACCTCCAAAAATGAAGCTACCTTGTACTGTCAATCAACATCACATAAGGAACACTGCAGAGTTAGCCAATAAAGTAAGAAAGTCTTCAGATTTATTCTTCAGGGACTTGGAACTACATGGAGATAGTTTTGGTTATAGGAGATACACAGCCTGGAAGCTCATCCTAATAAGCTGTAATTTGATGAATATCAAACAATTATTGACGAGTTAGCACATGCTAGATGGTATGTTTGACACCTTGTCAAATCACACATTCAATGACCAAGTGTATCTGACATAAAGAAATGTTTTCTTTCAAAGTCTTAATAATTAGGAACCTTTGGTGAATGAAAGGAAATAGGAAACTAATCTATGTACCTTTACTAGCAGTCTTCTTCTAACTTTTCTCTGGGATAATAAGATACAATTGATGATTTATTAGAAAACTTGATTTCTTCTCTTGCTGAGATTTATATCTAAAGAAATTTCTTTTATAGAGGACACATCATTAGTGGAACAACCTGAAGATTTGGGAAATACATTCTATGAGATGCTAAAGCAGAGGGTCCTTCAAAACCAGACTACTTTAGTTTCTTGAAAGTCAAAGGGATGTGGCAATAGACTTTGATTTCTAGAAGTCTGGTGCCAATCCATCTGTCTTCCTACCCCATCCGGTATATTTAACACTTTAAATTGTTGTTAATAGGCCTGTTTGGTCTGTTTTCATACCAACTAACACCAGCGAACTAAATAATCATTTATGGGTCATGAAGAAATGTAGTAATTGCAAGATGGTAATAAAGTTTGTGAAATTTAACAATTCATCAAAGCTAATAATCAGTATCAAACATGCATACAACTGTCATTACTAGCACCTCTGTCAACATGATGCACCTCTGCTGTTTCCTTTGAAGTAAGGCAAAATCTGTGGGGAGGAATAATACCTATTATTAGATGGTTTGATGTTGCTGGGGGGAAAGCAGACAAGTTTGCTAAAGCACAAACTCTTATTCAGACCTGACAAAAACAAACATCTTTCCAAACTAAATACAGACTGAAAACATTGAGCCTAAACTGCCTGGAAGTAGAGTTGGCTGTTATCTGAGAGAATATTAGCTGAGGGATAGTTGATAAGGTGGTCATTTGTGAGAAAGAGAAAACAAGATCACAATTTATTGCCTGTGGAACTAGAAGGGGCTAACCAGGAAGGCAGAGAAAATTATAGAATGTCATAAAGCCATGTCTCTGTTGAGTTTATAGTTTTTTGCATCTAATATCATGTAGGTAAATTTAACAAAATTGTAAATCTCCCAAACCAGCATTCTTTCCACTCCCTGAAATCACTTCACTCCTTCACCTAGGAGACTTCAGGCTTTCATTTCCCTAGAAATCTAATTCCTTAGAGGCCCCCACTGCCTTGTTTGGGTTGGACACAATCACTTTTATTCTGTTCTGCTAGTTAAAGCTATATTACTGCACAGAACAGAATGAAGCATTCACCCACACAGATGGATGCCATGGTGGGGCTGCCCTAAACTGGTGGGATCTTTTTTATAGCCTATGAGTTACTTTATGTACTAACTAATTTTATTTAATGTATACTCTAAATGCAATTCTTGAAACTGTGGATAGCTTACGGTGGTGATTTCTGTCTTTCAAGTGATGATTACCGTGTGGTGTCCTGTATCAGCAAGGGTATTCTCAGGGACTTTTCAATTTACATGGATAAAGCTATTTAGGTATCAGCCTGGGAAGTTTGAAGATATCCTTTGCTGTCAAAAACAGCTCAGATGAGCTTAGGAAAGAAAATGTTATGCCCACATGCTGAGATAAGTAGGGGCAGATTTTGACTGAATAAACACAGTTTATGCATACTTAGCCCATCCACTTCAATCCACTGAACATAGGTCCAAACTTCCTCCTGTATCATACTCTTCAGTATGCTCACCACCTGTGTGCAAGGCTGTAGTTTTGATCTGAATTGAGTTCATGTACATCTTCATTAACACTCAGTACGAAACAGTAGATTGGGAGCTGTACAACTAAACAGTTGGTGCTGAAGACCAGACACCCATAATGTGTTTGTATTATAGGAATTCTTTCTGAAAGTTTTTGACTCCATGGAGTGAATGCCTGTAGGCTGGAATTCATTAGGTGTTCATCTAATTTTATAAAATATTTATTCATCTTTTTTATAAAATATGAGAACCGCCAACTCAAGCCAAAATAAAACAGCTATCCAAGCACGTCTGAGAAGTTTTTACAAAAGACACAAGTTGCTTGTTTTAATGATTCACAGGGAAGATTTCATTAACAAAGTGCATATTTAACTATGGATATTTCAAATGGTATGATGTGCACGATGAAAACCTATTAAAACTCATTATTAGGTACAGATGTTTGATGTACTTTTAAGCTGTAGTCTAAACTGATTGTGCCTTTTTGGCTACAAACCAGCTGTCCATTCTTTATTAAGGCATCTGTCAGTTCTTCATAGAAAAAAATAGTAACAATGAGTGCAGAACAGCTTTTAACATGGAACCTTGCAAAGACATTACTTTAAAGACATATAGAAGAAGAAAAGAAAATGTAAATCAGATAACCACACAAACCAAAACCACATACAATCTGTATTACATTTAATCTGGTTTATGGCAACTAATTTTATGAGCTTTCAGATGAGTCATTAATCTCAGGATATTTTGTTTTACTAATAAAAGTATTTTCTTCCATCTTTATTTCATAACAATAGAGATGATAATGTGAAAATATTAACCCCTCACTCTCTAGTAGGAATTAAAAATTTAATTACAATCGACTTAGTTTTTATATAATAACATATTTGTAATCTCACTAAAATCCCTCTCTGCCCTTTCTTTACTAAGGAAGATAAATGATGCTAGTGTGACCCTACTTATATTTGAAAGACAAGTGTAAGTTGCCAAACACTTGTCTGGCAAACTGCAACATTTTGTGCTAATTCTTTTCCTGTTAAGTGATGGATGCCTGCTCAATAATATAACACCTTAGTCAGAAATACTTTTGAAAAACTCAGATCTATTCATCTTTGGAGCAATAGGGACCACACAGCCAATTATATTTTGTCTCTGAAACGTTCACCTCTGCTTTGTTCAGTAACCCAAAGCCCCTTTGTCCATTGAGGAATGCTCACAACGAAGGCAGGTGGGGGGACAGCCACATGAGCAATTACTAAAAGATTTGAGCTCCTCTGTTGTGAAAGACACACACCAGACCATGTCTGGCCCCTCACCAGGCCAGGTTCATGAATGGGTTGACATCTCAGGTGGGCCTTGGTTCCACTCTGATCCAAAGCAAAATGCTAATACACCTCCCCACACACACCCGCCACTCCTCTGGGTTAGGGAAGATGAAG
Organism: Dendrocincla fuliginosa; assembly: GCA_035047845.1. Lineage (NCBI taxonomy): Eukaryota > Metazoa > Chordata > Aves > Passeriformes > Dendrocolaptidae > Dendrocincla > Dendrocincla fuliginosa. The sequence continues at coordinate 89,383,178 of JAWWMO010000121.1, read as the reverse complement.
ATCTGCAATGAGAGTGTTGGATTGTAGTCACAAGAGTTTCAGTGGTTCCACTCCAAAGACCTACTCTGCACTGAGTTCACACACCTCAGCTTATTCAGTGTCTCAAGAAAAAGGTGGAATTTTTGTTGCTCAAGCTATTTCAGAGCAGCACTGAACAAATGCAAACTAATGAATTGTACACTAGAGAATGAATCCAATAACAACATACTACACTTTGTGAGTAACTGAAAGAAAAAGGAGCTATAAAAAGCATAATAGGTCTTTCTCATGTATAATTTAGGCAATTGTATTTACCTAAATGCCTTGTAGTTTAAAAAGAAAAAAATAAAAAAAAAAAAGAAAAAAGGAGGGGAAACCATTCAAAATATTAAATGAAAAAAAGTTCATATTTTACAACTAATACACATCTAGAAAATTGTCAGCAAAGGCTGATAACAACTGTCTATGGATTGCTGGAAGCTAAAGAGAAATGCATTTCTACAACCCTAGGATCCAGGGGGAAAAAAAAGACTATTTAAATTTTGTTTATGTTGACAGTTTCATTAATTTTTTTGAGCTGAATGTACACATTTTGATTGAAGTTTGTACTGAGCAGGAATTTTAATTTGCCCATATTGACTTTACTGATTAATAAAAAGTCCTTAAGAAAGAGCTCATTTTGTTCTTTCATTTCATATCTTTGTCTGGTTTTGCTGAGTTCTGATAACTGCATTATAAGCAAACAAATTGAAAAACTTGAAGCAAATCAATACCACCACGCTTATCTTTCATCTTTTTATTTCTTTAGAAGTGAAAATTTGCTGTTTTCCCTTGAAAAATTGTTGCATTTCCATTGCCAGTTAATCCTCTGAAACAACTGTACATGAAATTAAAATCATATTCACACAATGAATTGAATATGTGTTTTCATTGCTACTTGTTCATGTATAATTAACCAAAAAAAGAATACCATTTTCATACATGAATGTACAAGGCTGAATAAAACAGGAAGCATAAAATCAGTTGAGTTCAATCTTTATATTCTTCACTGATTTTTGTTCATATTGTCAGATATGTTACTGCCAATCATAAAGTTATACCTCTTAGGAAGAATCAAAATATAGAGGAAAGCAGAGGGCTAAATTATTTGTCATGCAGCATTATCTCACAAGATTCATCATTTAGAGACCCCAGGCATTTCTTTTAGCTGGGAGAGGAGGTTAATTTAAACTATTAATGAGTAAATGGCATTTCTTTAAATTCCAGATTGAACGAAAGCTCAGGTTTGAGGTTTTCTGAGTCTTACTATTTTCTCATGGGACTTGAAAGTTCAGTGAGGTTTGAATTTTGTCAGTCCTACTCTGTCTGCAGCTGGGAAATACAGCACAATATCAATGAGATGGTGACTCCACTGGAAAAGATGCAACAGTCTCATTTCTTGTACTAAAATCCTATTCCAGAGCCAGCAATGCTAAAATACATTTTAAAATTTCATTTTGATTTAGTATCTAAGATTACAATCCACCAACTTTTGTTCTCTGCATAATTGATTGAATGCCTGCACAAGTCAATGGTTAACTTAAGCTTGAAGCAAGCCCGGACCTGGGTCTTCAGCCTGTGTGGTCTTCCTTACTCTTGGATAAATGAAGAATTATTCCTGCCAGTCGAACCAACTTACTGTGAGCAGTGGACCAAATCCCAGGCTCCCAAATATCACAGATATTTGTAGACCAGTTGTGTTGTAAAATATATATGAGACTTTGAAACATGAAAAAAAAAATTAAATCTGAATGCCAGTCTACTATATATTAACATTTTGAAGGACTGTCTCCCTGTTGGGGTGGTTGGAATAAATTTCAAACATAGTACAATGCAAGGCTTTTGTAAACTTTGCATTGAAAGGAAGTATGGTCTTATATGCCATTCTATCAAGCGAGATTAAGAGATCAGGAGAGACTAAAGGTCACTGAAGTTCATTTAAGATGCTTCTGCATGGTTAATGTCATTGCTCTGAGAATTTTTTATTACAAGAGCTGTCACATATAATGTGTGATGAACCTAAGCTCTGCAGATAATCACCTTTTCCAAATTTGAGCCTAGACAGGAGGGCTAAACAGAACTTTTCAAACTCCATCCTCCTCTGTGTTTGTATTAATTACGTACTGTTTATATTATGACAGTGGCAGTTTGACAGGTTTTTCACCAATGGCTTTCCTCCCCTCTGAGAGATGCCATGCAGGAGTGAGGTGCCTACTGGTATGCACACTGTCTGCCTGCAGCATGGGACAGAGGTAAGACTGAAAAAAGTTGGAAATTTCTAAAAGGGACATACTCCTCTATCTCCAGTGCAGGAACTGTCTCTGCATTGTGCCAGTCCTTGGGGATCTCACACAAAGCTTGGGTCATGGTTCACTTGGTATTTCAGGTGCAGTCCACTCAAGGGCAAAACAAAAACAAGGGCAGGAGACTTTTGATAGTGAAACATCCCATGGATAAAAGCTGCAACCCTGTCGGTAAGATAGGATGCTTGCACCATAGAGTATTGTAAAATTCAGTCTGAGGAGAGAAAAGAAGTATTTTTCTACTGTGTAGTAAGTCAGGAATTGAAGCAGGTGAATAGATAATTCAGTTCCCTGCTCTCTGTTCCTTCTATCCCAAACACAGGACGCAGACGTTAACAGTTCTGTGGAAGAAACAGCGACTCATCCTATGTGAGTCTCCTGATATCCTGGGGAAAGGAGCAGAGATAAAGTACAGTGGAGATCATATTATCTGGAATATCAAGGGTGAGTGTAACTTCATATTGTCATGTTACTGTGTTTTAAAATAAGAATCTTGTATTTTGATGACTTCTTCTCTGACTAGGGAAAGATAACAAGCCAATTACCTATCTGTTTAATAACAGAAATTTGCCCTGCTTTACAGCTATATCCATCTGCAAGAACTGTTTTGACTAATGAAATGTATTCTAGGCTGTATCACAAAAATATTCATTTACACTTCATCTTTTTTCGTGGTCTCGTCAGGTCATCTCGCATTACTTTCTGAAACAATAAAGCTTTGATATATTTTTTAACTAAAATCCTCTTTAGGCAGGCAATTAAATGTTCATTTTGGTAACTGGTTTGTTGGCCTATGATGTAGGTTTTCGAACTGAACAGATAATGCACAGGCATGGGGTTTTTTTTGTTTAATTTTTTTTAAAATCTAGTTTATTTCTTATAATAGAGGCACTATGAATTTTACTCTGAAGAGAAACCTAATGAGAAGCTGGACACCTATCCTTGTTTGATATTGAATACTTGTGTCTCTTTTTGACTGAAGTAAACATTGGTTTTTAGCATTTAAACTCACAATATTTTGTCCTGATAGTATAACCCATTTTTCAGTTACTTTTCTTGCTCTGCCAACGAGTAAATCTGTTTTTTTTTACTGACGCATAATCTTTTAATTTTTAATTAAAATAATAACAGAGTATTCATATGTAAGGAAACAATTTTAAACAAGCTCAAAATAATTAAGAATTGTAAAATAACCACATGAATAATGAAGAAAGAATCAGAAGAATTTTAGAAGACTCTAAAATCCCCATAAGAAGAAACTAAAAATATGTATAATTTAGTCAGATTAGTTTTAATTGTATTTGATTTTGTAAGTTATTTCTTAGTTAAACACCAGTAAGTACTTTTGCTGATATGGGAAACACTGTCAGCTAACCAGAGCACTGTGCAAAGAAATGGATTAATGCCATGCAAATGTGTGGAAACTCAACAAAATCATGCAAATAATCATTTCTACAGGGTTAGTTATTCTAAAATATATGGTGAATGCAAATAAGAAGCTGATTGTCTGTTGCCTAAAAAATATCTTCTAAGCTATTTTTAATTTGTGCCCCTCAAGTGAAATATAAAGAACAAGGATTTGTTCATGTAACATTCCACAAAAAATTATTTTAGTATGTCTATTTCTTCAGTTTGAAGTGAGTCAGAAAATTTCTACCTGACAGTGAATTCTGATATTAAATGTTTTTCATTTACTGTAGTTATTTCTGCTACAAAGAAGTCGCTCAAAACAGGCAACTAACTTGGAAAGGAACAATGTTCTTAAAAGGAATAATGTTCTTTTGATGCAAATTCATCATAATAAAAAGTCAGCCACCGTTCAAGAGCACTCTGGTTTTCGGATAACAAAATCAACTGTCACAAAGAGAGAGTTAGAATGGAAATAGGTTGAATGAAAATAAACACTGAAGTGTTTAGTTGTGTATCGTTCTTGTCCCTGTTATTCAGGATAAATTTTGTCTCCTTTAAAAGGTGGTCAGCAGTGTTTGTAAGAATACCCTTGCAGTTCTTCGAGGTCATTACATAGGCTATACTAGCTTGTCCTTTATCTAATATTATCTGTCTCCATTGGTGACACAATGCACAGCTGATCTTTGTAATAACTGTTTTGCCTGGGTTTTTTACAGCAGTTGTTTATAATCTTGATATTTGGGTTATACATATTTCACTGGTTTTCTTTTATGAAGTATTACTCCCATTTGTATCTTTCATCCTTCCAAGTGTTTTATGAGGAATGTTGTCCATCATATCTATTTAAAGCCATGTTTATGAAACTCAGAATGCTGGCTGGGAATTAGTATTGCCAGAAAAATTTTCTAATAGAGTGTTTTTTCCACAGAATATGTAAGCCCATCAATACCAAAATGTACTGTCAGGAAGAGACAGTGCCAGCAGTGGTCTGTGGAGCTTTCTCTGCCAAGAGGAATTTTGGCTGGTTCCCTGTCCAGCTGCTGCCTAACGATGCTGAGAAGCCCTGATGCAGAGTCAATTTGTTCCTCAGCCTCCTGACTGATCTGCCAGCCAGGATCCTGGAATCCCAAGGAGCTGATCTCACATCCTGGCTATGTTTGGCAACTGGGCCATTACAGAGATGGGATTTGAAAATCAGGGAAGTCAAAAATCTTCTTCCTTAGGTGAGAGGGACAGAAGGAATGGGAAAGCAATTCTCTGCATTCTCAATAATTCAGCTTCATGATGCTGTTCATGGAAAATGCCCCAAAACTCCAAAGTTTCCCATTACAATCTAATTTTGATAATAGTTCTTTTTTTTTTCTTTTTTTTTTTTTTTTTTACATTTTATATGCTCTGGATATTTAAAAATTTCTATAGGACATCAAATAAGTTCATTGCTAGAAATACAGTCACACCACTTTTGATAACTTTTGAGAAATATGATATTTGTGTCATTTTTTCATCCTTTCAAATTACTTATGCACTTTCTTCTCTTGCCACCTCATTAGAAGCAGCCAGCTTCTTATTCTCATAATATATTAAGAAGCACTGCAACAACTCCTTCTTTCAAACTAATTTTTCAAAATGCTATATCTTGTGTCTGTTGATATACTTATTTTATAATTCTGAGAATTCACTGTGTCCTTCCTGGGCTCTCTGCATGTTTCACAACAGTCTCCACATTCTAGTGTCAACCAATTAACTATGGTGTTCTCATATTAGGAGAATTTCTCTTTGTTGGGTGATTGAAGGGTGATCTTCAGCTTATGCATCACTTTTTACGTTTTGTGCAATGGTTTTCACTTTTTTTCCCTTGGGCAGCTCTGTGCTTGTGTTCCAATGTTTTTTATCTCAAGCATTTCACTGTCTGTGATCAAGAGATTAGTGCATAGAACATAAATATCTCATTTTCAGGCTGTTATCAGCAATGCATTATGTAAAATGGAGATTAGACTACTGCCTTAGAGTGTTTGTGCTTTGTAGTAGGAGTCTAAAAGATGAAACTAACCTTTAGGGACAGCTGTGTGTATATAAAACAATCTGAACCCTATGACACTCTGAAGCTTGAATCTTTTGATGCTAAAAATCAGACAAGCTTCAGAGAAAGAAAGGAAGTTAACAAGGAATTGAAGAAACCAAATTTAAGATTTAGAGATGAACTAAAGATATGCCTTTGAACTGAAAATCAAGTATTTGCATCACTTTCATAATATTTAAAATAGACTTTTTTAGTTACTACTAACAAGATTTATAGAAATAATGAATTGTTTTTGCTGTTCTTTTCTAGCCAAAACAAAAACTATCAGTGTACATGTTTACAAATCCAGGAGAACAGGATAAGTGTATTGATAATCTTAAGCTGTTTTTCAGCATTTTAGAGAGTGGGGAAAACTCATATAGCATGAACAAATGAAGCTCTGAAAAGTCTCTTATTTATTGAAATCTTCTTCTTTTTTACCTTTTATATGGAACAGGCTGTGAAACACGCTGTTGATAGGAACCTTCTCTCCTTAAAACAAAGAACTACTCTGCTGCTCTTTCTTGTAATTTTCCAGAAAGAAACAGAGCCTGTTAGGAGGAATAGGTTAAAAGACTGTCAAGGTGGAATGTAAAATGTTCAAGTGACCTTGCACCTGGGAATAACTCTTGATAAGCTGGTGTGAACAGCAGGCCAATGATCCTCTAGCATGGACTGAATTTAATGGGTGCTGCCTCTGCTTGGGTGTTTCTTTGGGGATCCCTTGGTTAGAGACTTAATGGAAATAAATTTTTTCTTTACAGTCTAGCCATGAGTTTGTAGTTATTCCAGCTGCCTGCCTGTGTTTGACTCACACATTTGAAGTAGTCAGCAAGATATGCGAGCAACAATTCCATGGCTAGTGAAAAAGTTGGGGCCTGGGGAGGCTGTGGCAAAGAACACTTGGTTCTCTGGGGATTCCCCTCAGCCACTTGCTTTTTTGTGAGACAGCATAAGAAACAACAAACAAACAATTGTTAGATATATGGCAGGGGACAAATCAGTTCCTCTGGTATCTTCCAACTGTGCTAAGAGTGCTTTGCTTTAACAAAGGAACAGCCAGAGCAAATGAGCATAACTCTTTTAAAGTCTTATAGCAACTAAGCATCCGGCTTGCATGATCTACTTGCTTTCTGAGGTAAGAAGAGTCATGTTTTGTAAGAACATGTCCTATCTTTAAAGCTTTGTCCTTTCTTCATGCCAGGAGGAGAACTCATCTCTTCATTCTCTTTCTTCATCCTCAAGCTCTGACCACCTACAAGTCATGGACAAAATCGATATACAATCAAATGCACATTCCTGCAGTATGAACTCAGCCTGTGTGTCATCTGTTGCCCTGATCTCATGCTGAAGTACCATTGCCTTTCTATGGTTACCCATTTGGAATTGCATAAATATTTTCAAGAAGTGCAAGTTTGTCTTCCAGAAGCTATATGGTTATATATAGCTATACTCTATATATTTCTTTCTGCTTTCCTCATCCTTTACCTCACTTTTCCCCTTCTATCTCACTAGATTGTAGGTTTTTGTCACCTTGCATATTTGCTGGCAACAGCATTTAGTACAGTAGATTAATTATTTTAAAAAAGGATAAAAACACATTATGCTAACACATAAATTTACTCTATAGATAGGTCCTTTCAATCACTATTACCACCAAGAATTAAAAATCTTTTCACTTATTTGATAAAATGAAATACAGGTCTTCTGCCCTATCTTAAGTACTGGGTTCAAGCACTGAAAGGCTGTAAGGAGCTGTGTAAGTCAGTGGTGGCTGAGGGCAATGTTCTGGTGTGGTAAACAGATACTGGAATAAAGTCACACCATGTAACAAGGCATACCCCAAGACCTGCTGTGTGTTCAACAGGCACCTTGGCTTTTTCACTGCAGAGTATGATGAAACACTCCTGGATTAAAGGGATGCAAAGACATTTCCCAGACAGGTTTGCGCTGCACTGCTCAAACATGTACCACAGAGTACTACAACAGCAGCTAAATTCTGTGTCCAATAATGTGATTGTAACTGATTGAAGAATTTACACTGGATTTACAGCCCTTAAGACCTTACAGGCAAGTCTCTATTGGCTTATAAATCTACCTGTGGCAGGAGGACTATAAGTCCCCAGATAGCATGCCTACAGTGTGCTTGTGTTGCCTCCCAAAGTAATTATTCTGCAGGGATGAGGAAGAACAAGTTCCCTGAGACTGCAGCTTCCCTACAATGGCAGAGGATAGGGCCTTGGCTGGCACAAGTGAACCAGCACTGCAAAAGAGGTGATTTGTATTTATTACAAGGTCTGCACAGGCTCTTGTCTCCCTGGAACAAGAAAGACAGTGAGAAAGTCTCTGCTTTCTTTTCTAGCCTGTCTTTAATGGAGCAGATCTATCATTCTTTGCTCATGTCGAAATTCAAGTCAGCTTTCTGCTACACTGCTAGATACTGTAGATAATGATAACAAATGATCATCATTGAATTCTTTTTATTCTTGAAAATGGAGGGGCAACTAATGTGTTAATCTGTTATTGTCTATCAGAGCCTTTAAGGTTTCAGAAAAAAACAAAATCAAGCCATTATCACCAATAACAAAGACCATAAACCAAGTGGAAAGTTTTATCACTTTAACAGTTCCAAGTTCACATGAACTACAGGATGATTAAAATTTTATAGTATCCAGAATTTAGAACAACCAAGTTACCTGTAATGACAAGCCTCTATAAGCCTTTCAATTTTAAACATAAATGTATAAAAATATAATACATCATATTTTGCCAAGCTACGCAATCCACAACAGGTCCTATAGTTTTAGGAGAAAAATTTTGTTTAAAGCCACATCTTCTAGGTTTCAGACCAGAAGTTATATTCAAACATGCCAAGGTCTTACTCTCAGCTGCATATTCTTTATGCAGTGTCCCAAGCAATATCTCAGAAAGCATGAGACAGAGAGACCATTACAAAAATCATTTGTCCATGACAAGCAGGAAATGAAACAACCTCTGTCTTAACATATGTCAAGTCATTTAGTCCTGCTTCTGACACAACTACATCCAAGGTGTCTCTGTGGTGTGTCATGTGAGAAGACATAAAGGGAAGTGTTGTTTGTCACTGGAGTTCAAGTGAGGTGTTAGCTTGTATTAGATTTTATTTTCTGATTCTCTTTTTAATTATTAATCTTATTGGCAAAGGTTCTTGCTTTATAAACCCAAGAATTATAATAGAGTTTTGTAAAATATTGTTTTGCAAGAAAGGCTGACAAACAGTTCTGTCACCCATAGATTTATTCACTGGAGGTGTAAAACTATAGTAAGAACACAGCCTGGAAAAAACACCACTGTACAGAATTCTTCCTTTGCCTACTACCAGCTAGCCTACACTGTTTAGAATAAATGAAAATAACTTTTAAAAGTTAGTAGCCATTCTGATAATTGTGATATCAAAGACTAAAGCAGTATGTTGACAAGTGTATGACAGTTTTAGTGATTCTGATAGAATTGCAGACTTTTCAAGAAATTTGCATTTAGCACATTGATCTCAACATTTTCATTACCATGCTGTGAGATTATATGGAGTGCTCCCAATGGGAATTCAGCAATATTGTTATGGACGGTCTGAAGCCTCCTTACTTTCAGATCTCCTCTTTCTTTCCTTTTGCTGTTTCTCACACCTTGAGTTACAGGAGGCAATATCAGCATATACTAGCCCTATTTCACCTCCGGTCATAGTTTTCCATTCTAAGCCAGGGAATTTGCTTCTGCACTACAAAATGCCCGGAGGTAAGATTTTGCCTGTCAAAGTCTGGAGCAATGTTCTGAGATTACCAGAGTATTAAATCTAGACCTGCATGTTTTGCTGTACCACTTGGCAGAGTTAAAAGTACCTCACCCTGGGTGAATGTTTTGTTGCTGGATTTAACAAAGACGGGATTTCAACCCTGACCCAAATGTTCCCCCAGTTTATAAGCAGAAATAAAAAGTTAAAGTCAAGAACATGCATCTTACATATTTAAATACTAGACACTAACAACTGATTTACCACCTTTCTATAATCAAAACTTAGAGATCCTACTCCTAACTCTTCTTCCTCCCTTAGAGTAAAAATGGAAGAAAGGAGGGAAGGAGGGAAGGAAGGAGGGAATTTGGAAGGAAGGAAGGAATTCGGAAGGAAGGAAGGAATTCGGAAGGAAGGAAGGAAGGAAGGAAAAAGAGAAAGCTCTAGGGAAATTGTCTTTAAATATGTCCTTCTATAATCCAACCTATTTTATCCACCTGTTTATTTAAGGCTAGCAATATATATACATACATATATAGAGATATGTGTATAAATACACACATACACCTCTTAATAAATTGTTTAATTTACATCACTTCCCATGAAAACTTTATTGATGTTGTCATGATCTTAGAAATACTTTACAGAAATCTTTGCTATCAAAACAGGTAAACCTCATAAATTTGGCAAATATTAAAATATGGTGATTGTCACTGATCAACAAGATTTCCTCAGCTTTTCTAAACACCTTCTAGTCCAGCAAGTTACGTTATCACCTAGTTGCCTTGCCCAACTTGTTTCTTAGAAAACAAAAACATTTCTCTCTACCAAAGACAATAAATTTCTAGTTTTATCTCTGTTAAGCCAAAGATTCAAAGATTGAAAAATTGATGCGTTTCTGGGAGATTTTTTTTTTTAATGAAAAAGCTGAAGTGTGGCAATAACATTATTACAGGCATTGATCATTGAGAAAATTGTGAAAAGTGCATTCTAGTTTTAGCTGTATTCTGTAAATAGTGAGATTCATCATAGATCCATTTGTCAACTATTGTAAATTTGTACAGATCCATTTAAACCATTTTATGTTCCCTAAAGTTCGTCCCAAAGACATATCTAAGAACTACTTCAATTCTAATACATGGCCTGTCTTCAGTGAAAAGACTTATGGAAAGTATTTTGTCATGACACCTCTTTTAGTTCTTCTTTTATCCTGAGAAAGACAGTCTACAACTTAAAATTTTCAAATGAAACAGCTACTCTCACTGAAATTAACATAACAAAAATAATAAATAAAGTACTGTTTGCAAATACAAGTGAATTAATAAAATTGAAGAAATATTGGGTAATTGGTTTCGTGAATTAAAAGACTGTGTTCTTTGTGTTTGAATGAGAAGCAGAAAATTGCAAACATTGATTTCAGAATAGAAGCTATTCACTTTATTGTCTGGAGAGTACCCATCAGTGAACAATAAATTTCACTCAGAGATCTCTTGGTACTCATGTGAAAAAAAAAGAAAAACAAGCAAACAAACAAAACCCTGAAAAATTTAATCAGAAAATAGAGTTCTTTTCTATAGCTACATTGTCTGCAGTTTTGAGGCTTCTTGTATGCTTGCTGCATTCTGAAAACAAAAATAAAACCAAATAATAAAAATAGCTCTGGTAAATAACTTCAAAACACCCACAATTACATGCATATGCTGCTGAAAGGCTAGAGACTACAAAAAACTTTTCTGTAAAACTGTCAAAGTGTTCTGTGGAAAGTACTCAATCATGAAGCTGATTAATTTTCCCTATGCAATCATTATCTTCAGGTAAAGAAATTTGGAACTTAATGAGCTCTTGAAACCAGACTTTTGTCCCCAGTTAATTTCTGTTAACTTCTATAGAGCTGCCTGATTATAGGGATCAGCCTGTGTACATTTGATTATCTGTTTAGAATGGCATGATGTTGGCAAAAGTCAAAATCATCACATTTTTATTAGTCAGGGAATTGAGGGCTGAGATAGTCTGTATAATAGACTAATCTAAACCAGAAATAGTTCCTCTGTGTTTGAGATGTTCTTATTTAGAATGGCATAGTCTTGTCTATCCAGGGATGTGATTACTTAGTAAGTTCTCCCAGACTAGAAAATATTGATACCCATTAGACACTTATTACCTGGTCATTCACACCCAGAAACTCATGGAACCCTAGAGTATTTTAGGTTGGAAAGAAGCTCTGATGCTGAACCCATTGCTCAAAAACAAACTTCAAAGGCACATCAGGTTGCTCAAGGCTCTGCCCAGTCAAGTACTGAATATATTCAAGGGTAAAGGTTTCACAGACTCTCTAGGCAACCTGGTTCAGTGTTAAAATTGCTTTTCTGAAATATAGTCAGAATTTCCCTTGCTGCAGTTTGTGACTGTTACTTCTCCTTTCTCTGTCCCCTTCCAGAAAGAGCATGACATCTCTAAAATTGTTATGCACTTAAAGACAGCAATTAGCTTTCCTGTCAGTGTGTTCCTCTTCAGGTTGCAAAAACCCAGCTATTTCAGTCTCTTCTCTCATTATGCACACCAGTCCTAGTCACCGTGGTTGACTCCAGTTTATTTAAGCCTTTCTTGCACAAGGCAGCCCTGAACTGGGCATGGCTCTCCTGCTGTGCCTTCACAAATACTCAGCAGAGGTGAATAATTGCTTTTCTCAGTCTGATGACAACACTTCTACTAATACAGCTCAGAATGTGTGCAACCTTCATAGCCACAAGGACACATGGCTGACTAGTATTCAACCTTTCCTGAATAGTGCCTTGCGAGGCACTTGACTCCACAGCCCATACAACTGTGTGTGGTTATACCATCACAGGTGCAGGATTTCACTTTTCACAGAATCACAAAGTATGCCAGGATAGAAGGGACCCACAAAGATCATCAAGTCTAACTCCTGACCCTACACAGGACTGTCCTGAAGAGTCACACCATGTGCCTGAGAGTATCATCCAAATGCTTCTTGAACTCTGACAGGCTTGGTGATTGACCATTTCCCTGGGAAGCTTATCCAGTGCCCAACCACCCTCTGGGTAAAGAATCTTTTTCTATTATCTAACCTTAACCTCCCTCGACTGGACTTCAGGTCATTCCTTCAGGTTCTGTCACTGGTCACCACAGAGAAGAGATCAGCATCTGTCCCTTCTCCTCACTAGAAAGTTGTAACTGCAATGAGGTCTCTCCTCAGTCTCCTCTTCTCCAGCCTGAACAGACCAAGTGCCTTCAGCCACTCCTCATGCGGCTTCCCCTCAAGGCCCTTCACCATCTTCGTTGCCGTCCTTTGGACACTCTTTGTGAGCTTAATATCTTTCTTATATTGCAGTGCCCAAAACTGCACACTATTCAAGGTGAAGCTGCACCAGTGCAGAGCAGAGCAGGAATATCCTTCCCCCCGCAACCAGCTGGCGATGCTTTGTCTTCATAGATCTTCAGGAGGTTCCCAACACCCCTTTCTTAAGTCTAGTTCCAGCTGTCTGGAAACCATGCTATGCAGTATATCAGCTGCTTGGTCTAATTTCGTGCATCTGCAAACTCATCAAGGGAGCATTCCACATCATTGTCCAAGTCCTTGCACAAATAACAACACCAGGACACACAGCTGTTCAAGCCACTCCTTGTGATAACCTGCCTATACTGTGTAGCTTGGCTAAAGACCTGTTACACTTGAACTCCTGTTTGCCTGGAGGTATCACTCATGTTATTTCACTCATGGAAGGATTTGTCTATGAACCAAAAGATCCAGGCTGAGACTGCGAGGAAGGTGCCTGCATTTTACCAGAATAAAAAAAGTTATTTTCAAATATTTAATTTGATTTTTTTCCTCGAGCGATTTATTTTTTTTATGTCAAAAGCTTTTTTTGTGCATTTACAATAAAATGAGATTATCTAGCACCCTGTTCAGTCACCTCTGCTAATCCTTTAAAATGAAACCAGACCAAAACAAAACTGGCCTTTCACACTTAGGAGGAAGTGTCAGTTTTCATGTGAGTTCACAAACAGGGTTGTGATTAATTCACTCAGGCTGTTGCCTGGAGTCACTGAAGGGTTTAGCAGATATTCGATGTAGAAGTGCTAAAACGTCTTGCATTTCCAATGTTAAACGTGTTCTTGCATTTGCAACATTGAAACTCCATAGACAGTAAAGTAAAAAATCATAATCTTTCAAATAAATCCTTGAGGATTCACTGACAAAAGGGGAACACTTCAACTGTCAGCTTTACCAGACAAAGGGTAGTGTTGTCCCACTTGAGCTTTCTTTTGGGGGTGTTCTCAAGTATATGTGAGATGCAGAGAAGTGACACGTAGTAAATTAATTTAGATACATGGTTAGCAGGTACTTTTAAGTTATCATAATTTTGAAGAGAAAATATTAATTGAAGAAATTAATTTAAAGGGAAAATATTAATTGAAGAAATTTGGAAGCTTTCTACTTTCAGCTTTCAAAAGCAATTTCATAATAAGCCTGTTTCCATTTCACATCCACAGATAAGTATAATGTTTTTATTTCAACCTGGGCAGACAACTTGCAGAAATGTGATTTGATAGAACTCTGTTTTGACTGATGATTTCTTTTGAAGATCCAGGACCTTACTGAGAACACTGAACTCAAGTGAATAAATAAAATACGAACATCAATAAGGATGAGAAACTCAAAGTTAAATAAAATAAAATGTTATAAGATGTCCACAGGGTATTTAAATGTGTAACAGAGACTTTATAGTGAAAGGGATATGATTAATTTATAGCCACAAAAGCTGTAGATTATTGCAGGATGCAGAAGAAAAATTAGTTTCTTGCTTTAAAAAAGTTTTGTGGCCTTGACCACAGATAGTATAAAATGGTGCTGTGCTACAACTCTCATCCTGATTCGCATGACAGGAGGATCGGCTGCAGTGTTTTGTAATACTTACAATATATACCCTATAGAATTACATTTGACTGTAGGTCAAGAGGCCAGCTGAGAGGTAACTTCATTTGTTAGACCACACAATGTAGTCAGAAAAAAATGGACTTGCTTTCTGTAAAAAAGGTCTGTAAAATTATCTTCAGGCTTTCTAAGAAAGTCATCTCCCACCACACTTGTGTACGGAAGTGTAAGGGATTCAGCCATTTTGGTTATTTTTCTGGATGAGAAAAAGCTCATATTTCACTTAGGACTGTTGCCCCTGCCCATGTGGAGCACAGAGCTTGCTTTTCTCCTTATCTCATTTGTTTTTGTGGTATGCAACATGTGAGTTTCTGTTGGTCTGTATAGGATCAACCTGTGCAACTGACACAAATTTTTGCATCCAGATCTATGTTTGTTGCATCTGCTGTCTTAGAGGCACTCCAGAAATCACTTCTATTTCATTTTCCATTGTACAAATTGTTATTTACGATGTATTGATAACAAGCATAAAATATGAATGTAATCAGAAATAATTAAGAACCTTCCACACATTCATAAATTATGGCCCTGACTCCTCTGGATGAATGACAAATTCTGTCTTCAGTGCTTCACAGGGAATGATCTTCTACATGGAGAAAGAACTAAATTATTAATCATAAAAGACTAAGAATTTTTTTCTTCTGCTAATGCAATTTCTTCTGAAATATGGAGTAATGACAATCACTGATATTTTATCATTGTAATCATGACTGAGAACTTAAAAAAAAATACACCAAATATCTAGACAGTTCAATGAATGCAAAAATATTTATGGCTGCCTGCCCCCTTCTTTCAATGAATAGTGACTGACAGGGCTGACATTTTGATGTAAGGTTTTGGAGATCCTCATTCGGAATTAGTTATGGTGACACTGCCACTTGAAGTCCCAAAAGACTTAGTAGAAAGAAAGTCTGAAATAAAACAATGAAACAATGACCTGCAAATGATACCTAAAACCATATGTGTATTAGAAGCACCTTTAGTAGCAGAGAGTAGCATTTAAGACCATAACACAGCTGCTGGACTGGGACTGGACTTTTGATGGACATCAGATGTTCTGAGAGAAAAGAAAAATAACAACCCCAAATTTGAGTGCGCTTCTAACTATATAAAATGTTTTAACACTTTATCATAATATAGCCACAAATATTATCTGAAATGTCAAGTTTCATCTGCCTACAAGACACATACCCATCCATGAGCCAGGGAGACCTTTTGGCTGCATTTCACACAGGACTTGTTTCAATGTACGTAAAGTTTTTGAAAATTGCCTTGAGACTGTTGACCTGACTTAGGGAATTGTTTCTACAGAAAAGTGTTGCTAAAACATGATGACATGCCAGGGATATATCAGAAACTGGAAGCACATCTGAATTGCATAGCACAGCACTTGGTTAAGGATCGGCTTGGGGGCAAACCTTTGTAGGCTGACTCAAGTGCGGTCAGTGTAGGCAACCCTCAATGTGCTCTGAACTTAAACGAAGGACCAGGCAAACCTGCAGTGCAATAAGACAGATGAAAGGATTTTCATGTTGATAACTTTAGCACCAAGGTAAATTTTCTAAGATAGGATTCTCTACTCCTCTTATACTTAAACACAAACAACATGAGTCTCCAGAGGGTGTTTAAAAATCCTAAGTAACACACTCACTATACCTCAAATGCAGAACTTCCCTGGGATGCACCCACCTCGGATTTAATAGTATGGTAATTTTAAACATCCAAATCATGCCTAAAGTCAGATAGCATGAATACTCCCCATAGTTCCTTACCTTTTCATTTCTATTCAGACTCAGAAAGGACAAGCGATGTTCAAATATGGCTGGGAATTGGGGAGGAGGTTTGTAAAGCAAGCGGAATATTTTTTCTGCTTCCTCACAGCTTAGATTTTTCCTTCCTTAATTCCCAAGTTTTATCCATACTCATCCCTGTTGAAAAAAGAAATGTACATTGATTGTCCTTTTTACCTTTGTAGTGAAAACCAGGTCTGTAGATATTTACACTAGTGTAAAACTCCTGAGCAAGCAAAAGTGAACCTGACATTGTTAACCTCAGGTAGTAGTAAAATAGACTTTACGAAAGGCATTGCAGAGGCTTTTTACTTTCACAGTTTTTTGCAAACAAGCCCTAACAACTCTCTTGAGAGCAAAAGCTGTCTAATACTGATCTTTTTAATCAGTTCATCCAGTAACAACAGTAACAACAGTATTGTTGCATTCTAGGCATTGTTCTAATTATTTTCAGCTGTTGCTATTGTCGCCTGCTTTAAGGCATCATGCTGAACACTGATTCAATTTTTAAAGCACCTGAAGGTACTGTCAGTATTGAGGAAGCACACCAAACTTGCCATCAAGTAGAATATAGAGAAAGATGATGCAGAGTTAAGGTCCAAATCAAAAATTAAGGATCTTCCAAAATATTTGACACAAAATAATGCAGTTGTAGTGACTTAACCAGAGTAAAATCTACTGTAGCAGTCACAGTGAACACAGAAGACAGGAAAGTACATTCTGATTATATCTGTATATAAATTGATTCCTTCCTGGAAAATATTTATTAATTGATTTCATGAAGGCTGACACTAAAGACAGGGGCAAACTTAGAGGCCACTTAAGGTATGTTTTGCATTAAAAAGGTTCATTTAAACATACACATCCCCCCCATAAATTTTGCTAAGAAAAAAAGGTGTGATATTTAATTAATATTTAATATTTAATTCTTGCATATTTTTATTTGCTTTAGTTAAAAAGATAATTTGGCCTAGAATTTAGAAAAGGGTTGTTTTATGGTGTTGATTGCCAAGTAGTAACATTTTTAAAATCATTAAACATCTGTAGTCTCTAGAAATAAATAATTGTATCAGCCAAGGTCATCGTAATTTTTTTCCTTAATGCAAGTCCAATAACCTGATAATTGCTATCTGACTCACAGGAGACTATTACCTATTAGTTAGGCTACTTGATTTCTAATAGTAAATATTCATTAATAAAGAAGGCAAAAAAAGGAAAGGACAAAAAACCCCTAGTGTATAAACAAGCAATAAATTTGTTTACTTCTGAGATAGTCTTTTCATGGTTGTCATTGAAGTTCTTTTTACAGACAACACCATTTTCAGAGTTGATTTTCCTTACTGTGGGCACTGTACTCCAAAGAAATCTGAAGAGTATTATTCCCTTTTTTTTTTTTCCTTTTTTTTTTCCTGGTGTAGCTCTACATTTGTGCTGTGAAATGAGAAATTAAAATTTAAGGTGTACTGAAGTAGGTCAACAGTGTGGTAGAACAATATAACCAAACAATACTTGGGAATATTCTTTCCATATGTCCAGACAAAGCATTGCATTAGAGTGTCAACAAACAGCTCACAGGATCTATAGTTCAGTCTGAGCTACTGCATTAAGTAGAATTTAAAAGAAATATGAGACATTGTTTTCTTATTTAGTGTCCCTAATGGACTGACTCTTTCTTGTCTTGTAGTCACTCATAGTTGCCCTAGAAACAAGTGTATATTGGTGTTGGGATTATGCGACAGACCAAATCCCAGGCTGCCTCCTGACTTGCAAATTTACAGTAAAGCCAGCCAAAGAGAATATTCATATAATGCAACTTGTTCAAATCTGTATACAAACAAAATGTCTGCATTTCTGTGATAGATCACAGTTTAATATGTTTCATGTATATTCAATTTATATTCTAAGTTCAGTAAGAAGACAAATGTTGGAAAATACATTGATCTTACAAACTGTGAACGTGTAGAGACAGTAATTCAGGATTCTTTTTTGTGTCAACAGGATTCCTCGACACTTCAACAAATCTGTGCAGCCTTCTGCTGATCCCTGTGTTTTGCTCTGATTTGCTAAATGAAAGCCTTTCTCTAAGTGACCAAAATGACCACTTTGTATGCTGCATGAGTGATGTTTTTTAATTTCTCTCTGTTGCTTTGAACATGTATTAGAAAACAAATGGTTATAACTGTACACTTACGGAAGCATAAATAAGTGTGCCACTTACACCAGGAACATCCAGAGTGGATAGCATTTACTAAATGCAGTAGGGCTTCTTGACCTTGGAAGCGACTAATGTACTATGTAAGATAACACATGGTAAACAATTTTAAAAGCAAACATCTTTCCAGCTCAACAAGAGAGAAAAGTCGATCTATTTAAAAGCTGCTCTCTCTGGGTTTTTTTCTGCTTATGCCAGCAGAAGTGCAGGTACAATAGAGAAAAGTGTAAGATTTAATGGCTTTATTCTCTTATCTTGACTCCAACAAAGACCAACATGCTGTCTTTGTTAAAGACTATTGTTAAACTTATCCAATGACAAACAAAATATTGTTATTGTTTTTATTATCTTTATTAAGGTTATAAAATTTTTTAGGGCAGATGGAATATAAAAGTGTCTTGGTGACTCCAACACTTTTCCTTGGGAACAGTCAAACATAGCCAAGTTATGTACCAGAAAGCAAGAGCCAATATAGTCAGTCATAAGTGTAGATCCAGCATGAAACATTCTGCTTACATTGCATAAGTCTTCCTAACCATCTTGATGTGCAGGGAAAGAATGTGATATGAAAAATGAAGATTTATTTTAACATATTTGACTAAATTCTACACCAAACAGTATCATCAGAGTTACATCTTGCTGTTAGGTTGGATGAAGACAGATTTGGGATCATTATACTGAGAATAGTTGGTTTTGGTATCTCACTTGCAGCCCTAACAGGTAAGTAGAAAACACTAGGGCCCAAAATTTCAAAGCTCTTTAGATTCTGTGGCCTACTGGATTTGGTGAAACAGAACTGATGTCTGGAGGAATTAACAAATAAGTAATATTTTATGTTTCAGGTATTAATATACTCTTCAACTACAATATACTACTAATCACGAGTAGATAGTTCCATTTTTTTAGTATACGATTTTCAAAAAGCTGACTGCCATTCAGATCTGAGCCCATTGACATAAGGGAGAACCAATAACTGGCATGAGTATGTACCCGCCATGTGAGAGTGCCAGTACCAGTCCTCAGCTCCTCCTGCTACTCACTGTACCCGCAGTATGAAACTCTGGCTGCATAACTGTCTCTTCTCCTGTCTTCCTCTTTTCCCTCTACCATCTCTTCTTCCTTGAATTGTGTCTTTCTTTGGATCTCCACACGAGGAAGCAACACGCTAATGTAGAAGTCATTCCAAATTTTAGACAAAACTGTTTGAGAAGCCTCCTGTCATTGTGATTTAGCATTTTAAGGAATATTTAACTGTGTTAATTTGAAGTCTCTGTCCACAGAAAGACAGATGTTCCTCAGTCTCTCAGCCAACATTCTTTAAAAATAATCTTGCTTAAAAGAGAGGTTTTAGCTTGGTAAATAGTACTGTATTGTCTGAATTTCTCTCTCCAGCCAATAAATCTTTCCAGGGTGCCTTTGGTATATGTTAGGCTTCTGAAACTTAGGATGACTCCAAGGAAAGACTTAATTACTTATCAGTCTTCTGAGGCTCTGGGACTACAGCCTGGTAATGCAATATAAGCACCTTGCTGCGTTTTAATGCATTGTACAGTGACAATTAGTATTGCTTAGTATTGCTGCCAGTAAAGTGCATCTACCAGTTTTCAGGGCTGAATGACAAAGGTATAAAATGGACTTCAGCACTTTCATACCTGGCCCAGTATGTATTACCAGCTTGTCCAGAAAGTGAGGATTTATTTGAGCACAAGGCAGTACACTTATCTATCATCTTTCTCATAACAAATAAATGTAGAAGAGAACCTTTGAAGACTTTAACTTCTTTCAGACTCTAAGGTAGGTATAATATATGTTATTGACTGAAACACATTCCATTTCCTAAGAAGAAAAATTGGGATGGCAAATCCATCCACCATGTAACAAAGTTTACATCAACAGAAAAGAAAAAAATATTTTAAATAAAACAAATGAAAAAAATTAATCAGTTTTATACTGCGCCATTTACAGTAGAAATCTAAAATTAATGTATTTTTAAAAATATGTGATTTGAAAAGAAATTAATGTCTTCATGTTCAGGAGTATTGATTTGTTGTAAATATATGATCCAGAATCAATGTTCACTTCTTTACATTTATTTCTAGCATATAATTCTGAAGAAACATCCACTTCTTCAAATGAACCCTTAGGATATTATTATCTATTACTGATGAGATAAGCACAAGTATTTTTCAACAATGTACATCCAACAGATACACTAAAGAGAAAAAAGACAGCCATAGAAACCATAATCTGTCTGTTCAGAGTACCAATGTGGTTTTAGTTTAAATCATATATATTTACAATTTAGGTACACAAAACGTACCTTTGATCAAATCTGAGCAGGTTGAATTTTTCATGCAGGCACAGCTTTGTTCACATCAGTTAATTGCTCCATGAATACAAGTATCCAACCAAACCTTCATTATTGTCCCTAATTCTAGAGTGACATCCTACCTAGATAGAAAAGAAAGTCGAAACACAGACCACAGTCGGAAAAGCAATACATATTCTTCAGACACTTGTTTACAGTCTGCAGAAACCAACGTCTTTCAGTGTTAAAAGGAGGAGGTGCTAAAAAACAAAATGGGCAAAAAAGAGCTAAAAGTGTCAGTGACTCCATATGACACAATGATGACAGAAAACATCCCTGTTGCTATTCAAGGATGTCATTTTACAATATATATTTTAAAAAAAATTAAAACAAAAATCTGCAATCTTACTATTTTAATAAAAAAATTAAAATTAGATTCTTCCCCACAGATGTCTTCCTCTGCTTTAGAAACTTTTCCCCACATTTTCTACAATTAACATTTTTTTATTTTCAATTTCTTATGAATTAATTCCATATTAGTGTTCAGCAATCTCAATCACTATCGTTC
The DNA here is from genome assembly GCA_035047845.1 of Dendrocincla fuliginosa. Taxonomy (NCBI): domain Eukaryota; kingdom Metazoa; phylum Chordata; class Aves; order Passeriformes; family Dendrocolaptidae; genus Dendrocincla; species Dendrocincla fuliginosa. Next base: position 89,361,787 of record JAWWMO010000121.1, on the reverse strand, counting down.
AATTTTTTATGTTCTCCAGAAAAATCTAACTACTTAACCAGATGAAAAAAAGTTGCAAGGATTGAGAAGTATTTTTATGTCTTTAGTAATAATTCCATAGGATTCCATAGATTATTAAAGGGATGGAGCACTTCTACTATGAGGAAAGACTAAGTGAATTGGGATTGTTCAGTCTGGAGAAGGGAAAGTTTTGGGATGACCTAATTGCAGCCCTCCAATACCTGAAAGGGGCCTAAAAGATGGAGAGAGACTTTTTACTGGAGCACGTAGTGACAGTATAAGGAAGAATGGCTTCAAACTGAAAGATAATAGGTTAAGATTAGATATTAGGAAGAAATTCTTTACTGTGAGGATGGTGAGATTCTGGAATACTTTGCCCTGAGAATCTGTGGATACCTCATCCCTGGAAGTGTTCAAGGCTGAACGTGGCCTTGACCAACCTTTTCTAGTGGAAGATGTTCCTGCCCGTGGCAGGGGGGTTGGAACAAGATGATCTTTAAGGTCACTTCCAACTCACACCATTCCATGGTTTTATACACCTTTATAAGAGATACTTTCTGAAATACAATTAATTTGTATTCTAATGCACTAAAACTGATAATGACACCTGTTAAAAATAAAAAAAAAGCTGTGTAGCTCATAATCAGTAACACTGTGATCCTCAAAGAGACTAAAACTTTGCTGGGATTCTGATCTGTGCTTTACTTACTGCTGTTACTGCTGCCGGTAACATCTTGCTAGTCATTCATATAGATTCTGTAGCAGACAGAGGCAAGAAGAAAAAGAATCTAAAATTTACTTTTGTCATTAGCAATACTTTGGTACAATTATTTCCCACAACAATTAAAAAAATCAAAGAAAGACTATTCGAGAGAAAGGATTTAGCTCCTTAATAGAATTTCGTTGATTTTATGACTTCATCTAGTCAATAGAAAAATACAGATTATTGGATTCTGTTACAGGCCATGATCATCTAGTCTGTCCTTCAACAAAACACCGGCTACAAAAACCCTTGAATTAACTCCTGTTTGATTTCTAGCATATTGTTTAATAAAATATCCAGTATAGATTTATAAATATTCTCTAGAGATGAAGAATCCATTAGCTGAATGCTTACTGTAGGCAATTACTTTCCCTCTTTGCTAGTTCTCTGCTAATAGATTTCTATTCACAGGAAATTATTTATTGATTAAGCTGGGGTCACCCCCAGAGACTTGTCTTTTATTAGACAAATTGTTTGAGATATATTTCAGTGGGAGCCATGTGTTTTCATCCCTTCATCATTCTCAAGGTTCTTCTCTGAACCTGCTACAATTTCTCAACATCCTTCGAGCACTAGAGATGCTGTACTCTGTTCCAGCACAAAACCACTCCAGTCTCAATATAAAACACACTCACCTGACATGTTCTTCAGCATGCCTCTTCCTTTATACCCCAAAATGGTTTCATCTCAAGTTTATTAAGTGTGTCAAATCTGTATTTACAGTACACTGACAAAAAAAAAAAAATGGGTAAATGATGCATGGCCAAGAGCCTGTTCTTCTGAGACTCTGCATGTCTGCATGGAGCACATCACAATGTAGATCCTGCTACCTGCCTTGCAGAATTATAAGACTGATTCAGCAAAACCCTATTACTTTTTTTCAGTGACCTAGTGAACTGTTGGAGTCTTGTTTTTTCAGTATAAAATTTTTTATTTCTTTATACTGCTGTTAATCAGTGTTTATTTTGCATCAGGCTGCTGGAAAATGATAGAAGGAATGAATAGAAAATGAGTGAGTTTGCAACCTTTTAATGTATGTTCTACTTTTTGCTAATAACAATGGATTTCCATCATTTGAAGCATCAGTTAAATAAGGCAGTCATCTGTGGTGCTAAAAGGATTCATTTCCCATCTTTCCTATGTCAGTCATTTTAAAACACTTTTTCTTATCAAGATGTCTTACACACACTTCATTTTAAACATCTGAAGACTATATACGCTCCAAAGTGGGGGAGGTCCATTGAAAAAAGGTTCAGAACTTGGCCTTGGTATAAATTCTGGTAACAGTGCCTGGAAGAGCTCATCTTAATTCTCAGCAAGCGTATGTACTAACAAAGCTCTGAAACATGATTGACATCAAAACCTCAGTCTCTGCCACTGTCATAGGTTCATCCATCCTATTCAATGTTTCACATCAAAGCCTGAGGAATGTCTTGGCCAGAAAGACAGCATTTGATGTACTTTCTTGAAAAGGCCAGTCTTCTGTCTCAGCCTCGGATGATCTGCCTAATAGCATTACATATAAATCATATGGGCTATAATTATTAGACAGAAACGTTTACTGAGGCAGGAATGGAGCTCAGCCTGACTTCCATGTGCATGCCTTGTCCAGTGGTGAGCCGCTACTTCAGAAATACATGAGGCTCTTTTACCCTGAGGGGCCCATTTGCAATATATGCCTTGAGTCAGGACGCTGAAGCTTTATTTCTCCTCAAAAATAAAAGCAGTTCTTTACCTACTGGGTGACTGCTTTATCCATCGAACTGTTGTGTAGAAGAGAGTGAATGGGACCACTAGACCTCCTACAAATATCATTCTCTGGGACTGAATTATATTACTTGCACATAACAAAACTTACTAGATTTCTCTTTAGACCATGCAGTAAAAAAAAAAACAAAAGTAAATTTGAGACTCCTGTGCCAGTGTTAGTTGAAGTGCTCTGCAAAAAGTTGTTCTTTTTAAAAAGCTCCTAATTAATTTGATTAAGTTTCTTGTGTGAAAAGAGTTTTGTGATTTCCCTTGGAAGAAATTGTAACAAAAAGAATTTAATTTTAGCAGTAAAAGAGAATTTTAATTAAACATTCTCGCCTGCTCATCTAGCAATAAAATTTTTTTGTGTTCAGACATTTCTGGACATTAAATAAACATAGCCTTTTCTGAATCTAATTATATCTACAAAGCTGGAAACTAAACCTGTCTTGGCTGCACTTTTTATTCGTATGGATATTAAAAATCATCTTATACTTTCAAACATTTTTTTAAGACCACTAAAAAGTAGCCTAGACTTTTCTATACCTGCTTTTATTATTCTGAAGTATTTTTATAGCTATTCTATTTCCTGTATAATTTCTCTAGACTCACTTAACTCTATTTGGCAGTTGTTGATAGTTGTCGAAGAATTTGTTTCTGCTAGGGATAACTTCTAGCTGTACATAATAATGACATGTACCCATTACATTATCTTTTATAGCATATTATGTATACTGCAGGTCAAAGCTGAACTGAATCTAATAGCTGGCAATGGTCCCCATCCATATTCTTTTGTAAGAGCCAGATGAAGGACAGGTGCTGGTGTTTTGTATTAAACAGTAGAAGGTTTTGATGTTTCATTGCATGTTCAAAATCAGGAAGTATAGAATGCATAATGAAGTGAGGGAGCAGACTTCACCATGAAACAGGTTGTGGGGGGAACAAAAGGTTTTATTTTAATTTTTTTTTGGTTTCTCACTATCCTTATCTTTTTTAATTGCTAGCAAATTAAACTAATTTTCCCCAGACTAAGTTTGCTTTGCTCATAACTCTCACTGGTAAGAGATCTCCCTGTCTTTCTGTAACCATGAACCTTTTCATCTTATTTTCTGTCCCCTATCTTTCTAAGGAGAAAACTGAGAGAGTGCCTGGGTAGTCATCTGGCCCTATTATTATATGAAGCCAATGAATGTACATCAGTTGGCAATATGAAGAAAATGATTCATAGGTACCTACCAAATCAATGTGGTAAGAGTCAGTGGTGAGAAACTACTATGAAAACAAATAGTTTAATATTGTGATTTTGGGCAAGTAGAGAAGGAGGACGGTATTGAAATTGTGCAGACTGTCATCATTCTTGCTCATAACATTGTTTCATACAAAGTGATTTTAGCATTTTTTTCAGATATCTTATAGTTATCTTGCTCTCTTTATAGATATACTGTGTATGTACATATGAATATATATATCTGCTTACTAAGATATCTGTTTATAATGCTGTTATTCTTAAATATTTACATGTTATTCACATCCTTAATTTGCTACTATGCCAGAACAAATATATTAGAGGATTTTTGCAGTAAATTCTCCACTTCTGCAATGGAACAAATGCTCTTTTGACAGAATAATTATTAAAGGAGAACTCTATCTGTTTACAATATTTCAGATATTTGGAATGCAAATGCATGTCCTGCAGACAGCTAATGAGATTGTCAAATGTAATTTAACATGTCTCTGATTCTCAGAGATAGCTTCACCATGTTACTGCTATGTCTGTATATTGCAGCAGAATTTATCTATTTGAAAATGATCAACTAAGTATGACTCTGAGCCATCAAAAAATTCCTGCAGTAAGAATGCATTAGAAATTCCAGCCTAACACTTCAGAGGTTATTCCTTCTAATCTCATCCTTTGGCAAAAGGAGCCTTACTGCTGCAATTAATTTTAACACTTTGACCAATCAATTCCGAAGTGACTGTCACTCCAGGCATTTCTTGTCTCAGCCTCACTGGCTACCTTGTATCTAGTCATCATTAGCTCATTCACCAAACTGTAATTTAGCTCCAAGATGCTTTTTTTTTTTTCCTACATTCTAAATCTGGGTGTTTTGGGTTTTGGTTTGTTTTGTTTTTGTTTTTTCTTCTTTTAATGAGACTAGAATAAAATTTCTTCATAAGATCTTAGGGGCTGATTTCCCTCATTTTCACTAATACATCATCATTAAAAAAGGATAGGCAATGCTTCCCTTTAGTCATAAAATTGGTAAAAAAAACCAGAAGAATCAAGGATGTTGTCAGCAGAAGTCACCACTTCTCAAAATCAAGATGTAATTACCACTATGATTTTTAGAGCAGATTCGGAGGCTGCTATTTGCAGCAACATCCTGTGCACTTTCAGAATTTAAATGAATGCACTTTATGAGTATGCATAGAGTCAGACGGTTGTCAGGTGTAAAGACATTTTCAAGACTACCAAAATGCCATTTTCCACGTATGTCAGGAGAGATCTTTTAGTCAGTCTTGGGGTTCACACACAAGACTCTTAAGTCTTTAGTGATCCATGCAATAGTATGTGAGTACTAAATTCAGTTATTCTCTTTTAAAACCTGTGTCTTTCTGATATTGCACATTTTCATCTCCTGGGTATCAGTTTGTGAAAGGTTAGCCAGCTCTGCCATTAGAAACATCTTCTCACACAAGTATGACAGGAGAAAAACAGTGGAATCTAATCAGACAAATGATCATTTATAGGACTTCTTTCTTTGTTTCTCTTAAATGAAAGTTTGAGAATTATAATTTATTCTCCTCTTATCGGAATAACATTAATATCTTGAATAGTTTTTTATGGCATTTCCTAAATCTGTAGAACAGCACAACAGATTTTTATGAACAAACATATATATAAATTACAGGAGTGATATGAACTTACTACTATAATTGTGAAGTGAAAAGGAACTTGAAGCTGAGATGCGGCTCACAAACAATAACTTCTTCCAACCTATCATTCAATATTTGTCATTTATGATTCATTCCCCTAATAGAAAGTTTAATTTTCCCAATGAGACCTGACAGTTTTCTTGAACTGGTTTCATAGATGATATATCTGCCATGAGTACAGATTTATGTGTCTCAGGTGACATTACAGATACCATTTTTTGTTGATCTGAAAATGAAAGACTGAAACAAGATCACAACTGTGTGAAAAGTTTGTAGATTTTTTTGCAGAAAAAAAAAGGAATATCAAACTGACCTTTGAGAGGAAGAGACAACATTTCAGAGCATCTAGCCTAGTAAACAAACTGACACTTTTGCAATAATGCATATACTGTGTAGATTGAAAGATTGCTTGGTGTTTAAATTGATTATCTGACAATAATATGTCAAGGTGCGTAATGAGCAGACACTTACTGTGCTTGAATATCAATAAACTGTTGGGTAGTTGCAAATATCTGATCTCCATTTAGAGATCAGATGTGAGTTGATAAAAAAAAAAAAAACAAACAAACCCCAAAAAAGGGAAAACATAATCATATTACTATTAAAGTTAATATCAAGACAAAAGTTTAATTTCCTTTTTGTTGAATATGCTTGCTTCATAATGTTAATAGGGCTTTTTCTTCACACAAAATAAAAGGCAACACATTATGATGTAGAGAAATTAAGGATATAGATGAAGAAGAAAAAGAAAATATAGATGTGATCACTAATATTTTAGCAGGTCTAGTTCTGTGCTGAATTTTGTTTGCACTCAGAATCTACCAATTTACAGAATGACAGAATATGCTGAGTTGGAAGGGACCCACAACCATCATCGAGTCCAACTCCTTGCCCTGCACACAACCATCCCCAAGAGTCACACCATATGCCTGAGAGTATTGTCCAAATGCTTCTTGACCTCTGTCAGGCTTGGAGCTGTGACCACTTCCCTGGGGAGCCTGTGCCAGTGCCCAACCTAGGCATGCCTCAGTCAGCAAGGTAGCACTGAGCAGCAGCCTTGTGAGGAGTCTAAAGCCCTTGGTAGCCAACCAGACAAGGACAGGGTGACGGTGAGAGCAACCAATGGAGAATTAAACAGTTTCAGGGAGCTTGAGCAACCTGGAGGCTGGTGAAAGGTAGCGGACAAGCAGGGGCATGGCACATCAATGAGGGCATGGCATGGTAGTGAGGGTGAAGCATTGCAGTTCTCAGGGCTGTTCACACAGGAAGTTGAGCATGAAGGGCTACTTTCTGACCACCTGGGAGCAGGCCATTAGGGCAGCAAACAGAGTCAGTAGCCAGCAAGGAAAAGCAGAAAGATCCTTTCAGCCCAAGTGTCGTTAGTTAGTTTATTATTTTAACCTTCCTCAGTTATGGTATTGACACACCATAAAGCTCAATCCCTTGTAGCAAGTTTGCAGATGACACAAAACTCAGAGGAGCTATTGACTCCCTCAAGGCAGGGAGGCCCTGCAGAGAGACCTCAACAAACTAGAGGACTGGGCAATCACCAACCACCTGAAGTACCAGATTCTGTACCTGAGATGGGGCAACCCTGGATATACAGACAGACTGGGGAATGAGATGCTTGAAAGCAGTGCCATGGAAAGGGACCTGGGGGGTCCTGGTCAATGGCAAGTTGAATATGAGTCAGCAGTGCCCTGGCAGCCAGGAGGGCCAACCATGTCCTGGGGGACATCACGCAAAACATCTCCCGCTGGTCAAGGGAGGGGATTGTCCCACTTTGCTCTGCACGGGGTGGCCTCATCTGGAATATTGTGGGCAGTTTTGGGCACTGCAACATAGGAAAGACATTAAGCTATGAGAGAGTGTCCAAAGAAGGGTAATGAGGATGGTGAAGGGCCTTGAGGAAAAGCTGTATGAGAAGTAGCTGAGGTGACTTGGTTTATTCAGCCTGGAGGAGACTGAAGGGAGACCTCATTGCAGTCTACAACTTCCTTGTGAGGCGAAGAAGTGGGGCAAGCACTAATCTCTTCTCTGCGGTGACATATAAATAATCAGACTTTCGTGTGCAAAACTTAAGTAAAATCTCCAGTTCTGTGCAGTGACATTCCTTCATTTGAATCAGTTCCATTGTATTGCTGAGGTTGAATGTATTCAAGATATTTTAATACCAGATGATGAATGGATTACAAATACAGAAAAAAATGTGGTCATTATTAAAGAAAAAAAACCAATGGATTACAAATACAGAAAAAAATGTGGTCATTATTAAAGAAAAAAAAAACAAACAACAAAAAGCCAAACAAACAAAAACAAACAAAAAAGCAAATGTCCTTGGCTTCCCCTGTAAAGCAAGCTGTTCTGGACATTACTACTCGTCAAAACCAGAAGGACAAAGTCAACAAGGAAATATTATGTAATAATCACCTTATCTGTACATGGCCTGTGAGCTGAAAAGGGAGCTTACCTCAATGAATACATTAGCTGCTAAGTCTTTACCTAGATAGAGTGTCTTATGTAAAAAGCTGCTTTGGTATTCTGCTATATTACTTTTCTTTTCTTGCCTAATATTGGAGAAATAATTCTCTGGGCAATTTTGAAATAGAAAGGTAGAAAGCAGCTCTTTAATTGTAGCAACTTTGGTGCACAAAATATATTACACACATTAACTTTACAATTTTTGTCATATCATCTAATTACAATATCTGGACATCACCTCATTGGTTACACCCATCCCCGAAACTGTCCCTCCCATTGGACCCACCTCAGACATGCTTCCCAAATTTGAGTTGGTGGTCACAAAACAACCACCCTTTCATCTCTGCCTTCCTCTTCCTCATCATCTCTGTCTACTTTGGAATGGCTTCAAGGCTCCTGAGTAATTTTGACTTGTTTATAACAAATGGTGTGACCCTGTTATGTCTTATTCTGAGTACATTTTCTACAGATGCAATGTTTTTCACCTTGCTAAAATCTTCGTCCATTGGAATTCTTGACAAGAATGTTAAACAACATTTTAGGAATCTAATACAAAGGTGCCTAGTGAGCTAAAAGTGCTGTACTAGAATTTTATATAGTACAGGTTTTAAGGCATCACTTTTGAAGCATTGCATTCAGTGTGAAAGTCACATTTTAAATCAGACATTGTCAAACAGTAGAAGGGTTAGATGAGAATAACAAAAATTATTAAAAGCTCATAAACTAGGAGGGTTAGATGAGAATAACAAAAATTATTAAAAGCTCATAAACTAGGATATATAGAAAAGGACTGTTCCGTCTATTAAAAAAATGAATGGAGACAGAACAGGTTACAGTTTTATAAGGTGATGTAAAGAAGTGAACTAGGATGAATTATCTCCCTAGTCAACATGAAAAGAAAAGAATGACAGTAGACATAATTTATAAAAGGAGAAATCAGAATAAAGCAAATTTTTGATCAAGTATGGAAATTGAAAAGCATTTCCAGGAAAGAGGGGGGCTTCACCATCCTCACAGATTTGGGGTCTAGGAAAGATGTTATTCTTTTCAGATTTGTTTAGAGATATCAGGAAATGAAAGAGTGCTTCTGCAACCCAAACCAATTTGTGGTTGTTGAATTGCAAACTACATTATTGCTGAAACAATTCTTGTATGCTAATATCATCTCTGTGTTATGACACCTGATAACTTTGCGACTGAATGCTTGAAGGTACTCCTTAATTTTACTGATATTAGTACAAAGTACAGCCTTTTTTCCTGGAACAGATGCACCTCATTTGATTTTTATAGCTTAAAAAATACTTATATGTAACTGTGATTTGCCAGGTTTTTATAGCTACCAGTAGGACATTAAAATGTATAAATCTGACTAGCCTTTCAAACAGATTTGACCTCTTTACCTTAGTGTTCATGCATTTCTAAAGCATGCTCAGGATACATTAATTATCTTACCCACCTGAGATTTATGTACTTTAGATAAAGCCTTTAATTTCCTGTGAGAAAACAGTAACAAAATCAATAACTATTTCTAGTTCCTGTGCTTACCTGGAAAGAACCACTACTTAATAAACAGAAAAGATAGCCCAGCATTTTGGCCTGTGATGAAATGATAAGTCTCTGTCATATATCTTTTGGAGACTATCACATCTTAAAATGAGACTAATGTAAATTCACAGCAAAGGTAAAGTTTCTGGCAAAAAAGACGCAGCACTGGCGAACCATTGCAACAGTTATACATGCACACAAGATTTTGTTGCTTTCTTTTCATTTAGAAACACAACATTTTAAGCTAATCTCCAAAAATATCTATGAATTTAGATTTAGGTACTAATAGTAATTGAAAATCAAAAAAAATATATAATAAGTATTACAATATATTTAACTTTCTGAGTTTATTTCACAAAAATCTATAGTACTTTTTTCTTTCATTTTGGATACTTCGTCCATTTGTTAATATCTTATTAGTGTGAAATTTAAGATTTCACATTAATCATTTTAAACATGATTCTCTGTAGTTATCCTTTCGAATATTTTCTACTAGATAATAAAGAAAATAAGCCTTCTGAATAGACCCTCCTTTTTCCTGTCAGGAAAATACTAGCATTTGGTAGAGATTAAAGTTCACTTAAATCATTAATTTGGTTTTGATTTTGTTTTTTTCTGTTGCCAAATATCACATTAGAGCCTAATTTTGGATTCTTTAAAGTTTTCAGAAAGACAGGTGCACAAGTTTAATAGTCCAGACAACAGAAATATTAATTTGAACTTATGGCATGTGAAATACAATCACATGGTTCTGACAGGTTCAGCCACAAAGTCATGATTTCACTTGTAAACTGACTTTAATGTTTGGGGTTTTGTTTCATTTTGTGTGGAGCAGTTTGAATTATAATGTTACTCCACCACTAGTACTTACTGGTTTGGTTTTTTAATATTCTATATTGTCCAACCCAAGTTCCGGATACATATGTTCATAACATTTCTTTTTTGTCAGTTTATTGTATATGAAACTCCAGAGTTGTGGATTAATCAGTATGATAAATTCACCATGCTTTTCTGTTTCAGTGATACGTGCATTACAATTTTTGTGACTTAGTAAAATGGGAGACAAATGTGAGGGTATACCAGCTGTAAAAAGCGAAGAACAAACACAAACATACATTAAAGGAAACCTTAGAAGCCTTTGGAAAGATTTTTTGTAGTAATGACACTTGAAAGAGATGTTTTATTGCATGAAACCAAAAGAATGAGCAATGACTGTAACACTCCGCTTACAAGAATGCGTACTACCTGATATGGCACTAGCTTAGTTTTGATTAAAGAAAAAACATGTTTGAAGTCAGGACCTGCCTTAATGAGAACTTCCAAAACCAAATTGTAAAATACTAAACTAATAGCTCTAAAACATTTCTAAGTGTCAGAAATAAAGACCACAGTAAATGAGTACATGAAAGCAGTGTGTTACTCTGTCTAGCATCACTGATATAGTGAAAGCTTGACATATTTTCAAAGCTATTTGTCATCAGGTATTACACTTCTAAGAATGCTTTTTTGAAAAATATATATAAAAAGAATTTTCTAGTATTTATTGAATTCACTGTATACAGGTCTGTAAAGATTCAGCTAATGCAACACACTTTCTGTATACTTTTAGCTGTAATTATGAGTTTTTACCATAAGGTAACAGAATACCCCACACAGTCATTTGTACTTCTGAAGTTTGTCCAGGTTGGTTTTATAAGTGATAGCCTTATTAAGGATAGGACTGGGTTGAGACTTTACCACTTATAATACTGCTTAAGAGAGAAAAACCATGTTAAATAACAGCATTTCAGTTCAGATGTGCTATTAATTCGGGACGTGTTTAACTCGCCGAAACCTCTAGTTTTGAGTTTAATTAGACTCTGCAGCAAAATCTGAAAGGACACATGTGATTCCCAGAGCTCTCTTGGGAAAGATCTATGTAATATTTTACCGTATTTGTGAGATAAGCTGTAAATTAATGAAACAGTGAAGATTTTTCTTGGTCATTCTAAGAAGATATTTAGTAGAAGCTTGAAGATAAACCCATCCAGTGGTGCCCCTGCACAAGACACAAATGTAATTATGGAGACTAATCTACTCAAGCATGCAGGTAGATGAGTGCTTGTTACTTTGTCTATGCAAGATGATGAGCAAACTACAGAAACTCAGCAAAGTATGTACATGGCATAATGGGACATACCTGTACTGAATATCCAAAAGAAGGAATGAATGTCCTTCATTCACAATGAATTCACCTACAAATGTAAATAGTCTCTTCTTCACTGGCTATTTATTTGTGAATTCAGTTGATAAACTCTCTATTTAAAAGTAATCCCATTTAGTTTAGTCCCACCAACTTGTATGTTTTTGAATTTTTCCTAACTAGGTCATGTGTTTGTCCAGGGATAACTATTCGAATATTGAAAAGTACATAAGGTCAGTGTACTGTATTTGTAGAATACTTTGTTAATGTTCCTTCTAAAAGATGTGGAAAACTGACATCTCAGAACATGAGTTTTGGAAACATAAAGTCTATATTTTTAGTTGAAAATCTTTAACATTGTCTATAAAAAATAAAAAAACCACTTTAGTTAAGACTAGTGAACCACACTAACAAATCCTTCCTCTGACAAGAATTTTCACTGCCAACTGTTGACCTTAGGGATATCTAGCTTGTTACCCATGATCTCTTTTCTTGCCTTTAATGGGAAACAGAGTTATTTCCTTTGCTTTGTGAAGGTTGATCCGCATTCACAGAGTGCAAAAATTTCCATGGTATGGCGCTGTGTTAGATTGAGGCATAAAAATATCAACAACTCTAAAAATTTTTCTTCAGACCTGCCATTCCCACGGTGTTTCACACAACAGAAACTTTCCCTGAAAACTCAAAAGGTTTATGGATTTCAAGGACAAAATTTTACCATTAGATTAACACTGAATCTAATTAACATCAGTTAAATTTGCTGCAGCTGTATAGAAATTGCCTCCTATTGTGCTGAGCAGTTCCTCAGTAAAGCTGTCAAATAACTTTAGCCCTGACATACCCCAAAGTAGTCAATATCTAACAAGAAATACTCATAATCTTGAAGGGGGGTGGAGGGCCCCAAGCACTTTTTAAAAATGTTGTGGCCAAATCATGAGAAGTGTGAACGGTATAAATTCTCCCTTTCAGCTGAGATGCACTCAAATCAATTGTAAATAGGATGGGTATACGAAGTATATGGGGTTTAGCAGTATGTATACTGCCCAGAGTAACCACCTTGCAACACTTCATTTCAAAGGAAATTTGTCATTCATATTCTTCTTCCTAATCTGTCTTGATTACTGCCTTGAGTATCCAACTGATATAAGAAGAAAGGGAAATATTTACACTTCCCACTAAGGTTAGAGGAACCATCAAAAGCCATGTACCTCTAGTCCTAGCCTGGAGCCAGGGTCTCTGTGGTCACCTTCCCCTTCAGCACAGAGCAATAAGCTCCAGACTACTACACTTTGCCATCTGCACAATGGAAATAGCAAAGCCTCCCTCTCCTTGGAGTCTGTGAGATCCTCTTAAAGAAAGGCTACATGGTCAGTCACGGCTGTCACTGAAAAGGGAAAGGGGGACAGGTACAGGTCCCATCCAACCCAAATTGTTCTGTGATTTTCTGACTATTCATACAGGATTGTGTCAGAAGACTTGTGAAGACTCAGCTCTTTACCTTATGTTGGTGGAGCACTGAGATAATTTCTCATGCTTTCCCTTTTGTAAAGTTGCCCTGGAGTTGCAGGGTACATAAAATAACTGCCTAAGGTCCTTTCCCAGCTGCTTAAACATCCTTTTAGTAAACTGCTGGGAAAAGTATGTTTAATATAATACATAAAGAGAAGGGTAGAAGACTGGAAACACATTTTTGTATGCTTCGGAGAAAGAAACAGCATGAACCTTTCGATCATACACATCATTGTGGGAAAGCATCAATGCCTCAAACACAAAATCTTCTACCCTAGGTGCCCTCTGAAACGTCACTGGAACGTTTCTTACCAGAATGACAGAATTGCAATGCAGGGAGAAGTAGTAGAGTTCCTTGAAGGTAAAAGAGGCAAATCCTGACTAGATGTAAGATGTCAATGCACCTGTTCAGGTGTACAAGAATCACTTCATTTCTGCAAAGGAACAAAATCTGCTAGTCTGCTTATTATTGTGGAAAAAGGAGCACTGAATATTGTTTCTTGTTGAAAGGATTTACAGTACAAAGTGAAAATGTGGTTGATTTCTATCTGTGAAACACAAATTATTGCTAGGAAATGTCTCATGTATCATGTTAATGAGGAAAACTAATGTCTCATTAAGATTAACTAACTCAAAAGGAAAATCCTAATTATACCAATTTTGAGAACTTCCTTTGGTAGCAACAGCAGTAAATGGTAAGTAAAAGAAAAGAAAAAAAAGAGAAAAGTCCAAGAGTTAATACAACATGACAGAGCGATATCTACAAATGGAGGAAGAATAGTATAACCACAGTGAAGTAACTAGTGTGACAGACAAGTGATCTGCCTAAAATTGTTATATTAAATCTTACTTTAAATCTAAAAAGTGATACTAGTTACAATGTTTAAGGACTACAAATTTGCCAGTAGGTCACATACAGCACCTACCATTAATGTCAAAGGAGTCTGTATATATGTGTAGGAGTATGTATGCATTCCAAAAATACAACTTGTTAAATTTATCAGATCAGAAAGCTTTAAAACCAATGATGAGAAAAGAACTCTGTGTTTCAGAGGAAAATTAAAAAAAAAACCCAAACAACATGCAGCATAGTCGAATGGAAAACAAAAGATTCTGAGCAGACTTGTCTCCAATGTGGTTGCAGATTTTTCATGTTATTCAACACATAGCCTGAAAAATTTGATTTTTGACACCAAATTTCTTGCTTTGCTGGGCCACTGAAGGACCAGTGAGTAAACCTGGTTGCATCCCCAGTCTTTGCATCATTACAGGCTAGTCTCAACAATTCAAACCAATGCAACAAAAGCATCCTTGTAATTTTAGGTGCTAGAGTGGCACTTTAAACATATATTTCCATTAACAGTCAAACTGAAAAGACAAGGCTTGTTAGTTGATTCATGATTGGAAGTGTTAGGCTACTGACATGTTATACTACCTGACTGCTACAAAACACTAAGGCAAGTTCTCACTAAAAAGAGAGTCAGAGTCCAAAGAATAAATGTATGAGGTGCAGGTGCAAAGTAAACATAAAAACAAAAAGCAGAAGGCCCTATAGTCATAGTGATACACTTTCCTTTCTGCTGTGTGTTAGTATGAGTTCTTCATTTTTCTGAAAAACACAGTTTGGTTTACCTCATTGTTTGAAGTCCTAATTGTGAAGAAGTAACTATTTCTTTGGGTCTGAATACAGGCAAAACAATGCCATACTATGTATGTATTAGAGTCTATTCCCCATAATATACTGTATTCTCTATATTTCTTTCATCTTACTAACCTCTTTATGAGAAAGAAAAAGCTGCCATTGGAGTCACATCCTTGCTTTTTGTGGGTAGAATACTGTAAATATGTGAGATAATAAAACAAAGGTTAGAGTATTATATATAATAAATATAATAAACAAGACCATTGCAGAGGCAGTTTCTCAGGAAAGTGGTTAAAGTAGAGAGAAATCTGTTTTATTTTGATATTTTAATGAAAAAGACACGTATAATGTATCTGGTGTCAATAACATTGTTCTTTAGAAGCCAACAGATACAACTCAACAAACACAATGTTTAGCACAAAAGAAATGGGGAATAAACTCTAAGTATCAATCATGTTATAAAAATCCTTCATGTCTTGCAACCGGCTCCCCATCTTGTACAGAACAAACTACATTTAGCTTTTTTTAATGCAACACTAAAATCAAAACAGTGCAGGCAATTGGAATGGTCTGGGATCTCACCATCAGTGTGAATAGTGACACAAGCATGTTGTTGCATTAGATGTGGAAACAATAAAGTCCTTGCCTCAAAGAAGTCAAATGTACATTTTAAAAAATTGGAAACAAGGTGAAAATACAGATTCAACGAGGCAAAAAAGAGACTGCTTCATGATTTAATAAGTACTAAATACTCACTCAACAGGGATGAAGAGTAACTTTTTGATACTGATTCCTTAATTTCATGTACAACTATTGCCCAACATAAACACACAGTACTAAGCCTGTAATATTGTGAGAGGCTTGGTGGGGGCAGGACAATGGACTGTTTCCCATTGTCACATATGGTGAACTGCTTGAGAATCTCAGTTTGCAGAGTAAAAAGCTATAATACAACCCGATCCATGGGGCTGCCCCTAAATCTGAGATTCCCTACCTTCTCTATAAGGGATACAAAAATTGAGCTATTTCTATGCAGTGTCTCGGGATTTTCTGTTGAGAAGCTGAGATTTGAAAGCATGGAAGTCATGAGAAACTCAGGTGTCAAGGCAAGCACTTTCCAGGCCTTTCACCAATCACAGGGGCAACACCATATTATGTTGAGTGAGTTGATGATGTTTAGGAAAGCAAGAAAATGAAATTTGGAATACCACTCCTAAGAGCTTAAATTCTGTTCTGAGACTCTATTTTTTTTAATCTTGACTTTGTCTAGTCATTTCTTCATTGTATACTTTTGTACAACTTATTTTGCCATGATTTGATTCACAATTGTTAATATGTCGAGTAAATTTTCTTTTAAGACTGTTTTCTTTTGGTGAGCTGCACTACAAATAGGGCTCCTCTGATGTCCAATCATGCACGCACAGTGTTGTCTTCTATGATAAAATACACAAAATCTATAATTTTGGCTTTGATACATGATTGTAAAAGTCATTTAAAAGGTTCAAGGTGATGTTGAGTTCATTATAGGAAGCTGACAGCAGCTCTTCCTCCAGATAAAAGAAATTTAATTATTAGTATCTACTGGAGACAGTTTTGTTGACTTTGAATGCTTTGATTTCTTTTATAATCTAGCTAGTTATAATTTCTGTGCTGTGGATTTTCCCTGAATGACACTGATACTTTAGTCAAGCTTTTCAGCAAGAAATCATCATAACAAGTATATCTTTCCTTTATTTTCTTATCAGAAGAATAAGCGTTAATCTGATGCTTGAAAGGTTTCTGAAGCCTGTTGACAGAATTTCAAAGGTGTTCTTATTTATTTGAGATTCTTCAACTAAATTCCCACTGTGTTCTCTCCATCTTGACTTTTGGCTGATGTAGAGAAAAATCACCATCTACATGAGATGTTGTTCATTCTGTATATAAACAATATAACGTTTTTCATCCAAGTGAGGTTACATTATAAACCGGTTGTAAGACTTTGAGGTGACAGCTGACTGCTCCAAATTCAATAACATTCTAAGCAGACTTCTCTTGATATGTTTAAGAAGACTATTGTAGTCTAGCCTACTTCTCTCAAGGAAATAGAGAAATATATATATATGTATATATATATGTAGATATACAATGTCTGGGTGACCTTTCACGCATACTTTCAATTACTGAGTCTCAAGAATAAACCCTTTGAAAGCTCAGCCAAAGAACATCTCCAAGTGCTGGTATTGAAAGAGAAGACTGTACAATAATTTCCTCTCAAGCCAGAGGGTTGGGAAAAAAATAGAACTTAAGTACTCATTTGGGAATGTATCTATATATTTTCTCCCTGTAGCATCTTTGGGGATCTCAAAGCATTCTTTGCCCTAAGTTCAGTTCAGGCCGCACATGTTTTGAATAGAAATGGATTCAACTAGTTCCTTATTTTAAATATGCTGCTTTTCTGAAATGGGCCTTTCTGATATAATGTGAATATTGATCAGACTGAAGTTATCTCTAATTCCTAGATTAAATTTCTGTCTTTATCATTAAAAATATAAGCGAAATTTAAACAAAATCAGTTGCTCTGTAATGGGAATGGCATGGATATTGTCAGTCTTCACAGCCTGTTAGTAGCTTTGTGTCTGATCTGACAAGCCTATTTGGGCAAAATGCCAATTGATTTTAATGGAAATATTGCTAGTGTAAGAATGCAAAATGAGTCTCTTTATGATTATGTGGTGTAATCATTCAATAGATGAAGGCATTAAAAACCTTACAAAATACTTTTGCAGTAATTGCTAATGAAATAACCCTTGGTGCAACTTAATTGGATGATTGGAATTTTTCCTCATGCACATTTCAAAAAATTAAAACAAACAAACAAACAAACAAAAACACACTACCCTGTCCCCCCACCCCCCAAAAAAACACCAAAACAAAACAAACCAAAAACACCACCACAAGATGAGGGGAATTTCTGAGCTGTGTTTTACTGCAAGATATTTAACTCCTATTGCAGGTCAATGCTGTATATCAAGCCTGGTCCTCTGATGGAACCTGATGGCACCATGACTCAACAGCGCATACTGGAATGCCCTGTATATACATTTAATATTAGGATTGAAAGTGACTTCATCTTCTCTGAGCTGTTATTTGCTCAGGCTAAACTGTGCACTTATTTTGTGTACTCGAATAACTGCTCTACTGAACCACATTCAAGGACAGGTGGTAATTTTTAAGCCCAATAAACATATACAACATTTCTACAAAATCTGAAAAGTCATAAAATAAGAGCAGTTTAAACACACTTTGGAATTCAAAATTCTGTTCTCTGTTGTATCAGTACAACTTCTATTCACCCTAATAAGAGTCAATAAGAACCAAGTTGCCAGTCTCTCCCTCAGCTTCTTCTCATCTATGCCTATATATATACGTACACAGGATAATTACTCATCCCCAAAATGTCCTCCACATACAACAGCAGAAAAGAGCAAAACTATTCCCTGTCTTTTAATTTCCACTGATGAAAACAAATGGTTCACCTTGCAGCTCTCTTTGGGCACCTGCACTGCTGTTTTGACTAACGATTGCTGATCTTGTAGTTTTGCACTCAGTAAACCATGCTTCATACATTAATGCTTGGTCTGCATAGACCTTCAAAGGCCTATGTACTTTCTCATACCTCTGGATGATTAGCAGACATCCAGTATCTGGGAAAGAGGAGAGATGATCAACAAAATCTAAGATAAAAGAGACCTGTGGTTTCATCCAGAAAACATCCAGAGAGGAGAAAAGGTATGGGCTGTATAAAGGATAAATTGCTTGCACTTAGCCTTTTTTGGAGAAAAATTCAGATGGCAATGTTTAAAAAACAAATACCAAAAAAAAAAAAAAAAAAGAGAACTTATCAATTTGTAAGTACAATGATACAGACTGACCCATAGACTGGAACACAGAGAAGGACAAATAAAAGACTTAGCAGTCATCCTCCCTTCACTCAAAACAGGTTTAAAAGGGAAGTGAGGAATTTCTAACAGGAGCTTGGATTGTCATATTACTACAGGCTTCTGTAGAGAGTACTCAGACTACAGCTAAGCCTGGCATGTGATGACAACTGAATCACAGAATCATGAAATCACAGAATGAGTAAGGTTGGAAGGGTCCACTGCTGGGGTCTTCTGGTCCAACCTCCCTCCTCAAGCAGCATCTTCCTAGAGCACACTGCATGTCAAAATACAGCCACTATCTTCCTTACTGAACCTTGGACACAAGCATGCAGACCAACATAGAGCTTATCATAGAATCATAGAATTATTAAGGTTGGAAAAGACCTCCAAGATCAAGTCCAACCTTTGACTGAATGCCACCATGCCCATTAAACCATATAATGAAGTGCCATGTCTATAATTTTTTTAACAGTTTTGAATACCCACCCCCACTATATGGGATTTGAATTTCTTATAAACTGTTTGTAAGAGAAGCAGATATAACAAAAGAACAAATGTCGTGGAGCTGAATGATCAAAGAACTAAATGCAAAATGTGAACCAAGAGGATTGCCAGATATAATAAAGTCAGGAATGGAGAAGCTAATTCACCAGTTAAAACATAAGGGCTTGGATAAGGCTAGAAAGAATAGAATAGAATAGAATAGAATAGAATAGAATAGAATAGAATAGAATAGAATAGAATAGAATAGAATAGA
>JAWWMO010000121.1:89314176-89342199 GCA_035047845.1 Dendrocincla fuliginosa | reverse complement strand
AGAATAGAATAGAATAGAATAGAATAGAATAGAATAGAATAGAATAGAATAGAATAGAATAGAATAGAATAGAAGTTGGAAGGGACTTACAATGACCATCAAGTCCAACTATTTTAACTCCAAGGATGACCAAAAGTTAAAATACATTATTAAAGGCATTGTCCATACATGTCTCAAACACTGACAGACTCAAGGCATTGATAGTCTCCGTAGGACTATCCTCTTGATATAGAAATGATTCCTACTATCTAGTCTAAACCTCCTCTGGAGCAGCTTTGAAGCATTCCCATGCATCCTGACGCTGGCTACCAGGGAGAAGAAGTCAGCGCCTCCCTCTCCACATCTCCTCCTCAGTAAGCTGTAGAGAGCAATGAGATCATTCCTCTGCCTACACTTCTCCAAACTAGACAAATCCCTAGACAAAATGGTCTAGGGCCTTTCAGCTTGGAAGCAGACAAGCAGGGGGAAATAATATAAAAGAATACAAAAACATGACGTTCATGAATAAATTATTAGGGAAATATGATCACTAATCATAACCCAAGATTAAATAAGAACAGATTTACAATGTGCAAAAAAGTACTGTTTTTCTACAATGTGTCTTTAAATTATAAAATTCAAAGCTACAAGAAGCTACTGATGTTAGAAGAAAAAGATGAATCTGTCAATTGTTATTAAACACAAATGTGTAGATGCAGCCTTTGACTCAGGAATACCTAGGCTTGGAGTTCGGAAGGCAGAAATCAGAGGCTGGTCCTGCACTTTTATTTTCTCCCATTGAAAATTCAAGTGTCTGTTGTAGATGATGAGATATTTGGATAACTGGATTGTGATGAAAAGAATTTCTTAGATGTATTAAAACTGAGGAAGTGTTTGATGTTAGTTTAAATTGAAGGAGTCTTAAAGCAAAACTATAATAATTGTTGGGAAAGCCAGACAGGAAATACAGGTAGAACATTCAAACCCTTACCTAAAAAAAAAAAAGGGGAAATTAATTATGTGTACCATTCAAGTGAAAGAAATACAAAACAGAGAATTTCCATCATGCTATATGTCCCATCGTATTTCTATTCAGTTCCAAGTACACTACTTTCTGTCCTTTTGTCTCTTGTTACATCTCTATCTGTAACTGGTTTTCTGTTGCAAGAAATTTATAGGGGTTTTCTCTCTGTCTGATGATTCCCTTTCTTCACACCGAGATTCTTTCACATTTCTTTATCCTTCTGTTACTCTGCTTCTTTTCTCTCCTCACTTAAATAATCCCTCAAACAATAATATTACATGTGACAGCATTTTTAAGTATGATCTGAAATCTTTTTGTCTGATTTTAGCTGATGTAGATGCAGTCACCTTTACACTGTTATTTGACCCACTTGTTTCCAACAAATACTGTAAGAGCTCCACTCCTTTTATCTTGCTCTGCTTAGGCTTTTTTCTCGGATCCATAATTTAGTCTTCTAAATAATCAGGGAGGAAATTACTAAATATGTGGATTGCTATGCATAAAAAAATCTTTATATTTAAAATTAAAACTGATTTTTCAAGAGCATAGTTTTGTACCAACAGATTCCTATTATGTTGGATTAATTCTCTGGTCTTATCTACCCTGTCAGTGTATTTAAGGAAAGTAAAGCTAGACTGTTGTTTTCAGTAGAAATGATTTTTGACAGTTCTTTTGGGGAGGAGTAGAAAAGAAGGTGAAATAGTGCAAGCTGTGAGCTGTTTTGCTCAAACTATTCCCCAAGATACGATAGAAACAAGTTAGTTTGCATCAAAAAGCTCAGGGTAAGACTCTGAACTCAAAATGATTGACAAATCATTTGTCTTAAGGAAGGAAGGAGAATACATTTGTGATTTCTGCAATGAGGTTCATTTTATTGACGTTCTTTGTTCCAAAAGCTCTAAAATATGCACTGTGAATATTGACCGTTTGCTGAAATCTCTTACCTAGTTAAAGAATAAGATTAGACCAATGAGTTCTTTTATGCCTCTATTATATGGAGATACAAGTTTCATCCATCAGTTTCATAATACATAGTGCATAACAAAGAAAGTGCCTTGGAGCCTGTAAGCTAGGAGATAGTCATCAAAGTGTATGACTGCACAAATCTGAAAATCAGAGTAGACTTTAGCATGAGGACTAGCCCCAAAATCAGCAGGGTGACACCGGACTTACAAACAGGCGTACAGACTTTCCATGGAATAGATTTAATCTGGCCTAATTATTGCACATTCCTTAGCTGGGGAACAGAATAATAATTAATAGTGATTACAAATTTGGTACCTACTTCAATTAAAAAACTCTTTTGATTTTGTGCAGCTCAATGCTTGCACCTGCAGTTGTAATGGCTGGAGGCCCTAAGGAGGTAATATTGTACTTGATTTTTATATGCTGTGGATGATGCAGAGAATTAACAATTTATGTATTTTTTTATTTGAAAGAAAAATGTTGTTGTTGTTTTAAAGTGATAAATTCCTACCAAGAGGTATTTTTTTATGTGCTATACCAACATCTAAGTAGCAAAACCCATAATCAGCCACTCACATAAAAGTGATCCAGGATCTTGGCATCTCAGCAGAGAGTAGAAGTTAAAATGATAAAATGACAAAGGCAGGCTTGTGTTGTGCAAATGGTCAGCAATAGGAACATTTAGAAGATTTGGATCTGTATTATCAGTTGTTAATGCACTCAGGATTGCTGCAGAACTAAGACTTCACAGATTCAGGAGAATTCAAAATGGATTATTCCTGTACTGTATTACTGAAAAGCATGTGGAAAATCTAAGGCATCACTTACAAATACTTGCCATATGTTGATTTATCAAACAATATTATCTTACCAAGTAGCATAAGGTTGGCTCAGAATACACTAAGACTACTAGGTAATGATGAATTGATCTACCCTCATTCTTATTTTTGTTCTTTGTCCTGAATAAACAAACTTCAATCCTTAACAGACAGAAATCAAGCCAGTTCTATCGCAGTATTTTGGATGATTTTATATCCGAAAAGAGCTATAGAAGAGAAGTCAATGGGAAATGAAACCATATTAAAGAAGGAGAATTGACACAGATATTTCAATATCTTAGTGACACATGAGGAAGAACTTCTTACACGGGAATACTCCAAGTTACAGCTGATAAAGATTATTCTCTCAAGGAGTCTCTGGGGTTCAATAGCAAAGCTGACTAAGGAGAGGCTGAAGGTTCAGTATGATTCTGTGGAAATCTTTGGAAGGAAGCAGTATCCTCCAAGCACTCCATCTTTTCCAGACAAAGACGGAATTTGCTGGTTTAAAGTAATCTGTCAAAATTTATCAATAAAGGATTAAGAAAAAATATGCTTACATAGATATGTTTATATCCTCTAAACTTTGAGCTGAATAAAAATGTTTTCTTCTGAAGATTGTAGTTAAACATTGACAATATCCAGAAGAAAAGACAGGCAGGTGCCAAATTATATTAATCATGTTAACTTGTCTGAGCGTATCATTACACCTTTGAGAAAGGAGCTACTTGGACGAGGACTGTTGTGTTTGAATTGAATCTGAGTGATGCAAAGATTTCAGAAGAATCTTACAGCTCATGCTCAGCTTATAACTATGGCCTTATTTCCTGATCTTTCCGGACCAGGACAGATATTTTCCTTTTTTTTTTTTTCTCTTCTTTTAAGATGTAATGTTGGGAGTCTTAAACTATTGAACTATTTGTCTTTGTTCTGCATATGAGTTCTAGTTTATTGGGGGTTTGCAGTATAAGTAGATGGGGTGTGAAATAGAAATACTGGACAAAAACATGGAATATTAGAAGAAACTTTATTTCAAATTGTCAGAAAAGCTTTAAAAGTGATGCCTTAGAGTAATGACTATGAAATCTTCTCTGTCATTTACAAAACTGGTCCAGCTCTCTGAAAATCCCTTGAGTTTAAGAATATTTTTTTCTACTGAATCGGTTTGCATATTGCTAGTTATAAAACTAGAAACCATATTATCAACCGTGAAACTATATAATTAGTTTCTTTATGGACCTGCAGTTTTTGCTAGATAAAATAAAAACAGCCTCCAAATGCAGACACCATTATGAATATGACAGGTCATTTAAAGAAAAAAGGTTGTGTAGAATAACATCTGATAATTTGTTGGAAACATTAGCATATAGATGGCTATGGGATGTGTGAAATATTATCAGAAGAATTCTAATCTAAATTGTTGCAATGTCCAAATAGGATCTAGTGTTTTGTTACTCTAATGCTTATAGCAATTCAGGCTTAAACAATTTATAGACCTGGCATTCAGCTGTGAATAGAACCATGCATTCTTTCTTCCTGTTAAAATATTGAGAGTTGTTGAGTTGAGAGCATAAAGTATTGTTATTATACAAAGATATGTAATCAAATGCTCAAAAGTGACTAATAACCCAGAGGACAAATGATGATTTTTTGCTCCAAGATATTTGTATAGCAAAGGAAACATTTTTAGTAATCATATTTGACTCAAACTAGTGGGAGTGCTTTTATAGCTCCTGCATGTAGAAGATTAGGCAAATATTTCCTGAAAAGGGAGAGTTTTTCTGTATCTTTGCTCCACTGGGCATTATGTTAGAAAGAAAAAAAAACAACCCTACTTATCTGCAGAGCCACTGTCTGTGAGGCGGACAAAAAACCTAGTAGATTATACCATTTCATGTGTAAATGGAGTGACTTTAGTCAGGCTGCCCTGCCCTATGGACTAAGCTGGTTCATTGAAATGGGGACCAGAAAATTCGTGATCCTGAAATCCAAGATTACCTCTGCCCCAGGAAAATAATGAGATGGTACCAAAGCTGGAATTCTGTTCCTGGCTGTTCAGGCAACAAACTCCTGAACACACTTTGTGTCCTCCACTGCCTGCATGGGCTGTGTAGATCTCAGCTTTGAAATGAGTGCTAGAAGTCGTTTGTTAGATCAGAGATTGAACATTCATAAAGGTGCTTGACGTTCTCTCTAAGAACTTCCATGAGAACATTTGTAGCAAAGCTAATACTCTTAACAGCTGCACGTTCATAGACTACTTTGATATCTTTGCTCTAAAGCTCAACATGGGAGGATAAATTTATTCATCCAAATGCAAATGTCTCTCACCAAATAGTAAACTAGAAAAACCCCACAGTGCATGGAAGTTATAAAAATTATCAACTCCACTTCTGCCTGCTAAATAGATAGCTCTATCCCCTCAAAATTTACACATTCTAATTGGAATTTCTCTCCACGACTTTGTGTTCTGTGGGCCTTATATTCAATACTAAGAAGTGTTGAATATTGAGTATTCCTTGATTTTTAAGCAAGCATCCCATTCTTTCCAATATCTGCAAACATATAGAGAAGAAAACTTTCTGTAGTTAAGTACATGTTAAAAGAGCTGCACCTAAATATGAAGAAACCAGATTTCTTCCAGTTTTTTTTTAAAAGAAGCCTCCCGTTAATCATGTCATTAAGTAATGGGGAATAAGGATCAATTCCTCAACAAATGAAGTAATTTTGCATATTTGTATGTAAATGGGTCAGAAAATACATGTAATTTTATGATGGGCTGGACCTAGTTCTTAGCTGATTTGGGGGGAAAATTAAGTTTTTTAATTATGAATGTAGTTTACAGTGACAAAATATAATATCAGCTTCCCCAGTCAAGGGAGGGGATTGTCCCACTCTACTCTGCAGCCTCTGGGGCAGCCCCACCTTGAATATTGTGTGCAGTTTTGGACACCACAATATAAGAAAGATATTAAGCTACTGGAGAGTGTCCAAAGGAGGGCAATGAAGATGGTGAAGATCCTTGAGGAGAAGCCGCATGAGGAGTGGCTGAGGGCACTTGTTCTGTTCAGCCTGGAGAAGAGGAGACTGAGGAGAGACCTCATTGCAGCTACAACTTCCTCGTGAAGGGATGAGGAGGGGCAGGCACTGATCTCTTCTCTGTGGTGACCAGTAACAGGACCAGAGGGAATGACCTGAAGTTGTGTCAGGGGAGGTTTAGGTTGGATATTAGAAAAAGGTTCTTCACCCAGAGGGTGGTCGGGTTCTGGAACAGGCTCTGCAGGGAAGTGGTCACAGCACCAAGCCTGACAGAGGTCAAGAGCATTTGGGTGATACTCTCAGGCACATGGTGTGACTCTTGGGGATCGTCTTGTGTAGCGCTAAGGGTTGGACTTGATGATCCTTGTGGGTCCCTTCAAATTTGGCATATTCTATGATTTTTTGATTCTGTGAATTGTTAAAATCAGAGCTAAGTGAATCCTCTTTCAAATTTTATAATGCAAGAGTAACACACAGTAATTTAACTTGATTACCTGCTGCATTAATTGGTGGCTTGATCATTTGAATGTGTTGATTTATTGATTCAATTTAAATTGTGACTTTGATTGTCACAGTTATGAGCATCACCCTGTGCCATTTTTAATTAGTTCACTGGAACTGTAGTCCATCAGATTGAGAATATGTTTGTTTAGTTTTATTAGAAGGATGCACAAGCAATATGAAACCCATAAAAAACACATGAGTTTGTATTTCCTCCACCAAATTGCCACATGAGTCATGCACTCAAGGGCAAAACCAGCATTAATGTACTTGCAAAGTACTTGCCTCACCTTCTATATTAATATAAAGTCACTCATATTTGACTTGCTCAATAGAAGTGATAGTGGAATGCGTTTCTTTAATCTAAAGATTAGATCATGTAGATGAAATATTAGGTATGCAGATATTTCATTATGTGTGCTTTGGACTATTTTAAAGGTGCCTGGTTTTGGATCAAAATTTTTTTTTAATAAAATTAGCATTTTAATTTTTTTTCTGATCAAGTGTAAATTAAAATTAAGTTACTTTGGGTTAAAACTCTCAAATTTCCCCAAAACTTGGAACTTGCAAATATGAAATGTGTTAATTGACACCTGATTTGAAAATCATTGTTTTAAGAATGAGTTTCTCTCAGAACATCATAATTTACTGTACTCACTGACCTGGTGAATCTCAGGATACAGAAGCTGGAACTTCAGGCCCACCCAAAACATCATTTTAATCTATTATTATTGCTCTTCTACTTCAACCTCATCGTTGCTATCAAGGTTGCTACGTCCCCATTTTCTCTTCACAAAGCATGGACATGATCCTCAGGAAAGAGTCTAAGTTTACTCCAATTATTATCAATAACAAAAAAAATCTTTCTAACTAGGAAATTTCACAATTGTGTTGTAATCTCCTGGGTTTAGGTGCCAAAGGGGAGACTGGGGAGTATCTACTCTGTTTTCTTCCCCTGTTTCCTTTTTGAGACATGAGGGTCATGTGAGGAACAGGAAATCAAGACCTCCCAGTGCCTGTTGGGTTTGCATCCTGGTCTCATGCAAGACCACAGTAAGCACAACCTTAACAGACTTCTTTATTTAATTTTTTACTTACTTAAATATTTTTTTTAAAACTAGGTGGCTTCAACAGATAAAATAGTGCACTTTATTTCAAAACATCCTATGTTCTAGCAACTTGAGCACTCATGGAAATGGGAGACCTGTGTTTAAACTGTAACCAGAGTGAAAGGTTCTGAATCCAGGTCTCCAGCCAATAAAATCCAATCTTTTTTTGGCAGAAATTAATGCTTTATTACCATTATGTACCTCACTGACAACCTCATTTCAGTACATTCATTGCACAAGTATGAGAGCAGGCAGCACAGACAATAAAGCAAATAGGACTAGAAGAATTACCTTGTGTTTCCCACGTAGCTTAAATCTGAAACAGATGCCAGGCAACTTAACCATCAAAGCCCAGGTGGTTTTGCACAGCTCAATAGGTACCAGTATCTATTGAACTTCAGTGATTGAAATTTCCCTATACAGAAAGTGCCCTGGATAGATAAGGGCTTCATGATATTTGTGTGGGGTTGGGCATCCTAAGTTACCCACTTAGCCCAAGGGGCAGCCCAGCAGCACACCAACGCTTTTCTGTGAGGCAGACACAAGATCAATAAGACACTAACTTCTTGTTTGCAAATTCTCAGAGACCTGACTGCCTAGGGAGCTGTGCACCTTATCCTCTCCCTATGCTCTCCTCACAGGAACTGAGATGTGCAGGGACTGGGAACAGGCCGAGAACCCCTCACATGCTATCAAAGAGCAGTTTGTGGTGACCACCTCCCACTGCTCTTCCCACCCTGCAAGGTGTTGGGAGGAAATATCTGAGGATGTATTTCTTTCTGTTGTTCCCATCATTGAAATATAAGTCAGCTGCAAATGATGATGTGCCAGGGTCAATTTCTATCAGGTACTTCAAGATTTATCACTTGTCAAAGTACAACAGCGCTGCTATTTATTCAAAGAGCCCTGATATTTTGCCTAGTTGTTAAATAAAAAACACTGTCTTGTACAGCATTATTATATTTTAGCTTTGGTTTACAACTTTTGGCTGGATTCCAGGCTGAAGAGAAAAAGAAAATATTGTTTCTGAAGACATTGCCAAGGCTATTGAGCAATTTCTCCTTTCTTTCCATTCATTTATATTATTGCATTATACAGTGTTAAAGCACCAATTAACTCACAGAAAACTTCCATGTCCTCATGATTATTAATCTTTACTTTTCAAAGAGCTAACTGAGTTACTGTTGTGTAAACCCAGGGCATTATTCATGAGGCTCTGGCTGTAACAACATTTCTTTCAGTCTTTAACAAGATCAGCCATATTCTAAATGAACAAGAGCAAATGGGAAATAAATCCAACAGAGGATTTTGATATTGAAATTGAAAAGACTGTAGTCTATCAGTCTTGGCAAAAGAATTGCATAAAAGAGAGAGAAATAACATTTGAATTATGCATGCTGAAAGTAAAGATGGAATTGTGTCCTGGTTGCATGAAAATATTAGGAATATTGTGATCAACTTTGCTGTATAAATCTCAAAAAAACATCATTAGATACACCATTCCTACTTCAAAGCATATGACATCAGTTAACTATAACTCCATAACTGATTATTATGGATTTAAAAATCTTAAAATTTCCTGGAAGCCTTGTTTTGTATCCTCAAATAAAATCACACTGATTTTTTTTTGTTTTTAAATTTTCCCTTGAGCCTTTTAGTATATTTGGAACAGTATGCAACAAATCTGAGACTGAGAATTGAAATAAAAAAATAATTTCTCTAATTTTAAAGAGACAAATTAAGAATATTTTTGCACTACATTCTCTCTATTAAGCCATTCTCTGCTTGGAGATGGTGCAATTCATGGCTTAATAGAAAAATCTTGTGGTTTTTTTTCTCAAATTCCTTTTCATATTGAAAGTGAATTTGCCTCCATGATGACCATTTCTTCAGCATATGCACTGTACCATAGCACTAGACTAACTCACTGTTATTAGTACTCACCAGTGAAAACACAGAAGGTTTTTGCTTCAGGTAGCAGACAGGCTATGAGTGCCAGTGACACTCAGTTCTACCCTTCCACCCAATAAACACAGAGGAAAATCCTTGCTGCTGATGCCTCTCTTTCATATGAAAGGTGGGAAGGGATGAGGCTGCGGGAGAAGGTTCTGTCCCACTCACTCTGGTAGGCAGGTTCTTCTTCTGGAGACCTGCAGGTCCACAAAGTCTTTGCCCTGGCTCTAAGGGATTTTTCTGTACATCCATGAGGACTTTACCACTAAGCACCTGATCTTTAGGCAGAAATTATCACCCACATAAAGGAAACTTGACCATATCCTTCAGTTCCTAAAGTGCCTCTTTTTACCATACTATTACCCAACAGTAGCTGGCTATTCTACACTCTATTCTACAGATATTTATTATTAATCTGCATTAATACCCCAATCACTTCCCTTAATCAAGTTTACTCTGTACTGTTGCAATCAGGTCCCCTTTATGTTAGCCACAGTGTACTTTTTTCAAAGTGTATTTACTTGAAGCAGCTTGTCACTCAAGTATAAAATATATATAAAAGGGATACAAAGAAGATGGGAAACAATGAAATTATTATACAGCAAGGAAGGAAAAACAGTCATGTCAAAACCAGCCATAAACATAAGCAGCTAATTTGAAGACTGTAATCATATAAAGTCTACACATGAATGGGGATAATGCCAGCAAGATTTTACTTGCTGGTTTATCTAGGAGTGCGTTGCTAAAACGATGTTCCTGCCTCTTTGCAGAGAAATAAAGTTATTTTAAAAGTAAAGTAAGTTTTCATGACTTTGAAGAGATGAAAGAGATTGAAGAAATCAACACACTTGGAGAGCACTTCAGTCAGTGTTGCTGAATCTGCACCTTTCATAGGAAAACAAATTTTGGGCACAAAATTTCTATTTTTTTCTCTTGGTGAAGAGTTACTCTGGCCATAGACATGAAAACAGAAGACATTCTTGTATGTCAGTCAGATTTGTTATCTAGGGCACAATAATCATTCACACCTGCTTTGGCAAACTACCAATGAAGGCTAATTCTCAGACAGGTGCAGCAATTTTATGTAAAGCAAATAATGAAATAGATGTGAACTAAAACCAGGAGACAACATAGATGCAGAGCTGTCACCCACTAGATTCACTCTGTGGTGTTCCCAGCCTCCTAAGAGGTTTGTTTTTAATAGTCTTTGCCTCTATGTTTAGGTAGAGTATGTTACTAAGACACTTTACTAAGAAGAAAAAGTGAACTTCTTCATGGGGTGTTTTAGTTCCAGCTAATTTGTGTAATATTGCTGCATCATTTGTACCCGATTCAGTGACAAGCTCATAAAGGGACTTTATTGGACTCAGTGTCTTCAACCAATTAAGGGAAAAACAGCCTTTGTTCAGCTAATCATCTGAGTGTTATCAAAATGATCCTTCTGGGCCCCATTTAGAAGTCTAAATACCTCCAGCAGTTGAAGTGTAGTGCATGTAAATAATTGAAATTATAAATATCTCTAAACAAAAGAAATTGCTAGTGGTCTGGTAGCTTGCCAATAAACTTTTGCTCAGTGAATTCACTGAGTTGAGAACAACAAAGAAGATGCTCTAATTGGACAGCATATGGCAAAGTTATGCTTAAAGTTTCCCAGCAGTGTTTCTTTACTGGCTCACTTTTAAATGATGTGCTGTGGAAACAGAGGGTTTGTAACTCGGCTTATGGTATAAGACAGATGTTCCAGGCAACAAGAAATTAAAGAAGTGTACTTCAGGACTCTGACTTTATGTCTTTCTTTGTATTTTTATGCCCCAAAAGTAATACCACAGATGTTGACTATAGGACTTGCAATAATTTATTGATAGAAATCTTTTTACAATCTTTAATAGAACACACCTCTGCTTTAAAATAATCCTAGGAACTAAATGAATTAAACATTTTGCAACTGCAAGCTCTCACTTGATTTTTGTTTACTTGTACCATAAGTAGTAATAATATCTTTATATGCAGTAATATATCATGTACAAATATATCTGTATATTTATTCATCACAAATAACCAGAGCTGAATTAAAATCAGCCAGGGAAGAAAAGCACTTTGCACAATATGAGATTGTCATTTGGTCTGGATTGATGGTTTACAGGACCATTTTTTTTTTCCCATTCATAGTTTGAAAACATCTGTAGGTTTTGGTATTCAAAGATGTGAAAATTCTCTTCCACTTAAAATGCTTTACTATTCAGGCACTTGAGCATTCTTTTTATATTTGAATTATTTTTTTTTTAAAAAAGTCATCTGCCTGTGAAATGTAAATAAACACACTAGCAGTCTCAGAGAATAAAGAAAACCTGGCTATATTCACGTATCACTCCCATTTTGTGCAATTGTGATTAGAAATAGTGTTTGCAGAAATAAAATACACAGCATTACATCAAATTCTGGTCACCTAAAAATGACTATACTGGATGAGAAAAATGATCCCTCATTAACTTATCCCCAGATGTAGCCATGAGCACAAGTCTAGGGAAAAGCAAAAAGAGAACAAACAAACATTTCTGATATCTCCCACTCAGCCTTTGCCTATTTTATTCTCAGAAGGATTCATGAGACTGATGTGGTTTGCTATTTAGTTCTCCTCATCTGACCTCTCTTCCAAAACTTTTTCAGTAACCTGTGAATCCATGTAAATCTTTTGCTTCCACAAAATCCTTTGGAAGGGGTTTCCATGGGAGCAATACACTTTGCAATGTCCTTGATTTTCTACTGACAGAGGTAATGAACCCCTTCAAACCATGCTTTGTGTTTCACATCACTCTACCAATTTCTCTCGTATTGCCTTTACCTCAGCACTGTCTGAGCTACAGCAGACTCACTGAGTGAGTCCTGCCTCACAGAAAAACTGTTTCCTACTTTTGACCATTCCCATCAGCTTTCCCTGAATCTTTTAACATGTTCTTTATTGAAATGAAGGGATCAAAACTGCACACCATTGGCCAGAGAAGGGTGGAGAACTACATAAATTTATTCCAGTGGCATAAAAGAGCTTGATATCTGAGGACAGATATATGCAGAATAAAGGTCTTAGACCTTGTGTCCTAACTCCTGGATTCAATGAAGAGTTACTGAACTGAGGCAGAGTTTCCAAGCAGACCATACACAGAAGTGGAGTCTCACTGAGCTAGTATTCAGAAGACTGACAATTCAGAAGTATTGCCACTGAAACCAACAGGGCTTGCTGAGAACTTGGCACTTGTGACAGTACCACTTTCTGTGAGTCCAGCTACAAGTCATGAGTTAAGCGAAAGATCTGATAACACATTCTCAGTATGCTAAGAGAGAGTGTGGGAATTAGTGACTGCATTTAAAACATCTTTACAGATGTTTCAGAATTATTCATCCATACTGCATAAAATTTTCATTTAGTATGTTAACCCTTAAAACTAGATTCCTCTGTTCATTTCTGCAAAACACTATTTTCATTCTCCTAATCTAAATTGAACTGTGTGATACAGCAAAGTACATTTCCTCAATGATAACTCTGGACTTACACAATTTCCTCACATCCCAAAGTTTAATGTGAAGGATTCAGCATGAAGCTCATAGATGGGAAAGTAAAATTAAGATAAAAATGTCATTACTTTACTTCTGGGGAAAATGTAATTGCAAGGCTTAAAACTGATTTGAATATTATTTGAGAAATTGGATGACTGTGTGCAGAATTCAGCAGGACATGGAAAATATACTTGTAACTCCCCCCACTTTGAAAGAATCAAAGATAAAAGATGCCTAAAACTGGAAGGCATCTGGGGTTCATTTACTTTGTTTCTATTTAATTTTATACCTGAGCATAATGACAATAAATGTTTTTTTTCCTGAAAAAAATCCCACTTCAATTTAAGTTTCATATGAAAAGGAAGCTTTAATAATGATGTTCGAGACATAAAGTAACAGGAATTTAAGTAGTCAAGGGATAGAAAGCTTCAAGAGCCACAGTTCAGTTGCTGACCTACCTGTTTAGACAGTAAATTCTTATTAAGCTGTCATAACTATAATTTCAAAAAAAAAATCAAAACTGTAAAATACCAATCTTACATGTTCATGTCAGTGAAAAATAGAAGTAGGTCTCCATATTAAGTAAGTAGACAACTGAGGTTGTGGAGAGGTTAACATGACCTTCCTAAGGTCACCCAAGAATAGGACCTGTTTTTCACTGTTCAGGTGACAGTTGTTCAGGTGACAGTTTCTCAGGTTTAGCGGCTGGTTTGTTTTTCTTCTTCCTAATAATACATATAGTCTAACATAATGTGACCTTAGTGCATGCCTGCACTACAGGCAAGTCTGTGCAGTGTTAACATGTTGAAATCCTAAATAATGTAAGGCATCACAAAACGAGAGAGAATGTAACAGAGAGGAAAATTAGAAGTCTTAAATTAATTTTAAATGTTTCACATTTTATTTGCACAAGAGGAAAAAAACAATTTGGACAATTCCACTTCATTCATTTTAGAACATGTAATTTTAAATGTTTGATTTTGGACAGTGCCTCACTTTTTGTACTACTTTTACTGGAAAAGTATAGAACTTAAGTTAGAAAAAATTATGACCATTACTTTAACCTATTTTGCATAGTTTGAAATTTTTTCAAAGAAAAAGAAGACATGTAAGTGAAATCTACTTTTCTCCTTAGTTAATGGTTTCCTAGGCTTTCTCGTGAGAAGAATGAAGAAAAGGGAAATTTGCAAATACTAGGAATAAAATTATTTCCTTATTGTTAGTAATATACATTTTCAGAATTCCTTCATCCAACATGGAGAAGAGAAATATTGTGAGAAGTACTATTTTTCAGTAACTTTTTCTTTCAGGTTAACTATTGTTTCTCCTTGCATTTCTTGAAGTAAATCTCGGCAACATTTGATAAGACTGATGAAAAAGAAAGCTATTTCATGTTAATTGTTTCACGCTTGGCTGTAGTTTCATGAATCAAATTATATGGAGAAAATATTAGCTTAAAATGTTTCAGTTTCCCATTGTCTCCTGCCACTTCTTCCCACTTCTCAGTCATTCTCACCTATTCCCTTTACTGTGTCAGAAACAGTTTGTAAGGTCACGCTGCACACCAAGTCCTGGACCAGAGGCACTCCTAGAGGTTACCATGATGCAAACATGAGATCGAGGAAGACACTTTGTTCTGTGAAACCAGTGTTAGTTATTGCAAGTAAGTATTCATGCTTTTTGTCCATTCAAACATCATCTGCCCCCGCACTAGGTATCTGAAGGCTGGGCTACTCTCCTAGGGTTTCTCTATAAGCAGGCACTCCTTGTGAATCTGAATCCACTGTCCTAGGGTAGATGAATAACTCTTTTGAGATTAGTATTTCTCTAAAAAAAATGGATATAATTAAATGTCTAAAGTAGGTGAGGTAATTTCCATCTACTACATCATTCTTGAATTTAAAATTTTGGTATATATATAACATCATACATATGCAAAGTGTACGTATAATCTCAAATGGGCAGGCAATTAAATAGGACAGAAAGAAGACCCTGGTATAGGAATATCCTAAGGAGAAAACACATAGATAAGAAAAAGAAGAAATAAAACTGACTGACTAGTCAAGTCAAACATAATTTTCATGCTGGTGATCCAGGCTTTTCTGAGTTGAAATTAACTTGACATGTTTAGGTATTGAGTTTGGAGGGTGTGTATATTTGACATGCGGGCCATTACCCCAATTAAGCACCCTGTCCCTGTACTGCTAGAGGAGGTAGCAACTGCATTTCACCCTAAAATTTCTGTACTGTTATAACTTCTGTTAGAAAGTGAATAATACTGCCCAGCTTTCTGTGATTTTACCCTCAGTAATCTTCCCACAACATGAGACCATCATAATGTTAGACAGGGTACAGATACATGGAAACATAGTTCTTCCTCTCAGAGCATGACTCTAACATTCTCCTTCTTCTTAGCCTAGCAAGCAAACTGAATTCTTGTTTTCCAAGACATACTTGTATACAGAAAATAATTAATTTACCTGTAAAAGCAAACAAATTATTCTGCCAACATGATCTATGGAAAGGAAAGCCAGAAAAAAATCAAAACAAGATGTGGTTCCAAATTTCAAATGCCTTGTCAATTCCAGAATATTTCAATGAACATAATGCAAAAACACACACCATCTGTAAAATTCACATTTCCTATAGATGGATTGACAGCGAAAGAGAATGGTTGGTTCCAGACCGTGTTTGAATGGGTGGCAGATTTTGTTCTCTACAATATATTTAACAAAACCCACATGGACGTTTTACAGCATTATCATGCCAGCACATGACATTATGAGTAGAAAATTGAAAAACATTTAAGACATTTCACTGACTTAATTTTAGCAAATGAACTTTGCTGACATTACTTAAATGCTGTTTTGCAAAGGAAAAAAAGTATCTTCAATTGTTCACAGCCTGGCAGGCTCTCAAATTCAGGAACAAATCTGATTTTCCAGAAAACTGACACCTTTCCCATTGACCAGGATAGGGGGCTCCTGCCCAGCCTCAGGCACTGAAGGAGCTAAAGGTGATGGTGATATTGCCATGGGAACACCCTTAGCAAAAAGGTTTTTCTCCACAGGCTGAATGCACTGCTGTTCTGTAGCTAAGCTGAAACTTCAACATGTTGTTAAATTCTTTCACCAGAAACCTAACTACCCAGTCTTTCCTTCGATTATAGTAGGACTAATAACATTGCTTGACATTTCCAGATGTTTGTCCCAAACAATGCAACGACACTACAGCAGGGTCGAACTTCTGAGCTCCTTCTCCTCTGATATTCTACTGAGAAAAAAACATAGGTGCATCAGCAAGTGCCATTTATAGTAGTATTTCAAATGCAAACAGAAAAAATAAACACTATTTTAATGGCTGGTGGTGAGAAAATATATGGTTACTTAGACCATATAGTAAAAAGATTCTTTTTTTTCTTTTTTTTTTTTTAATTCAGAATATCAGATTCTTAAATGAATTCTTAAAACCAGAAAATGGTGAAATGGGTAGTTTGTAAGCTAAACTGATGTGAAGATTTAAACGATCAGGTTTCCTATTATACCTTCCATTTAGTATGAAAAACTGTGTTTTTTCAGTTTGTTATAAAATTATGCTTACATTTTTTTCATATTTATGTAAGGTTTCTTTTCTTTCCTCCTACTTACTGCAACTACTTTTATTTCCTTACTTTCTCTCATGTGTTTTCAACAAAAAAACCATCATGAATAAATATCAATCCAGTTTCTCCTGACATCCTTCTGCGCCTTTCACTTGTGGTAGAACAAACTTAAAAGGAGCACTTTTTCCAATTCAGGCATCTGCATTTTCTTCTGACAAATACTTAAAATATGTTTTTAAGTTTTAATCCTAGTCTATACTGATTTCCCTTTCAAACTTCCATAAGAATTTCTGTGCCTTAAATCTTACTGACAATTAATATTTTTCTAAACTTGAATATTTGTGTCTGCAAGGAATAACCAAGTTGAGACACACAGCATCAGCGAGCATTTGTAATACATTCACAGCTCATTACACATCCTATTTAACCCCTAACAACAATGATTTATGTGCATGATCTTCTTTTTCATTACCCTTGTCCATCTCCATAAACTGTTTTGTCTTGCCAGATAACTGCCAGCTTCAGTAAAAAGTTCTCATATAAAACTAAAGAGATTTCAATGTATCATACTACTTAAGAAAAGGATTTGGGCATGCAGAAAGATGTAACTTTTCCAATTAAAATGAAATACAGTCAAAGGCATGATGATGGGCTGTCTCCCTGTTAGTCTATTCCTAGGAGCAAAACTGATCTTCAGCTAAAGCAACACCAGCAACATTTCCTTGCAACTTTATAAAGGTTTATTTGGGCTGGTTTCTCATTTTCCTTTAAAATTTAAGTCAGAATTTATAGTCTGTTAATTTAAAAAGATAATTTAAATGAGATGACTCATTTTTAATTTAACTGAGAGCCCTGCTCTGGTGGATGTATATCAGCAAAATGAAAGTTCCTTTGTATTGACAGCAACTTGATGAAAATGCAGAGGTATGATTATCGATGTTTGTATGCTTCAGGTTTATTAAAGGCTGAAACACAGCTTGGCATTAAGAGCTGTTCTGTCTGGTAGCTTTGTCTATATTAAGCTAAAATTAATGTTAAACATAGTGATTTTTCAACCCCATGGCAATTTGAAATGTGTGTTTGTACCTGGACTTACATCCTCTTTTGAAATCAGTGTGGGATCTCTCTCTACTTGCTGTGCATAATTTCTAAGTGCAACACTATCATTAGGACAAGAGAGCTGTTTCCTGTCTTATCTGTGTGCTCTACTTCACATCAATTTCATCAAAAACTTTCCAGAATTCTTGCTATAAATTGTTCCTGTGTAGCCCTGCCTGACCATCAGACCCTACAAAGCTATATTTTTTAAAAGTTTAAAACATTTCACTGTAACAGATCTAAATAGCCAGGGACACATTTAGACCTGTAATAATTTCATTGAAACTATTTAATTTCCATGAGGAATGAGTCCTGCATAGGAGTTGCCAAGGTGGTCAACTTGGAAGTTTTGCTGGGTTCTCATGGGCCTCGTTGCTGTATACAGCCTGCACTAAGTTATATCCTGGAATCCATCTTGCTCTTCAATTTATCTTATTCTACCATTTCTACTTCCATATTTTAGTGCAATCATGTGTTTATAATATCTGCTTCTACAGGAAATATTTTTCATATCCTTTTTTTAATGCATCCCTTCTTTAGACTTCTAGTTTTAAAGGTTATTATTTGGTACTGCTGTTCATCAGTTTTTGTTAATAGGGACAAAAATAGAGGGTTTTTTTGGCCACTCAACATCTGTCTTTGATAAGCAGTATACTTAGGCATTTTCTGTATTTCAACTCCAGTTTGGGTTATTTCCAATCTTAAGTACAAAGCTTGGGCTTTACCTGTTATTAGGAGAGAAGTATTTTTATGATAACACAATTATTAAAAAGGAGTGGGTTTGCACAACATCTTAAAAAAATACTGTTAAGCAAGAGCAGAGTAAGAAAGGTGTTGGACAGAAAAGAGTGTTCTTGAATCCCAGCACAGGCAAAGTAGTTTCTACAACTCCACTTCATGGGGCACAAGCTGCTTTTGTAATGCTAGAAAGGAGTGATTTATTAGTGTCCTCCAAATGCCTCCTGTGAGCACTGCATTCCTGGGAGAAAAGAGAAGATGCAGCCTGCAAGGCACTCTAAAAAACCCACCCAAACCAAAACAAAAAAAAAAAACAAAACAAAAAAAAAAAAACAAAACAAAAAAAAACAAACAAAAAAACAAAAAAAAACCCAAACAAAAAATCAAACCAACCAACCAACCAAAAAAACCTCCATCTTACACTCTCTCTTATTTCAGAATGTTTCTCAGAAGCTCTGATTTATAATAGTTATTATTAACAATGATATATTAACATATATTCATATTCAATTTACATTATTGACATTTTAACATTACTAATATTATTAATAGTTTAGGTATTTTTATTATACACAAAAATATATCTGAACATGCATCATATGTAAGAATTATTTCTGATTCAGTTAAAAAGTCACTGTTAAAATAAAACTCTGGAGATTATTCACTTGGTTCTGTATTGAGTTTTCTGGGATAAAGTCAGACAAATAACATTAACTTCATTGGTCTGCTTCTACTGACCTAACTCTGCAGGTCTGAGTAGAGAGATTTCACTGGGAGCTCTCCTGGAATTACAGTACTGGAGTCATCCCCTTTATTCTGCATCACAGATTACTAAACACGTCTACTCACATATCAAAGGATCCATGCAATATTTGCTCTTGTATTTGCATTGAGAATGTCACAGTAACATAGATGGTTCAATGAGGTGGCTGGCTTTGATAACTTGCAGCTGCCTTGGTGGCCTTAGACCTTTATGTCTCTGGCCATTTTATTTCTTTTAATGTGTTTTCAGTTGGTGGGAAAATACTGCTTGTTGTTTGCATTGGAGTCCTTCTATGG
The DNA here is from genome assembly GCA_035047845.1 of Dendrocincla fuliginosa. Classification (NCBI taxonomy): domain Eukaryota; kingdom Metazoa; phylum Chordata; class Aves; order Passeriformes; family Dendrocolaptidae; genus Dendrocincla; species Dendrocincla fuliginosa. The sequence goes on along the minus strand of JAWWMO010000121.1, from coordinate 89,322,762 downwards.
CAGCAAAGTGTCTGACAGGAATATAGAACCGCCTTTTTATTTAATGGTGCTAATGGGACCATAAGACTTTTACTGTCGGTAAGAAAATGATGCCACAGTCCGATGTGTGAAACAATACTGCATTTTGCACTCAGCTGCTTTTTCTCACCAAACTCCATGAAAGCCTGCAATTACAAGTGTTCTGGCTAGTAATGACAATCTACCTTTTTAAATTAAAATAGAATGTGCTTTATAAAGCAGTTAAGGAAAATAAATGATAAAATATTCTAAGTGCTGCAGCTAAATTAAAGCTCTTGTTTCCAGGTGAAGCACTCTGACTTTTTTCACTAGACTACAAGGACTTTTTGACTACCTTCTGCTATCAGCTAAGAAAAAGGAGTTTTTTGTTTTCACACTGACACTCCAAGCTTTCCCAGACCTTTGGAGTGAGTGATCCAGATGTTAAAGGACACAGCCGGACTCAAAGGGAATTGTAAAAGACTAGCAAGTAGGTAAGGTCATAGCTTAAACTAAAGACCAATGAGAAACCTGTCTAAGTTTAAGAAGACTTAGCAGTTCCCATAACTAGGAGAAATTTTGTCAGCCTTGGAAAACCTGGGAATGAGCCCTTGATCCAAAGACAACCTTGCTGCAGCTACTGGAAGTAAATGTCTTATGGAGATCCTGCTAAAGCTTCCTTCCCTTTAGATAGCTAAAAATAATCTAAGTGCTGTGTCTTTGTCAAAAGCAGAAAATTTTACTGTGTCAATCAGACTTTGCTAATCACATCTGAGCCTTCCACAGAATTCTGGGAAATAGTCATTATAGCCTATTAAAACGTGAAATGTGAGTTAAAGTTAAAATACAAATCAGAAGAATCATATATGTGATTTTTAACACCTCTGGCACAAAGCACATTTAAATCTGGCAATTAATTAAATTTAATTGATTTTTCTAAGAAGGAATTGGTAACAAAGATCACTTTTTCAACATGATTCATTTGTGAATTAATTCAAAAATTAAACAGGATACTCTCAATGAAATGATATAGCCTTCTGTCTTTCCAGTTTTCTCCTCCAGTTCTTCAAATGTAAATATCCTTTCAAAAGTTTTTATACTGCTTGAAAATTACACAGAACAGAAGACACATAGTCACCTGACTTCCGTTTCACAGAAACATACACAGCATGTGTTCAGATTTGTACCCAAGTGTTTCATAGATGTGTCTCACTTCCTTCCAACACATACAACTTTGGTAGTTGTAGCAATGGCTAATAGGGTAATGTAATTGGTTTAAACTTCAGAGAAAAGGAAGAGTCTTGTGTCTAGTTGGTAGCAAAGTTGGGCATGCAGAACATGAAATCTTCAGTTCTTTTTTCTTTTACACTTCTCTCCACAAACACAGACAGACCAATAACTTATCTCCCAGTTTGTTCTCAGAACAGCTGAGTGGTCATTCAAGGCCAACAGTATGCTTTCTTGTAGTTGACCTTGCATCTTGATACCTTTTCATGGGAGAATCCTGTCTACTGTTTATTTCTCAGAAACAGCATCCACAAAACACAGTGCACAAGGAAGTCCATAACCACAGAAAATTAAATATATATCAAGTTACAGACTAAGGGAAACATATTCAGGCCTCACGTCTTAAATACAAAACTTTGTAAACCATCAGTTTAAAAATGTTTTCTCTGTGTGTGGGATACGCATGTGTGATACCTTTATACTGTGTCATATAATTTCTCCAGTCTTTATGAATGACGAGCCAATTAGCATGTCCAAGGAAGTGGACACCAGTAATTTTCCTCACAATGTGAACTGCAGAAGTATTAGTTTTTCCAAAATAGAAAAGAATTCATTTTTTTTTTTAAATAGCCAAGAAGCTCAGAGAAGGTATTATGGTCACATATATCAGATATAAATGTGGCCAAAACACTCCTCCTCCTTGACACGACAGGGTGAAAAAATAAGATGAAAAAACTGCTGGGGAAGGTAAAGAGAGAGGTCACCAAGCAGCCCCCTTGCTACCAACACCTTGACACCTACACTCAACACAGTGTGTGAATGTGGATCAGTGAGTGTGATGGGACAGCCAAATCTCCCTGAGAGAACCTTTGCCTCAAATTGATAACACTAAGGAGAAACTCTGGGACTGATCAGATTGAACTATAGCCATGAAATTATGAAGAGATTATTGAAACTGCCTGAAAAGTAGTGTGAAAGAAATGGAAATTTCTAGAAGGTTCACGGAGAAGCCTTGGAGCTGGAAAACCCTGATGGCACTACCATCACCGTGGGCCATTCCCATCTCTGGACCAGGCTCTGCAGCTCCCCATGCAGGAGCAGTCTGCATTTGCCGGGGACCCACAGCACAGGGGGGTGGGGGGGCACTCCTGTTCAGCCTGCACACAGGACCATGTGGGCATCTGTTCTTGTGCCCATGCAGGGCACCTGCTACCACACAGAAGGGAGGGAGGTTGCCTGAACTGCCAGAGGGTAAAAGGATGCGTGGAATTGCACCTACAAAAGGGGGTCTGGAAATCTGTAGGGCTCTATTCACACTTCTCAAGCATCTGGGATGGTGGTTTATCTGCTATATCACCTATATCAATTGTGAATGTATAATTCACTGATTGGCAGTTAACTGTGTCATTAATTAATCAATAAATCACTTTGATCCATATTTGATTTAAACCACACAAGCTGAGCAGTTTTTCCCCATGACATATATGATCTATATCTACAGATTCAGACACCTGAGTACCAGAGAGGAGGATACAGGACCATGTTTGCATCCATAAATAAATGCTCATAGCTCAAATGGTCCAGCAGAGGCAAGGTTAAAAATAGTGGCATATGGACAGTATTAAGCTCTAGAGAACGGAACCTTTTGTTATAACACCATTGCTGGAGAGAGCAATTTGAGAAAACTAGACAGTATGTTTTGCAAAAAGCAAATTTCCCTAAGTTAAGTAGTTACTATTTTTTCAATTTTTTGAAATAGCACAATTTCCACCTGCTATTTGTTGTTGATTTATAAAGAAACTAAAAGGTTTGTGACTATTATGGCTCCTGCAAGGACAGAATGGATTTCAGATGTTAGTTTTGAATGTCAGTGCTTTGCTGCTGAGTGTGTTTTCAAACTGGCAAATTTGGTTATCCAACGCAACATGGTAACCATCATGTAGAATGAACAGGTTCAGCTGCAGAGAGGGCAGCAATACCCTCAGCTTACCCTAGGGACAAACCACTCCTACAACAGAGCACGGTCAGCCTGAGAGACTTTAGTTGGAAGGAAGATCTGAACCATGCTTCTCACTCAGAAATGGAGTGTTTCTGATAGATTGAAAGAATATTTATCAGGCAGAAGAATCAAAAATCCAAGAATTTTAGAAAATTAAATGCCCAGGAAGGATAAAAATTTATATGGAAAACTTCTGCTTTGAATCACCCCTAATAGAACAAACTTTCATGTGGGCAAAGTTTCCCAGTGCTTCCAGAACACAGAAACAAAATCATCCCTATTGATATCCCAGATCCTAAATAAAGTTTGTGGGGAGTTTTGATAGTTAATAGATAATTAGACCTAGTATCTTAAAATGTCTTTCTATTCTACAGTGGGCTTTAGGAGAAATACTTTCATGCGGAACAAATCTTTTCTGTCATTATTTTGTCATATCAAAAAAATGAAGCCAGAATTTAGACTGCCACTGTATCCCAGGTAATACTTTAAATCTAGAGACCAAACCCAACCATTTTTAACTTTTGCTTCTTATGTATATAACTGTGGATAATTGCCACCCAGAGTATCCTACATGAATACAAGAATATAAGGCATTTCAATTTAGAAATAATTTAATTTCATAAATTTGATCTTTAATAAATACAAAATAAACAAATGAGATTTTTTAAGCAATAGCATCTAAAATTTCTATTAAATAATCAATAAGAATATTTGCTTTTATTTTGGACACAGTCAGATTTTGACAGTCATAGGGAAAACAAGTATCTGCAATTAAGATTCTTTTTCTTACCAGTTTATCTCTGCCACACTTCAATCCTAGATAAAGATCCATTCATTGCATGATGTGCTGAAAATCTCCATTATAAATGCCATCTTTCCTTACAATCAAAAATATTATAATTACTTAATTAATAATGATGCAAGATAAAAAGTTTTGTTATTTTGGTTAGGTTCAGATAGGAAAAGAGTTGGGTGCTTAATTATGCTTTGACTTATGAATCTAAACAACTGGAAAATACACAACTGTACAAAATTGTCCTGTAAAGGGGTTTCTGTATGCAATTAAAATGCTTATGGCTAATGGCTGTGGTAAATAACCAGCTCTGTTGGACTTTGAAGTCTGAATTCTACAATAGTACTTTCTGAAGAGTGAGAATTGTAGAATTACTGACATTCACAGATATGAGAGGTATTTGTAGTTTCACTCCTCCATCTGAAATTCTGATTAAAGTAAGGAAAAAAAGTAAAAAGATAAATTGGCAATTCAATGCCAAATTTATTGTTGCTCTTTAAATGCATAAAAACTGTTGATGAATCAGAATATAGCTCCCATTCAAAGAAAGCAAGCTGAATATCTGCCAGTGTTATTGGAACTATGGGCAGTATCCTCTGTAGCATGTCAAGCACTCTAGTAAATTCAGTACCAAAAATGCCACAAACAAATTCAGCACTTTGTAGCAAGAGAAAGGTGAAAATAAAGTCTCAGAATAATAATGAAGTACTATATCTAAAAAATTTGTCTCTTTAAGATCAGTTAGTTGTTCTGTAGAAACCTTAAACTAGTTTAAACCAACTTAATCTCACCTTGCTCTTGTTTACGAGTTCCCAGTCTTTTTCTTGTGTCAGCACAAGACCTTTTGCGATCAGGCACATGGCTACATCCTACCTGGTTCTACTGAAAAAAAATGCTTTTCTGCATTATTTTTTAGCAGAATGAACTGTTTGAGTTGGCTGGTTGGAAAGCTATGCAAGTCATGCTGGCAGAAACACACCATGGAAGGCAGGCTGAAAAAGGTCCATTGTGAAATCCCAGCCAACTAGACCAACTGGAACCAACTCTGCTTTTTAAGTCAGCTCTTTTCTGAACTATGTAGACTATCGTATCACCCATATCATGTAAGTCCTGTGATAGTGTGATAAATGATATGGGCAGTTAGAACAGCTTTATTATGCTCTGTCATGCTCTGCATAAGAATTGACTGTGTGTGCAATATAAAACTAGGTCTGGAAAGGCAGAGGTTTCTTTGTGTTGTAAAAAGAATTGCTTTCAAAAACATCTGATAAAGAGTATTCCAATGCAGCTTAGATTAGGATTAACCTTGTTAACAAAGGTATTTTGCAACTGGCTGAAATTTTGTATTTTTATTCTTTTAGTGTCACTGACACGTGCATCTGCTTTTAAGGAACATAGGATTGAAAGAGCTCTCCTTAAGTCTTTCATTCAACTCATTGACATTGCAGACACCTTCATAATTACTTTCAGACTTTATAAAGCTCCAATTTTTCAATAAATTTGTTATGTTTCTGGTCCCCTGTATTTCTACAAGGAGAGTTTTATCCCTGGTTTTAGTGTTAATTAGTACTAGACAAAACAATTGAACACCTCCACACAATTATCAAGTATTATTTTTAAATGTCAGACAAAGAATCCTCATTTCCAGTACCAAATCACAGTAAGGTCTCTCATGCTACCATTCTTAATCTTCCCTGCAGGTTCTGTAGTTAAAAATAGCTCTTCCATGTGTCTGTTTCCTGAACAAGTTATATTTCTCTCATAATTTCTTCAAGTTCTTCCAGAATCTCAATTTCAGTGATTTTTCATAAAATCAAACTGGAATTCTTGAAGTATATCATGTTCATAATACATGCTGACTTTACTGTCCCATCGAATAAGAATATGGCATCATATTATAAACAGGATGTTCAAAACAGATTTTGCAAATGAGAGTTTTAGAAGCAGATTTAGATTTTCAAAGAAATCTGTTCTTAACTTTCTTAGATCCCGATATGCATTTCAGTATCAGAAAAAAAAAGGATTGTGAAAGTGCCTTTTCTTGAAGACAGCAGGAAGTAAGGCTTAATCAAAATTTATTATCATTTTGATTATCCTTTCACTGATTGTATTTCCATATCAACAGAAATAGTAGTACGTAATATTAATTTGATCTGTTTTGTAATTTAATCAATCATATAATCAATTATTTAAATCAAACATAGCAATTTCTTCTCTGAAGCATTTAAATTGCTTGCAAGACTACCACAGAAATGTTTACAAAAAAGGGAAAAGGAAAGTAAGGCAAAAGGAAATTCATGTATGCTGTACATCACCATATGTATACAAAACGTTCCAAGTTGTCTGTTATTATACTGAAAAGTCCTTAGTTATCATCAAATAGAAAAAGTTTAAAAAAGTGCCCTAAACTATACAAAAGACAACAAAACCTACTCCTTACTAGAATTATCAATGTAACAAATAAAAGAAACATACACCAAGAAAGAATAATTCTCAAAATATATATTATTAATTAATATAATTAAAATATATATTATTAATCTCATTTTAATATAGCAGAAATTATTTTTAAAGCAAATGTTACTTTAACATAATATTGTGTAATGGTGGCATTAGTGCAACATTCTGCAATACCCCCTGCTACTTTATAAAGTGGCCATTTGGAAACTGATGTCCCAGAATTACTCAGAATAGAAGGTGTAAAATGTACACATTGAATGAGAAATAGTCTTCATGAGAAGAAAAAATGGACATTAATCTTCCTGAACCCTACACCTCTCTATTCTATTTGCAATCAAGCCAGTCACTAAAGTACATTCTTCTAAGGATTTTGAGTCATTATTCATATTGTTGTTGGCTCACCCACATCACAGTACAGCTCGTGTCTCATTTTGCAGCTTCTTGGAACAAAAAGCATAGGGAAAGTGAAAAGAGAAAATATTTTCATGGCATTTTAAAAGAATGAGCTTTACATTCTTTCCTCTTGGGCCACAGAATTATTTACAGCTGAGTTTCACAGTTCTGATCTACTCTGTATGCCCATATTCGGGAGCAGAGCATTGTATCTTTGGAAGATATAATTTTCAAAACACTTTATCTTAATAAATGTGGACAGTTAATTTACTCTCCATTTTATGACAATGATGTTCAAACACTTGGAAAGCATAAATCCTAGGACAGACTGCTCTCAGTCTATCCTCTGCATCATCTACCCTCTTCATCCTTGCTTCATCCAGGCATAACGGAATGCCAACTTCTGAAAGTTCACTTGTTTGAATTTAAAAATTGCAATGAATCCTGACAGAGCAAATAAAGTAGATCATCTCTATGAAGTGTGTATTTCAGCCACCTTTAAAAAAAAAGACCTTCAAAACCTGCAATGCGCTTTTCATACTTGTGAGAAAAGCATTACACTTATGTTTCATGGGCGAAATATTGCATATTTATAATGATTCATTAAGCCATACTCAAGAATTCTGGAGTGGCAGGGGTAACAGGAACTAATTTTTTTCCCAAGCAAATAAGAAATACAGAGCTGAAACATGGTGAACACAAGTTGTGATAATTTAAAATGGAATTCAAAACCTCTGCTACAGTGATTTTAAGAACACCATGACTTTAACAAGGGAAATGCTAACAGCAGCTTGCATATTGCATGGTTATTTGGATGCCTCTGTTGAGTTTTGTTTTCAAGGAAAAAAATGGTTGAATTCCACATTAGGTTTTGACAGTTTACTTCATGTTCTAGACATTAGAAAATAAATGCAGATCTTTAAAACTCTGTTTATCAGTGTATAAGGCATTTGCAAGAGATTGAAATGGTTAATGGCTTAAACACTGTTAAGATCACCAAAAGACTTTTGCCCACTGTAGCAAATTGTAAAGAAACAGCTGCTCATCTACTGAACCCCACCCCTCCCTGAATACGCCTCCTAATTTGGACCAAAAAAGGACCTTGAAATAAGATTGTCCAGGTATCCCGGGTCAAAGGAGAAGAACGTATCCATAAGTGTAAGAGACTGAACTGCCAGCATTTGACCACCTGCAGTCACTGCCCAGGTGCTGTAAGAGGCTGGTGCTCAGATCCTTGGATGGCTGCTTTGCCTCAGAGTGGCCTCCCAGTGCAGAAGGGCCTGCATACCCAAAGCTACAAACTGGACTTTCAGATAAGGGAAGAGACTGACTAGAGGCAAATCCTGCAAATTGGAATAGTCCTTCTTATCATGCCAATGTCCTTCTTATAGGAGGACTCAGCTGTGAAAACCCCTCCAGGGAACACTGAAGACATTCAGACATAGCCTGAGCTGTTCATCTCAGATGATGGACCATAGTGGGCTTTGATTAATTCAACCATGCTGACAGAAGAGACAGCTGCAAGATCTTAGAAGGTGCCAAAGACTCATGAAATGTCCCGTGATCCAGTATTACATCACCCAGGGGAAGTACAGGGGATATTTCCACCCAGACTCTGCACAATATAAACCCCATGAAATGGGAGTTTTGTGGACTCCTTCCCCCACCACTTGACAGATACAATCTGCAACCACCGAGAAGACCAGAAGCAGGGGAC
>JAWWMO010000121.1:89294960-89314076 GCA_035047845.1 Dendrocincla fuliginosa | reverse complement strand
GGGAGTTTTGTGGACTCCTTCCCCCACCACTTGACAGATACAATCTGCAACCACCGAGAAGACCAGAAGCAGGGGACTAACAGGACATCACTGGATTCTCTGAAGTGCTGATATCTTTTTTCTACTTAATCTGTTTCTCTGCCACTCTCTTTTTCTGCTCCCCACCTCACCCTCCCTCCTATCTCCCTCTTCTCTTGAATCCTTTGTTTACTGTTAAATAAAATCCATACTATTGACTACCGTATATGGTTTCGCTTGCACCTTAATTTGGGCAGAGACATTGCTCTAATAATTTTAATAGTCAGATCATAACAGTATTAAGAAAAATTGAAAGAAGATATGGTGGAAGACGAATATAGCAGCTTCTTTTGCATTTTTTTCTACACAATAACTTTTTCACTCTCTGCAAAAGCCTAGATTAACTACCACAACAAAGATACACATAACCAAACAAAATACTCTTTGTTGAAGTTCAAACAGTTGTCTGATACTGCAAATAATTAAAAATACTAAGAATAAGAAGAAAAGTGCCTTTTGTAGCTGAAAATCAGAGTATTTGGAAAACAGGGTAATTTTGAACTTTATTTTTTTTGTCTGACATTTTTCCAGCAATGTGCAGTAGAGGATAATTTAACAAGACAAGTACAATCTAAATAGAAACACACCTTTTATTTTAATTGTCATTATTGATCCAAACGTCAGGTCTCAATTTTGAATATACTTGGCTTCATAAGGAAAGTTATGGAATCTTACATATATAGTGGATAATTCAGCAATGAACAAATGCTAAATTGAGTTTGCAATTGACTATAATGTTTTTCTTGTTATGTCCACATAAAATATACAGCTGGATAGATGAGCAGGATTAGCCTGTTCAAATGAAGATGTCTACAACATGAATGTCTGAATTAGAGCTAGACCTTGTGGAATCTCCTTATAGTGAATGGAGAGAAAATAAGAACACTGGAGTACAATTCGTTTAATGCTGAACCTGAAATCAGCATGTTCAAAACAGATGCATGAAAATCAAGAAGGACTAGGAACTAGAACAACTAGGTTAGATGTAGGCATGTACATTTTGTATATCAAAGGTAAGATGAGATGATTGATGTTCACTTCATACAGGATGGCCCAAAACTGATATAGTCCAGCTGCATGCCTCAATTTCAGTGAAACTGATGCCAAGTAGAACTAGTTCAATGGAGAAAAGAAATTACTCAAACCAGCTCAGTCTGAATTCTGGGAGTTACTGATTCCCATACTCTTGGTTATTTAAAGATAATTCAAAATTAAATTAGATTTAAAGAAAAGTAGGTGAAGAAACATAGAGATGAAGAAATATTACTCACCTTGAGAAAACAGCTTTGCAAAATAAAATAAAATACGCTATATGTCAATTTAATACTCTTTTCATTGCTGCTTTCTTCCACAGATACACAAGAATGTCCTCTGACTTACACAGTTTAATAACTGGGATTATACTGATCCCCATATGAGAAAACTGGAAAAACATGGAAAAGTCTCTGAAAGCACCTTGGAATGTTCATGAAAGAAAATGAAAGAAAGTTAAATTTCCAGTGTGTCTATATAATGGTAAGCCTGACAGGACACTGGACCCACTCATTCACAACTAATGAAGAAAGTCTTTTATGCCTGTCTAGACACAGAGAAATTGGGACCAGCAGAAAGAGTTTGTCTGTTCAGCAGTAAGACTGAGTCTTACTAGGATAGGTAGCATCAGGTTCTGGGCTGAGTCTATGAAAAAGCTTCAGGAAAATGATACAAGTAAATACTGAACTTAATCAGTGAAAAGGGCATCACCATCTCAGTCACTGAAGAGAGGAATGAATGTCTCTGATCCTGGCAGTAGCAATTCAGTCTGCAGTTAGCACATTCATGAAATATTGAGGGACATAACACAGGTAAGCACGCACTGGCTCCTAGAAGGATATGTTACCACAGTAAATTGACATGGGAAACCACTGCTCATCTCACATGAGAAGGTTGTGTCTTAAGAGAAGATCAGATGTAAATTTCCTTATGCAGAACCCCTACATTGCTGTTCTACCTGCAAATCTAAATGTCGGTGACTGAAATACTTAGCACTTTGTTAAATACTATACTTTATGGTTCATGCAATTCCTCTGCTGTGTCAGAAGTTAATGCGTGTGTGTGCATTTGTAGACATGGTTATTTCAAGAGAAGGATTTTGTTAAGAAAGCTGTAAAGGAAATTTGCACTGGCAAACCCTCTAGAGGAATGGAGTGGGGAAAGTGTTTATATAGCACTAACATGAGTTTCATTTCTGTGCTGGGGTTTGTGATTGTACTTTGGTGAATAGCATCATTGATACAGTGGTACACAAAGTCCCTGGGTTGAAAGCCTAACATAATATCACCAGGAATGGAAGCATATTTGAGATTCAACTTTTCTGACATACTCATTATGGCAATTCTTGCAAAAATCTGAATATGAGAGGCACTGACCTGAGAATACAAACTTTAGAGGTCATTTCTTGCTATCTTGCTCGATCTCCCAGTTAACCACATGCAAGGCATGAGGCTGCACTTCAAAACACTTTGAAAACATGTATGTTCATAGAACAACACAATTAAGCTCTCTCCTTTTATCAGTAAGAGACCACACTTTTACTACATGGCAGCCACATAGATTTTATGATCATCAAAAACAGTGTACAATGTGCAGCGCCTACCATGGGAAACATGAAAGGTTCATTCCCCTTCTTCACTGAAGAGACTGGAAAAAGATGGAAATCCATCCTAATTTAGAATCTGCTTTTGTCTTCCTCAACATTTTGCACTCTGAGTGCTGTAACTCTTGCTTTAAAGCCTGTCAAGCTTGTTTACTGAACCATCATTCCTAGAGCAAGCAAGATAACCAAAGCTAACCAGTTTAAAAGACAAGGCAGAAAAAACCCTCAAATGTAGCATGATGCAGTTCTGCAGAGACGACTTGGATTTCTTAAACACTCAGTGTTGTTTCTCTTCGTACCTATAGATAAAGGGTTTAGCCCCTTTGCCTCCTCATGCCTACCATTTCCATCCTCCCCCCCTCAGACATTTGAATGCAGCTTTTCTGTAAAACACAAGCAATAAACTCAAAGGAGGGGGGGAAACCCCAAATATAGTTACACGGGCATATTCCATTTTCTCAAGCATTCCACTAATCATTTTCCCTCAAATGTCTATTTTTTGTTCTCTGTCCCTAGTTGCTGTCATGGCCTTGTTTGCAAGTTTTATAAGTTGAAGCCAAAGAGCAGGCCAGCTGACCAGGCAAAGCCTCACCTCCATCTGCCTCCTGCAGCCTCAGCCCTCCCTAAGAGAGATGGATTACTTAATTGCAATTATATTGTGCCAGCACTTTCCTTTGCAAGTGCAGTATCCTTTGAGAAAGCACTGCCGAATGTGAGAGACAATTACAATTTCAAGATAGAACTGTTTGAAGCATTCTATTTAATTCAATAAAATGTAATGGTAAATGGTATTTAAAAAAAAGCTTCTTAAGATGGTATTAAAAAAAAATCAATGAAAATCTATTTCACTAGCTCAGTTGCATCATTAGAGAAGCCACACTTTTTGGATTCATATCTATGGGGCTTTATTGGTTTGATCCTGGTTCAATCTTATACTATTCTTTCTTAAGGAAAGCAATAACACTGATGGGAGGATGGGGGGAGGGGGGGAGGGAAAACAAACCACTGTTTTAAAGTCCAAAATTCACATTTTGCAAAAATACAAAATCTCACAACATAATGTTTAATTTCACATTTTTGTAAAATATTAGCTTACGCCCAAGGTAATAAACTCTAATAATGAGAGATATTAAATTTCAAAAAATATATTTTCAATGGTTAAATTACATCTTTTCCTAATTATTTTGTCAGGTAAGGCAAAAAGGGATTTCTGACGTAAGCTTTGAATCTAAAATACCCCTATTAATATGAAGAAAGCTGACATATATAAGCTGTATCCTAAAAATAAAAAAATATGAAAGTATAAAACAAGCAAAATTCCACTTTTTATTTCCCTGTGCCCAAAATGGCATTCAACATATGATATAAAATGAGCTTTCAAACAGAAAAACCTACCCAGGTCCGAAATCATGTTTGTTTACATTTCCAGACTAGTGCAGAGAAGCACCAGGTCTCCTGGCAGAAGTGACAGTCATGCCATGCCAAGAACTTTGCTGATACACAAAGTCCCCTAGCTCTATCTAGTGGATGGAAAGCAGCATTCTGCTTTCCATACAAGAGCTACTTAGTGCTTTGGTTTACATATTTGAACGCAATATAAACACCTTCTCTTTTCACTTTGAGTGTAGCTGTACTTTCTATAAATTGATTCAGGAAATAGCACAACTGGCTGTATTATTTTAGAATGCTTCAGTTTTACTCCCCATGCACAAATAATGGTGAGGTGGGTGTATAGAGAGAAATAGTAATTTTGTAAGCAACTGATATTGTTGGACAAAACCCGGACATTTTTAGTTACACAAGTTCCTCTGTGGAATTAAATGAGAATTATTTATGTTTTGCACCAAACTCAATCTTCACACAAAAATATTATTTTCCTCTTTTTCCCCTCTTCTTTTCTCCCACTACTAATTTACTTTTATGAAGCTTTTGTTATCAAAGATACTGCTTGTCTCCTCTATACACAGTCTTGTATAAATATCATGACAATAACACCAATATAATAAATAATATTTTTTAATTTTTCTTAGGGCAATTTAATATGACTTTTTTCCATAATTTTCATATATTGTGCAAAATTGAATGCAGCTGGAGAGGAAAAGGTTCGTACATGTCTATGAGCTAATAACAGTGTTGCCTCTTGAAACGTAGCTGCAAATCCAGCCCAGGCTTCCACCTCCTCCTGCAAAGCTCTGTGCAAGGAGGAAGACCTGCACATGGGTTGCCAAGCTGGGAGCACAGTGCAGCTCTCACTGTGGGCTCAGCAGATGGCCAAAGGCTGGCATGAGGTGAGGGGGAAACACTTTGGTGAAAGTAAGGGATCCCTTCAAGCCCCAAGGGAAAAATTACTTTTTTCATTAAATTTGAGAAAGAGGTTAAAACTAATTGTCATGTCCCTTCACAAAAGCAGGAAGAGTTCAGTGAGATTTCATGTGAGGTCCCTCGATACCTCCCTGGGCAAGAATACTCACTCATTTCTTAACGTATTTGTCCCACTGAAGGATGTGAAAGCTAGAGTATTGTTGGGGTTGCTTTACCACTTCTTTGTTGCCATCACACATTGCAAAAGAATATGAATGTTAAGAGTCCCCCAAATGAACTGATGAGATGTTTGCCACAAGAGCTACTTTTTAAGGCCTGCAGAAATTTATACTTGTGCTGAATGTAGCTGCTAACTTGTTTACTGGAGTGAGAAATAAGATTTTCTCTTCCAAGAACTGTTGTTTAACTCTGCACAATGTTTGTCTTTTCCTTTTGATCACTAAATCCCTCTATGGTTGAAACTTTCTGCATTTCCTCAGCATTGATCTGCTGAAACATTTCAAATAGCTTCCTTTAGCTTTTCTACAAGAAAGGATTTCAATCTAGAAAAAGTTTGTTTGAGAAGCCATCAACTTCTTGATTCATTGTGATTTCAGCAAAGGACCAGGGATGTAAAAGTCCTGGAAGCATAGCTGCCATGTGAACTACTCAAGCCTAAATAAATTGGGCCAACCTCAGGAAAGGAAAAGAGAAGTGAAAGGACATGAAAAACCATTGTCTAAGATGCATTAGGAAAAGATATCTTATATAGCTGTAAGAACAGATATTCCTAAGTTACATACATCTTTAGGCAGTGTAACATATCTGTTGAAAATGAGGAATGAACCCATCAGATTATTTCTTCTTGATTAGGAAAAAAAAAATAGCGTGAAAACCTCTACAAATTCTGAGTCTTTCTGTTGACAATATGAAGTAGCTCTGCATAATGCAAAGGTACTGATTAGGCATTAATTTGATATACTGAAGCACTGCTACTTAACAGTTTACAAATGCATCAGCCTCCTGAATGGAGGTTCAAATACAATGTGTCCTTACAGACAAATTTTATTTGCACATTGTGGAAATAGTCACTAGAAAACTCCCAAGGAAGTGAGATGCTTCCAGTTTTCAGCTGAAGCATTTACAATATTTATTTCTTAGACCTTTATATGAATATTCATTATATTGTTGAAGGCATATCCTTTTATCCCCACCATGTTAAAATATATAAATAGCTATGAGATTGTAAACCACACATTTCTGTCTCCAAGTGCTATCTCTATTGTGCCCTGCCTATTAGGATTTACTCATTACTAGTGACCATGAGCTTCATTCCCAAATTGTTTACCTCTTGCTTACCTCCAGACACACATCTGCAGATACAGTAAAAAACAACTGCATTTCTATACAACACTCCCTTATATCTCTTACTATAACTCTGCTTCCAGTTGTAATTCTTGATTTGTAGACTACTGCTGCAGGCAGTCCCTCAATGCAAGTTATGAGTCATGCAGAGCAGTACAAAGTGCCCAAGCAAACAAGGGAAATCAGTTACACGCTCAGGAGTGCTGCAGTCAGTAAGGCAATATGTAGACTTTAGACAGTGGCCATATATCTAAGGCGTAGCTGAAGACATAAGCCCTTTCCTCTCTCACCTAGTCATAGCACAGCTGGCAAAGATAGAATTCATGATGGGAGACCAGGCCATCCCAAGAGGGCTGTAACAACAAATCAGCCAGAACAGTCTGCCAAACGGAGATCAGGCAAGGAGTCCCATGCTAAATGAAGGCAGAGAGTGTGTGGTAGGCACTGAATCCTTTGCATTGAAAAATAAAAAATTCTTCAACAAGAAAGGGAGAAAAAAGGAAAGAAACTCTTTTCAAGGCTTGGTCTATATGTGGAAGTTGATATATTGTATTGGCACACTTCGTATTTGCAATTTATATGGAAAAACTAGCATATCTGATTCCACCCCCTCCAGAAGACTGATAGATATGCTAGTAAAGGAACATCCACCAGTGTGTCTCAGGCAGAGACCTGGTGTTCAGGGATATGTCTAAACTGGTAATTGCAGGAGATCTTCCACCCACCAGTACCCAGGCCACACCCTGAATTGTCTTTGCTGGGTTAAATATTGATCGTAGAATGGTTAGGGTTGGAAGGCACCTTTAAAGTTCATCTAGGCCAATCCTGCAATGAATAGTAATATCTTTAACTAGATCAGGTTTCTCAGAGCAACACCCCTCCTGACCTTGAATGTTTCTAGGAATGGGGCATCTTCAATATCTCTTGGCAACCTGTTCCAATGTTTCACTACCCTCATTGTAATAAATATCTTTCTTATATATATCTAAATTGATTCTTCTTCAGTTCTAAACCATTACTTTTACACTGATGTACACTAGCTTCCTCTCATCCTGCTTCATCTCGGTTTCTGTGGGATGGAAACCTGAGCATCTGCTGCCAGAAAGGAGCCAAAGCACATCATAATCTTTTCCCATTCCAAATATCAGGGAACAAGGACTCTTTTCCTGCTACTTCTTGTGAACACAAACATATATATGAGTCATGGCTCATATTCACTTACCTTTTAACAAGAAAAATATAATCTACTGTGCCAGTAAGAACCAAAATTAGTCTTCATCACACCTCTGACAACAGTAATGCTTTCTAAGGCTACAGATGGTATCTGTTCAGTGCTGTTTTTGCGGACACAGGGCTTCCCCTCAATGGTGAACAGCATAAAACACAAGAGTCTATACCACGAAGGGTGAGTATGCCAAAGTCTGTCCTTCCTGAGAGCCGTCACTTGAAGTAGACTTTCTGACTGTGTATCCTCAGTTTGCTGTGCAGAGGAAAACAAGTAATAGACCATACATGAAGATCAGATTAAGGGCTGAACTGTTGGGTTAAATTCTGTGGTCAGTGTGATGTAAGTACAGAGCAGCTTTACTCATGTTGATGGATTTAAACTGATAAAATGAGGGTAAGTACAGCAAGGGGCAAGTCTCCAAATACTAATGAGTCTTCCCACTCCTCCATAATGAGGGTAAGTACAGCAGGGGGCAAGCATCCAAATACTAGTGAGTCTTCCCACTCCTTAGGGTAGTACTATGTAAAATGAAGGCATTCAGGAGAGGATTTTGAAATGAAACTGTCTGAAAAAAAGGAGTGTCCTTGCATTTTCACAGTACAAAGTCCAATATGCAAAAACTGAGATCGTGGCTTACTATGTCAGGAATCATGTTTAAAACATTAGATGAGCTAAAATAAATCTTATTAATGCTAATAATTACTTTCATTGTTATTATTTACTCTGCGAAATTATGTACTGATTTTGAAAAAACAGAAGCGTCATTTTTTTCCCACTTACATCTTTAAAAATGTAAAATCTTACAAAGCGGGAAACTAGAGTTTAAACAGATGAAAAGACTTCAGGGAACTGAATGTTGTGATTATTTGGGGTCATTGCATGAATATAAATAAGATTCCAGATATCTCACTGAAGGTGAGATTTGTTTTCTCTAAGAATCTTAGCTTTTTTCTTTTTCTTGAAGTCTCCACATTTAAATCCTTTATCATAGTGTCTGTTCACACTGGGTTCAGAATTAAATATGCATAGATGGTGTCTACACTATAACAGGTGAAAGAAATGTGGTCTTTTTAAACAAAGCAGCATTTGTGTCAGACAGAACTAAAAGACATCTCTGCCTGCATGTTGTAGAGAGAAATGGCTATGCAGCATCTCATCCAAAATCCTGAACAAAGACAAAAAACGCAGTCAGTTATTATACACTTAGTTGGCAGAACAGCTCTTAAAAGAAGAAATGACATGCAAGGCTGATGAAAAGAGGATATTTAAAATCATTTTAATTTTACATAACCTGTAACAGAAAAATTAATTATAATTGTGCTAATTAATAGCTCTGATTTTGATTGTTATAAGACAATACATAAATATTAAAAAGTTCTGTTCTTGTACAGGAGAAATAAAGCATGTTTAAGACACAGTGATCCACAAACAGAAGACTAAGAAAATACTAGTTTTATTTTTCTTGTTTCCAAAATAAGGATCCACCAAAACAGAAGGAAATTAATGAGAATAAAAATAATCTTGAAGTTATTTTCTGTCTTAGTAGGTGATGATTACACTTTATTAATTTTTTAGGCTTAGTGCTATGCTGTTTAATTATCCATTTCTTCATGTTCCCATCTCCACTCATGACACTGCTGTAGGATAAAAATATTTTTATGGTTCTGTTCCAAAGAGTATTAAATAATTTGTCTTTACTAAAAAAAAGGTACATAGATATTGCTAACAGTTTGTTTTTGCAAGCCAGCAAGAAACATTGCAAAGTTAAACCTCAGACTAATTTCTTCTATTACCCAAGAATATTTGAAATAAAAGCCTTGTCTGTATTCAGGACTCTTGGAAGTATACTTATAGTCATCATAAAATACAAGCTGGATATAAATGTGGATACCATCTTCTTCCTTAAGCTCTGAAATCTGGCCAGTAAGAACAGCAAAATAGCCAGCTGTATGGTCTTTCCATTTTCCTTTTCTCACCTACAAAATAAATTTCCTGGGACCTTTTGGGAAAAATTTTGGTGCTTCAGTAATTGTATACTATACTCTGAAATTTGCTGGATGAGCATCTTCACAGGGTGGCAGAGTGCACAGAACTGCTGGGCTAGTCACCTACTGAATGAGACAAAATTAAGATGGTGCCAGTGTTTTACTGCCAGCTTGGATGTGTATTGTTTGGCATTCCTGTTCAAATTTGAATTTGATTATCTAAAATTTTCTTGCCCTTTAAATAAGATGTGATATGGCAGAAGCAAACTATATGGACTTTCCTCTCATGTATTTTGCTCTGAGTTTATCGGCATTTATCTTGTGTATGGCTCTGTGAGAAGAATCTGTCCAATCTCATTTTTCAAACATGTTATGTGTATGAAGTATGGGAAAACTACACTGTGCTGGATTGAGCAGCCCAAGGAGGGCAAGGCTGTTACAGCTTCATTCCACAAGTCCAACAGTAGCAAGGCTGAATAGATATACCCAGTAGGCACATGCACACAGAACACACATAAACACCTCATGGACTACTGGAGCAGTGCTGAGAGGGGCCCAGGCAGTGTTCCTTCCTCTGAATCCTTAGTTTGTGTTCCCACATGCCTAAGGGCTCTGTTCTCCTCTGGGATTGTGGAGACAGGCTTGTGGTGAACTGATGGATCCTGGGATGGTCCTTGGAGGACATAGAGCGGGGTATTATTTGGGCTCCCCTCCATGTATCATCATTTCTCTGTGTTTCTGTGTGTACAGATAAGCTTTTGTGATATAACATAGAAATGCTGGTGCTCACACAAACTAATTTTACGTCCAGTGGTTGATCAGCTTCAGGAGGTGGCACACTGAGGATGTGTGGAAAGACAGAAAATATTAGAAGGGTTTGCCTTCAGGATTATCTTTGACAAAGCCAACGTTTCAATACCTCTTTTAATTTCATTTCCACAAGATCATGATTTTATGAAGCAGCAGGTTTCCAGGTCACACTGTGCACCCAGAAAGACACAGCACTTTCTGCTATCACAAAAGAGCAAGAGTTGACCTCTTTCTTTTCCCAAGATTTGTGGTTTCAAAGAGCAAGTAAAATGCAAGACAGATATTGTATGATTAGTCAACTGGTTTCAATAAGACCAAAGAGATTTGTTATGTGTGCTGCCATTTTTTAAGGTGCCCAGTGCAGTACATAAATGCAGAGCGTATCTCATACAAGCAGTATGAGTTGCATGGTTGGTTCTGACAGCTTCAATGGAAAGATGTGTTCCCCTGCTATCAGGATAAGCAAGTGGTAGTAACTTCCATTTCTGTTCATGAGAACAGCAAGGTGGTTAGTGCAGACCTTTCAACCATATGCTACCCTCTGAGCAACTAACCCAGATACAAGATGACATTGGTATTTCATTTGTCATTCCACACAGTTCCTTCTGAAATCAGCACTGAGCATTTGTTTTGAGTGGTACAACAGGAAAAATGACAGCACAGTGATGTTGCTGGCATACAAAATTCTTGGCAAACCAAAGACTACATAGAGGCTTCAAGAAATGGCCTGTATGGTTTCTAGATTTTACCAATATATTAGTCCTGTTTATTCCTACACAAGAAATGAAATGAACTAAACAATGTCTAGATCAGTTGGTACTGTGAGTGACTTTGGCTGAGCCCTGATCCAAATAATAGGCTACACAGTCTTTTCCTGGAGTCAAGCACAGAGGCAAGGGGATACCTGGCAACATTTCAACTGCAAGGCAACACCCATGGGACAGAGCAAGGATCTTTGGACTTCTCAGATCCAGCAGGACTCAGCTGAAGCAGCAGCTGAGCACATGGAAAGCTGCCATCTGCCAGATGTCATTGTAATACCAGCCTTTTTTGTTTCTTTGATGAGTTAGGATAGATCATACATTGCTCCTATAGCATGTGGTGACTCTTCCAGGGCTTAGAGTCAAACCCCTTTTAAAATGTCAGATTAATTCATCACTTAAGCCTATAGTAACTCCAGAGAAGCCTACAATTAGACTGAGTGACCACTGGTCTCTCTGTGGCTTCTATTACTAGTAAGCCTGTCTCAGTGCAATGATGTCATTTGACACTGTTGGTTATGTGTACTTCAAGGTCAAAAACATCCTCTGGGTGGGGAAGCTCCATCAACGTGCTGACTTTCCCAAAGCTTTGTAAGCCATCTCCAAAATAAGTTCCACTTGGAAACTGCCTCTAGAGGTATCCTTCACAACCATTTATTTGTGGTGGGTCATGTGCCAGGTATTCAGTTGGATGAAAGATGAAGCTCTTTGCCTGGGGCAGCCATATGATCTTTCTTTGTTTTCTCTTGCTTTCCCATTATCAACATCAGCTTTTCTTTCTCTTTCCTCTGGTTTTATTGATGCCTGTACATCAGCATGAATGTTCCCTCTCCCCTTCCAACCCTCAGTATACCAGATTTAGAGTGCAAACAATTCTGTATACATATATCCTTAAAAGCATTCCTCTGAGATTTCAGTAAAAATATTAGGAAAAGAAAATGATCTGAAGCTACTCATCAAAACAAACTAAAGTAAGTTTTAAACTGATGTTTTTCTTGAGTTTCCTCTGAATGCTGTTTTGCCAGTGCCTAGTGAAGACTTCACTGAATGGGAAAATATCCCCAAAGGAGAACTAAAAGTTACTTTCAACTATTTATTTAATGAATGCATGTGCTGCTAAGGCAACCTACAGAGCCCCAGGATTAGTTCATCCTCAGTGTCAAACAAGGGCAGTAGGTCAGCAGTGATGAAGAAATGTGCAGAATACCTGTGTTAAAGAGACCATCTCACAGCCCTTTGATGTGTTTGATAACATTTGATAACATTTTTTTGTTAAGACACCCCTGTGTGTTGCAAAGCTACCATGTTTCCAAGCAGAATTGTGAGCATCCCAAAGGAAGCAAAAATTAGAATCAGCGAAAGGTGAACACGTTCCATATACATCCTCAAAGTCAAACTGATATACCATTTTCCTTAACTTTACCAGTCAATGACAGATACCCTCATATCACTACAGCAATAATAATAATAGCCCAAATAAAGCAAGGTGCTCGATGGGCCTTGCTATAACTTAGTGATTTATTGTATATTACATGGGAGCTTAAAGGTGAACTCTATTGTGAATCTCCATGATTTAGCACATATTACAGAGAAGGTTAGCATGTAATTCTGCTGTAAATTTATATTGATTTGCTGTACAATATACAGAACCCTATGGTGTGGCTTCATTGTGAGATTCTTTTCTCACTTCCAGTATCATGCAGCTGTGACTTTAGCTCCAGTGTGAAATGCTCAAATTTACAGGGGGCACAGATAATTTCATTTTTTGACTATGCTGTGACCCTCTCATGATGTGCTTACTGAGTCCTGCTAGAGAACAGAGAGGCTGGACTTTAACAGCCTACTGATGCAGCCATGTGGCAAAACATCTGCAGCCAATGAAATATCTAAATGTGAAAAACAGGCTCCCGAGCACAGAATCTGGATTAAAACATATTTGTTTCCAATCCAGCCACTAATAAGGTGTCATACAGAAAAGACAATTTTCTCAAAGACATTTAATGCCCAGGCATAGTCAGTATGCTGTATGTGGCTATCTTCCAGTTCCCAAAACTTTCAGACTTGTCCACCTTTTCCACAAAAGTGCAAGTATTACTGATCCTACACATCATTACTCCCTCCAAAAACTCCAAGATTTTTAGCTTATGCACTGTCTTTCACCTAAGTTTGTCTTGGGCCAGGAGCACAAATATTCAAATAACAGTTTGTGGTGGGTTGACTGTGATCAGCAGCTAAGCATTCCCACAGCTGCTCACTCACCCACCCACCCTTCCATCAGGATGCTGGAGAGAATTGGAAGAGCAAACACAAGGAAAACTCATGAGAAGATATAAAGACAGTTTAATAAGTGAAGGAAAGTGGGGAAAAAAACCTCCAAGTGATGTAAAGACAATCAGTCATCAATTCCCACAAACAGATCCACGTGCAGCCACTGTCCAAGCAATAGTTCTTTGAAAAGACAACCCCCCAGATTTATTGATGAGTACAACATCATATTGTACATGATATCACTTTGGTCAATTTAG
The DNA here is from genome assembly GCA_035047845.1 of Dendrocincla fuliginosa. NCBI lineage: Eukaryota > Metazoa > Chordata > Aves > Passeriformes > Dendrocolaptidae > Dendrocincla > Dendrocincla fuliginosa. Next base: position 89,300,388 of record JAWWMO010000121.1, on the reverse strand, counting down.
GCCAGCTGTCACAGCTCTGTCTGCTCCGTTTCTTCTCCACCTCAGCCTACTTGCTGGAGACACGGAGTGAGAAATGGAGAAAATCCTGATGCTGTGTAAGTCCTGCTCAGCATTAACTAAAACACTGATGTGTTACCAACACTGTTTACTCGCAAGTCCAAAACACAGCACAGTATGGACTTCTGTGAAGAAAATCGATGCCATGCCAACCGGACCAAGTGCACTGTTGAACAATGTCTAAGAAAGCAGGTTTCAGTAAGATTGTCCCAAGTCTTAACTTTGAGAACTTAAATAGTACACTATAGAAAAAAATCTTATATTTTATTTGCCCTTTGGAGATTTATATCTCTTACCACTGAGTAGCCAGAAGTGCTGTGGGAGCTAAGATCCCAGCTGAGGTGTGCCACTTAAGTGTCTAAAATTTGGTGGAGTGAGTCTATGCCAAACAGCTTTGAATTCAATTTAATATTCCATAGAAAATACTACATACTCTGCATTGCACATGGAAGAGGCACAAAATAGTGTCATGTACTAGCTGCAATTCTGTAAGTAGTGACAGGTTACATTTCAGGTATACTGTAGCCTAATAAGCCAAACAAAAAAACAAAACAAAACAAAAACGGAGCAAAAAACTAAGGACCGAACATTTACCAAGATAGAGTATAGGCAGTGTGAGATGGTAGAAGGCTCTTTTCGTGGATGTTGTTATGATGAGAGCTTAGTGTCAGCACAGAAATCAAAAAGCACTCTGAAATTACGGATTAAATTGAGCAATTGTTGTTGTATACCTTCAATCAAAAAAAATTGCTCTGTACTTGCAAACTCATCCAAGTGATTTCTCACCTTCAACCAGTCATTCTTCATCCTGGAGCTGCTCTGTTTTTCCCAGGTGATGAATTAGAACTTGTGCAAAGCAGTCTCACCTGGTCAGCCCTCTTCACATCTCTCTGCCATTGCTCAAGGCTAACACGTGTTTAGTGGAATTTCTTGCAAATAGTTCCTCTCCTCTACTTCCTTTACTGCCATACCCTGGGACCACATTTGCATGTTTTCCACAGATGGTGTTATTACAATTTGTCAAAACAGCAGAATTCCAGAGCAGCTACATTAATGCTCTGCAACAACCTTGCAGGTTCAATTTTTAATTTCAAGTGTTTGAAGAATTTTGAACATAATTAAGCCCTTTAGTTACAAGCAAACAAATAATGACAGACGCACACACACACAAAACCCCCAAACCAAAACCAAAACAAAAACCAACCAACCAAACAAATAAAAAAAAAAAAACCACGAGGATGTTGCAAAGAAAGTGTTGGAGGAAAAGAATTGTTAAGACTTGATACTGCAACTTTGTGAAGAAATTCAGTATGTGAAAAATGTGAGTTGTGGTAGCAGACTTGCAGAGCAAGGCCATATAGATATATGTAATCAGAACCACTGAAAAATGGCTATTCCATGTGCTGATATCTAGAATGCATATCTAAATTCCATTAATTCAAATTCTGGATGAAGTCATATTTCTGTTCAGAAATAAAAAGGGGGTTGGAATAGTTGTGTCTAGGGTTTGTTTATTCACTATGCATTTATCATTTTCCTCTAGCAGACAGGAAAAATGACACAAGAGTAGAGGTGAAATGGGAGTCCCTGTAAACAATCAGACTGCCCAAAGGACTTAAATAAGACAGAAATGTGAAAGACATTTCAGTAATGGCCTACATTAAACTACAAAAACTGAATACTACCATTAGATGATTTGTGCTTTTGTTGCAACATTAAAGAATACATAAAGACCATACACATACACACTAGTACAGACACAAGTCTTTTACTAATTTAAGAATTAGATGGTGTGGTGAAGAAATATTGAAAACAATATTTTGAGTCTTACGGTGCTTCCTCTCCTTGAAAGGGCCATACAGATGCAACAGTTAATTGAGCATAACTCAACAAATGACAAAGACATGCATTAACTTTCAGCTGTCACAGTATCTTTTTTCCCAAAATATTGTAACTACATATATAAAATATAGGAGCATATTTTAATGCAGTGTTTTTCAGCACAACATGAGAGCTTGAAATCCCAGAGGAACATTGCACAGCGTACTGCTGCCCTCTGGCTGGAGCCTGAAAGAGAAAAATCTGAATATTCACTTGTGTACTTGGTATCAGCAGCTTGGCATGCTGGAGAAATGTTAATGAATCAAATTCTCTCTTCATATCTCTCAAAACCTGAAGTCCGGTTAGAAGCATGACTTTTCCTAATTGAAAATAAGCTATGATGTGGAGGGCTCTGTAGCTTTTGTGGTGTTTTTCCTATCCTGTGTCGCTAAATAGATCAAGACATGTTGTGCACAAGGGATGTAAGGTACTAATCATTGAATACATTCAGCATAAAATTTACCTGAGCAATAATAGTACAGTGTTTCAATACATTTTCACTGTTCCATTACATGATGTGTCTAACTGTAGCTGTAAGCCAGTTTTCTGACAGCTTTGCTAGTCTGTATCTTCTGGTCTGTCTTCTCCTTGCATACAGTCATTGTTGATAGATTTCTCCCATTAAATATAATATCTTTTAGCTATTTCTTTATCTTCTGTAATAGATATTTTCCTTTCCTATAAACTCAGTCATGAGCATAGCCCAGCTCTCTGTCCCATGATCACACAGCAACATGAGACCCCAGCAAATAAGAAAAATGAGCCACTGTATTACACCTGTAAACATGCAGGTACCATGTACCAGGACATACTGTCTTGGTACGTCACAAATTATACTTTGGAGTCCTTTATCAAAATGCTGCCACTTTTTAAAGACATCTGCCTGGTACCAGTTTCATTCTCCTTAACACTATGAAGTATTCCAGACTGTTTAATCTGAATCTTCTTTGATAAAATCCTGCTGTTCTGTTCTAACTGTAATGGAGAGGAAGAAAAGATAATATTCTACTCCTTAGCTACATTGTACATGCCTGAAAACCATGAGTAACACCAATATCCTGTGTCCTCTCTCTGTGCTACACACAGTAACTCAGTTATTCCAGTCGATAGGTCCTGGCTAGACATATGTTCATTTGCTTTGGTCCCCTGGATTTTCTCCAGTAAATCTACATGTGCTTGAAGTGTGTCACCTTATTGTCAAATCCTGAGAAGAATTTAATTGAGGAAAACTATCAGTTTCTTATTCTTGCAAGTTATCCCCTTGTTTATGTTTCCTGATCTGCCTCTTGTCACAAATTGCTGAGCTAGTGAAATGTACTCAACCCAGACTCCTCTCTGAACAAGCACGTACTGAGGCAGTTCACATACTTGTCTCGGTGTAGCATCTTGCATTTAGTCTTGTTCAAGTACATATTTGTTCCAGAACATTTCTCCAAGTTGTTAACACCATTTTTTTCTTTTTATTTTGTTCTCTGACATAAGTAGTGAAAACAACAACAACCCAGATTTGATGTTTTCAAAGACAGTATGCCTATTCTCTGTCTCATTAGCTATGATTAGAGAAAACAACAGTTGCTGGACTCCAGGACCAAGGCCTGTTGATTCCTATTCTATACATTTTTCCATTTTGACATGCAAATATTTTATAATTATCCAGTTATCTTTTTAGATTTTTCTATAAAATTTACTTTATTTCCTGTTCCACTGAAATGATACACTGAATTCTCATTATGTTTGCTACTAGTTTTAGATAAACTGTTGTTATTACTAAACAACTTCTGAAAAATAACACCTAAATTTATATCTACCTATGGGATACACTTTCTATGGAAAAGCTGCCACTTCACATTATAAGCAAGACCATAAATTTGCTTTTTCGTGAAAGCATTATTTGATGTATAGTAATGATGCAAATGCTAAATAAGTAATACAACTTATGTGATAAGGAATATTCTTCCACAAAAATCCACACACCCTAGATGTTAATTATAATAAGGATTTCTATCTTTTCTAGAAAAAAAGTAAAAAGGTATTTCACTATTTTGAGGGAATGAATATTTAATGATTATTAGTGGTATTGATCAAAAACCTTAGCTAGCGTAGCAACTGTTTATTTACCAGCATATATTGAATAGCAAACTTCCATAATGCCTTTAATATGCTGGCATTGCAAAAGCTACCTTCCAGAATGTTAAATGGCTTATGAGTTTATAGAAATGCTCCTTGTAATTCTTCTGTGTTATGGAACCAAAGCCTGGCTTTGTAGAAAAAACAGTCATGATATAGCTCAATATCAAAAGTAGCAAGAGTTTGTCAACAGTGAAATAAATATATAGTCTGCTTAAAGCTGAAAAGATTAAAAGAGGCTTTATTAATATCAGAAATTTCTTATATAAAGCTTTGCAACATCTGACTGTGGTATTCAACCAGTAAGTTGGCTTCATAAGGGACCCTGCTTAAATGCCTCTGTGCAAATGTACACAGCATGGGCAATAAACAAGAGGAGTTAGGGATGTGCACATCTGTGCAGGATGTGCACATCCCTGCAGAGTTATGGTCCTATTGGCATCACAGAGACATGGTGGGGGCTACTGTGACTTTTGTAACAGAAGTACTAGGACTGCTATGGGCTGAATTAAATACAAAAACATTTGTGTGCAAAAGCAGAAGGACTTGGGGCTGTTTGCTGATAAAAAGCTCAACATGACCTATGGGAATCTGCTAGGCCTCTAACTCCCTTGGCAAAACAAAAGGGAGTGAGGCCTTGGCTAAATTCTGTGTGCCTGTTATAAACAACCTTGAACGCAGGTGCTGCTGAAGGCAAGCTGCACAGAATCAGCAGTTTGTAGTTGTGGCCAATGGGTGATTGTTTGTGCGTGTGAACACCAGTAATGTGAATGCACGTATACTTAGAGAATACTATAATTGTAGAGACACCATTCAATAAACTGAGCTTTGGTGTTAACTCAAATTGAGTCGTCTTCACTGCTCCGCAAGCCTCACTCCAACAGCTTTTAAAGTGTGCATGAATTGATAAACATTACCAAAAAGTAACATATGGAAAAAAGTACATAGTCACTACCAAAAACACATCTGTAGCAAATATTACTGTTCTTAGTCCATTAACTGCCTATACTTAGGAGTTAAATGCCATGAACTAATTCAGATACAAGTAAGCCATAATGTTCTTCTTTTCTACGTATTTTGATCTAGAAGTGTATAGATGGATCATCTGAGATTCAGAAAAGAATAAATCATAGAATCATAGAATGGCCTGGGTTGGAAGAGTCCTTAAAGATCATCTAGTTCTAATCCCCCTGCCATGGACAGGGACACCTTTCACTAGATGAAGTTTCTCAGAGCAAGCCAACCTGGCCTTGAACACTTCCAGGGATGGGACATTCACAGCTTCTCTGGGCAACCTGTTCCAGTGCCTCACCATCCTCACAGTAAAGAATTTTTTCCTAATATCTAATCTAAACCTACTCTC
>JAWWMO010000121.1:89265221-89294860 GCA_035047845.1 Dendrocincla fuliginosa | reverse complement strand
TAATTGTAGAGACACCATTCAATAAACTGAGCTTTGTTGTTAACTCAAATTGAGTCGTCTTCACTGCTCCGCAAGCCTCGCTCCAACAATGACCTATACTTGCAGTTGAGAAAGCCAACTGCATCCTGGGCTACATCAAAAGAAGCATGGCCTGTGGTCGAGGAAGGTGATTCTCCTCCTCTGTTTAGCTTTCATGAGATCCCACCTGCAGTGCTGTGTCCAGCTCTGAGGCTGTCAGTGTAAGAAGGCCAGGGGTCTGTTAGAGCAAGTCCAGAAAAAGCCATGAGGATGATCAGAGGACTTCTCCTATGAAGACAAGCTGAGAGAGTTGGGGCTGTCCAGCCTACAGAAGAGAAGGCTCTAGGTAAACCTTATAGCCTCTTCCAATTCCTGAGGGGGGCTTACAAGAAGCCATGTTTTCACAAGGGCATGTAGTAACAGGACAAGGGGGAATGCCTTTAAACTGAGAGAGGGTGGGTTAAAGTAGATATTATGAAGAAATTCTTTACTGTGAGGGCACTGAGTCATTGGAACAGGTTGGCTGGAGAAGCATGAATGCTCCATCCCTGGGAGTGTTCAAGCTCAAGTTGCATGGGACTCCAAGAAAACCTGGTCTAGTGGAAGCTGCGTGTCGCTGCCCATGGCAAGAGGTTTGGAATTAGATGATCGTTAAAATCCCTTTCAACTCAAACCATTCTATACTTCTACGATTCTATGATCCTGGAAAACCATCAGGATCTTCTGCAAAGCTCAAATCTGAACTGTTTGGATTTTTTTTTTTTAATTTATAACACTGGACATGTTTACATTATCTAATTAACACTGTTCTAGACATTGATCTCAGATGTGTAGAAAAGTGAAGAGTATTTTCAGACAACACTTGAATAAAAAATGTTACTGATACAATAGTCGATAGTAATTCCTTTCAATTGAGCAGTATGAAGTAGCTATCTTTTCCTGAGGAATGTGCATGAAAATTTGGTGGGGGATGCACATAACTTTAAAAATTCATAACTGTTTATTTTGAAATAAAGTTTTTTATGTTTTCCCATGGAGGTGGAGTTATTTGATATTTATTATAGAGAATATATTTAGGAAACAGTATTGAACAACATATTGACCAAAGTTTAGGATACACTAGTTTCAAGCCTGCACTTGTGAGCTTTCTAGTTGAAATAAAATAAATAAAATAAAATGCATTCTTTTGCCAGAAACATGAAATGCGTCCATTCAATCATATAGTCACTGTCTTTTCAGAGTCCATGTCATTGAGTACTACTCAGAAAATACATGTAGAATCATCTTATTAATTTACCTTATCTTTCTATAAAATAACTTGTAAAACACCAATTCTAGACAGCTGGATATTTTTTTGTTTATAAATAATGGCTTTCTATGCATCTAATCAGGTAGTTGGACATATACAGCAAGAAGTTTAGGTCTGATGTTATTTCTCTAATGTTGTGATAAGAAAACAGTATGGATAATACATGCAGTGTATGTAATAAACTTCATGTTCATTAAATTCAGTTATGGAAGTTCAATATACATTATCTCTTTAAAAGTGACTGTACACAGTGACAGATAATCATAAATCTGTGACAAATGACAAAATGTCTTATAAGCCCACACCAAGGAATAGATATTAATCAGTGTGACTGCTGGAACTAAATAATGTGTATGGTAAGTAAGCTGCCTGAGGACGGAAATAATTTTTATGTGTGTCTTCTGCCAAGAGCTTGTGAAAATGAAAATGGGAAGTAACCAGAAAGAGAAGACAGAAGACAGATTTCCAGAGCGCCTGAATGTTAGAGCAGCATTTTTTTCAGAAAGGGAAGTTCCATTTAAATTCAAGTCTAGACATGGCCAATGCAAATCAGCCTGTATCAATATGTCCAAATATGGGGCTTGCAAAAAAATGTGTCAGGTGAATAAGAGAGAGAATAAAATCCACCCACCAACCACGAACTGAGACAAGGATATTTATTCATCATGTTTCCTTAGATTATTTATTTCCTCTTGCTACTGAGTATAAAATGAGTTCTTCTTTGGAATCACACAAAAAACTTTGGCATAGCAGGTGCTACATTTTAAGTACAATGCTATGTAGGGGAAACATGGAAGATCTATCAGTAGGCAACTAACACATTTCTGTTCACACCTTCTTAGTTCTGCAAGTTGACAGAGGCATTGACTGAATCTTATCTTCACTACATTGATGACCAAACCCTTTCAACTCACAAACTCCTACACATGAATCAAAATATTGTGACAAGATAAAGAATATCAGAAATCACTGTTAATGTGGAGGTGGAGTATGAAACACGGTTTATCTTTAACAATAAAGGATGACAGCAACAACAGTAACATAAACAAAGAGAAAATCTAAAATCCATCTACTGCCATTCCAGAAAAGGCATTTTTCTCTACACCAGGTGCCATTTCTAATTTTAGGATGGGTCTTCTCTTCCTCTCTTTTAACCACAATTTGACAGTCTCTGAATCTGCACCTTCACTCCTTCTTTCTGGTTTTAACCTGTGCTTTCTGTTCCCCTCTTCACAGTCATCTTCCTTATGCTTGATAAAATCAAGTTTCCCAACACAGGTTAAGCTGTAAATTCTCTGCCATCTCTGCCCTTTTTCCCCTCATTTGCCATTCAACTCTGAATTAACCCATTAACTATCAAAACAGACAAAATACCAGCTCATTTTTTATTGCACAATGGCCTGACACTGATGTCTTTCTATGAATTATTCCCTCTTCAAGCCACCATTTGATTTCTTTTAGTATCTCTATTCACTATAATTCTTGCAAACTTCATTCAGTTGTGGAATTTATGATGTATAAATTATTTTATAATTTTTCAAGTCTTTTCTATTTATGCCCATAAAGATATTGATTACTGGCTCTCAGGTTCTACAGCCTCAATTCTTTGCCCTTCTCTCTACAATGTTCACTGTTCTATCCTGTTTTAAATCAAACTTAGATTCTTCTGGTTTAGCAACCCAACAGCTACTGAATAGGCTGGGATAAATCCTATAACCATACTGAACAAGAAATTCCCCTCCTTCCACAGTTCTAAACCCCACACCCATCACTGTCTCCATTACTTCTATTTTTCTGCACATTATAGAGTCCTATTACAGCTGTATAGTTACTACTCTCCATTTCACCTTCTCTTTTCCTTTTCACCAGCAGGTCTGTTAAAAAACCCCACACCTGTTGTTTGTGGTTTTTTTAAAATCCTGTTAGTTATTAATATATCAGTTTTGCACTGCCATGAATGTACAGGAACAACAAAGTGTAATCACCATGTAATACAGAAAGGAGAGGGGAAAAAAATCCCAAAGCATTAAAAACATTTTATAATATATTTACTAATTTCAAGAATCTTCATTCACTGTATGCATTTACACAGCACAACTACAGAAGAGTGCTCCTTCTAAATAAAATAGCCAAGGCATTTATTCCTTTCACTATCCATTTCTTCAGTTTCTAATTCATAATGTTTCATGGCAACAAAGTATCGAATAAAAGTTTCACCTAATGCTTCCTTAATGCACGAATCTTTCTCGAGAGCAACAAGAGCATCTTCTAGTTTCAGAGGGACTGACGAAGGTTTCAGATCACCAGTGGTATCTTCTTCTTCTTCGAGCATTTCATCATACCTAAGTCCTCTCTTTATCCCATCTAGACCTGCAGCAATAGTAGCAGCAAGGACCAGGTATGGGTTTGCTGCAGCAGAACTTAATTTATTCTCTATCTGAGTGCCTTTTCCACCATGACATTTTATATTAAAGGCACAGCTGTTATCATTATATGCCCATTTTGCATTTACAGTCTCTTTTGATTCTTTACTGTATTTGGAATAAGGCTTACGGCAACTGGTGGTAGGAGCCATCAAGCAGCTGATAGCAGCTGTGTGTGCCAAGAGACCTGATAACCAATTTTTCCCAAGCTCTGTGATCTCCTCAGCTCCATAACCAGCAGAAAACAAATTCTTCTGGCCATTCAAATCCCATAGGCTATGTGACAGAGCCCCCGAATTGTAGAATCCTGATTCTGAGAAAAAGCTAGCCACATAGTTATACTTTTTAGCCACCTCTTTAATGCCTGTTCTAAATGTGAAGGCACTGTCAGCAGCATCTATGCCAAATGCTGGATGAAAAGTGATCTCCATTTGCCCAGGCCCACTGGAAGAAGAAAAGCTTTCAATGTTGGCACCAGCATAATACATTCCTTCAATGAGCTCCTGAATGAAAGTCTGGTCATGGTTATTTAGTATCGTAGCTGCAGGAAAGGATATTGTCTTTGAATTTACAACCTCAGTAATGCCGTAAATACAAAATTCATAAGTGAAGGAAGAGTGCAGAGAAAAACCATTGTCCTGAAGCTGGCTCAGCAGTTTCTTGACAATGTGCCTCGGCGAGGTCATTAGTGGGCTGCCCAGCACGGTGAAGGAATCACATATCACTCTTGCAGTCTGCTCAGTCCAGGGTAGTATTCGAAATGTTGATAAATCAGGATTCAGAATTATGTCACAATTAAAATTGGTTGCATTTATGTAATCTAATTCATTATCTTTAGGATTCAGCGTCAGCTCAAGATAACTTCTGGGCATGGCAACACCATGGATTGCTTTTTCCTAAACACAAAGCAAAATGACATATTACCAAAAGAGCTCAATGGTATTTTTGTATATGCAAAATATGTAAAACTCAGACTATCAACAAGAACAGTATTTTTACTAAAAGAACACTAACATGTAGTGATCACTAAAGTGGAGGGTAAGAACCAGTTACGATGTCATTATAAAGCAGAACAGCTTTTTTTGCAAGATTGGTATGAAATCTCTAGCATCAATTACCCCAATGATAATTCTTTTAATTTCCATAAAGAACTAAAAAATGTTCAACACCTATCAATCTTTATATGTGGGCATCACAAGTTAGGAGCAAACTTTGCAAGTCAAAATATCTATAGTTAGACTATTTAGCTTCTACATCCTCTGAGCATTTCCTTTACATTGACCCAGGTCATCACACAAGACTCATGGAAATATAAATTCAGGCTGTAACTTCTCTCAAAATGCCATAAAATATTTCTCCTTTTTTTTTTTCAGATGCAATATTTAACAGAAAAATCTCACATTCTGGACTTAATAAGTTTGGGGTAAAATGTAAGGAAGCACCTCCAAGGAGAAAAACTCACAGTTTTACTTTCTCCTCCATTTGAACAGAAAGCTTCAGCTGATGCAAATGAAATGCAGACAGAACCCCAAGGAAGGATCATCTTCCTTCAAACAAACACCTTTACAACTTACCTTAGATTCAAACATCTGATGAAAACTGCAATTAACGCCAAGTTCTATCACATGAAATTTGGCTTATGTTTACATCTCACCTTTACTCTTCTAAGGGAAAGGATTGCCATCTGAGTGAGCAGAGGAGATAGAATAAACCTAGAAAGGAGCAAGCTCAGAGCTGAAAAGAAACATGTTTTGCCTATCCAGATGGAAAATTCTTGAAATATTTCAAACTGCATACAGTATCTTCTTTTAGTATGAATTAAGTGATTGATTGATTGATTGATTGAGTAAAGTCTGTCCTCTCTCAAGTAGGTGACAGTCACCAGTATCAATTTGCCCTGTGGGACACCCACAACCACAACTGCACACTTCGATGCTCCATGATGTCTAAGCTGCTCATTTTGCACTGAAAAGGGGTTGAAGCTGATTATCCTATAGTAGCACCTCTCCTTCCTCCAACCCTGTTACCCCAAAAATTGCTCTTTATGTATATGTATGTATGTACACATACACATTTTTTCAGTGTCCAAAAATGTAGACTGTCACAGCTCCAAGTAGTTCAGACAATAAGTAAGGTCAACACGAAAGCCATCTTTGAACAAGCTGATCTAGACATTTGCAATCTGACATAGCAGCTGAAAGAGAAGCAGCAGTTAACATACAACTCTTCACAAGAATTAAAGTGACTGAGAAAAAGTTTCTTTTGATATAATCCAAGTGATTATAATCAGAGAGAGCAAATGATACCTAGATGATACAATTGCATTTTAGCAGTATCTAAAAGGGAAATAATAAAAATACAGCCTAGGCTTCAGAAGGAACTTGAAACAAAAGTGTTCTACATCCCTTAGTGTTCATATGTTTTTTGCAATCACTCAGTAAAGTTTAAAATACTCATAGTGATATGCAAGTGAAAGTATAATACAGTTAGGTGCATGAAGTATCACAGAAGCGATATACTGAAAATCAAGGATCAATCAAGGACACACATGACAAGGATTGCTTCCTCATTTGATTCTTACTTCCTGAATCATTACTATGGCAAATATTGCTACTAAGTCATCATGCAACCCAAAGATATTTTCCTGTTATCGACAAGTATCAAATTTCTTATATACCACAATGATTTTCATTCAGTCATTTTCTTTCTTTCAGTGTTTGCTTCTTTATTTTGCAACTTACTGATGGTCAGTAAACCAAACTTTTTATAACACATTGAACCTAAAAAAATAATTTTGAGAGAAGAGATTACTAGAACTTTAAAGAACTGATAGTACTAGCCTTATTTAATTAGATTGCTATTTGGGGGAACAGAGGAATAGATGATTGCAATGATGAAAGGAGTCTAGATCCTTTGGGAACATGAGCAAGCAGAGGGAACAGATAATTCGTTCTGACTTGCTTCCTGCACTATGGAAAAAAAATAATTAAGGAATAGGGACATAAAAACACATAAACGTACAGCTACAAAAAATTTACCTGAAAAAATCGAGAAGGAACATTCTTTGATCTTGACACACCATGGAGGTCTATTGATTCAAATCTGACAAACTGCACGTTGTCCCTGGCCATCTGCTGCTTAATAAACTCAATATGAGAGAACAGGTGAAGGAGAGTTGGATTTCCGAGGCCGTTTAAATCAGGCTCTGTGCTGGATGCTATAAGTAAAGAGGAATGTTCATGTCAAACAAAATAATGAACACTGGAATACAGGCTATTGCAAAAATAGTGGGCAATTGTAGCATGGAGAGTAAAACAAAAAAATTAGGAAAACCCTTGGATCATGAAACAGTTTTGCAAATAAACACATGTATTTTATCCTGTATGAAATACCCTTTTTTTTTTTTTTTTGAATGGTCTATAGCTTAAACTTTTTTCCAAGTTGAGAACAGAACACATGGTAAAACCAGGAATTTCTGAGAGATACCTCAACTGGTTTGTTGAGTGTTTTTAGGAACACAATAGCAACTGGATACCTATTTCCCACTGAAAACTGACAGAATACAGATGTTATGATTCTTCAATGACTTTGTAAAGTGCATGGATACAGGAACATGATAAAAAGGGCACTTGTCTTCTACTAAACCTATCTTGAGAGCTCCTGAGGAGGACTGCAGTCTTCTTCACCACAGGCAGCAATTTTTAGAGGAAGTTTATGCATTTATGATTTACTGTTATGGAAATTTCTTCTTAACTGCATCACAGCAGCTGTAGGACTATATAAATTTCTTGATGTGAAAGCAGTAACATCTGAATATAATTCCATAATGGAGCAGAGAGCTGGGCACTGTAAATTCCTTTCACAAAGTGCTTGATTTCTCAGCCTGCTTCACTTCTGATTATATCTCTATTGTTATTATTCAGGTTAAACAAGTATTAAATTACACTTAGTACAATAAATTAAAGAGATCAAGTGTGAAATTTTATACAAGATATGAAAAAATTGTGAAAAAAAATATTTCTTTCTACATTTCTGGGAGAAAAGTCCTCCATTCTTCCTGAGGATATGATCAGAAGAATTACTGCAGATCTTTCAAATCCACAGTCAAAGATCACTATAAGCAGCCATTCACCACCACCCTTCAAGTGGAAGTCTAAAGCTTCGTGCTGAGGCACTCTGAAGGTTGGTGGGAGTGATCCTAATCTTTCCAGTAGCAAATTACCCAGACTAGAGCAGATCTCCTTTAGGAGTGGCCAGCAGGCACAAAAACATCTTTTTGACCTCTCCTTTGGGGCAAGTAGGACTGACAGCTGTGAGGCTGTAAGAAGGCTCTCTGGCTGGCCCACCACACCACAAGGCTGTCAGATAATTCCCTCAGAGATCAGCAAACTCATCCATAGTCAAAGACTTCTCAGACTTTGAATATTACTGGAGCATCCTCCAGCTTCCGATGTCAGGGAAGATACTTTAAGTTGATAAAGTAAGAAGAGGATAAGTTAGAACAGTGCTTCCTGAGGAATGGCAGGTGAAAGCACAGAACAAAACTTAAAGTTAATAGGAAAATAGAGTAAAAATTTTATAGGTAAAAGCAAGAAAAGAGTTTTGTCCCATCCATTTCTCCACATGACCTCTTTCCCTTTGGTCTGGCATTCACTAGACTTGACCTCTTTATGAACATGGCCATTATTTCAAAGTTTATTAATAGCTAATGGATTGTGGCTCTTTAATAAATTAAAAGAATTTTTAAAGATTCTGAAAGTCTTCCTACTGTTTGTATCAAGAGGAGTTTTTTTCAACTCCAGAGACAGAGCCTTTTACAAAGGCTCTTGCCTTTGTAAAAGCAGTGCTCAATCCCTTATTATCTACATGTTTAAGTTCCTCTGCAAAGATGCTAGAATTTCCTGTCCATCACCTGTCACACTGAGGTTTTTATGTCTTTATATTGTTCAAAATAAAGTTTGGCTGGCAACATTTGACATCAATCAACTTTTGATGCAAATTTTGTAAGTATTTCTTGAAATGTCCGGAAATGTTGCCTGTTAAATTTCCATCTACTGGACAACTATTTTTCAGACAAAAACACATAAATCATGAAAAACCAGCAAATTAAATTCAGATCCAATTAATTCTTTAAATGAGTATTTCTAAGATGTGTAAATTGTATAAATCAATACCTAAGAAAAACAGAAATGTGATTTACATTCATATTAATGATGCTTATATTTCTTTTAAAAATAAAGCTACAAATAAACTTATTTAAAATATTAGCAATGGTAGGTAATTTTTCAAATTTTATATATATATATCTGTTGTCTTCAGGCTAAAGTTATTTGACTAAATAGAAAATTACATTATATGAACTAACATAAATTAAAAGGACATGCCTATAATGTTTTTAAAGAACACTAAAAACCCAAAAAATATTAACTAAAGAAGCAAGAATTTGTGTTCTCCAGTTGGACTTGTTAGGATTAAAGATGAATCTAAACTGCATATATTGGTCTAGTATTAATCTAAATTAGTCTATATACGAGTCTAGACACCCCACTAGTCAAAAGACAGATACATATTCATTTGCAATAGCCTTTATCCAAAGTCTTAGAATCAATAGAAATGTACTTTTTAGGGTTCATCTTTTATATAATCTGCAGATTAGTTTTCCCCTTGAAATAATAAGTTTCTGTAAATTGTAGGATAGGTAAAAATATCATCATGACGTAATATCTCTGATTCATTTTGGAAACGTGGAAGGCGATTTATTTCTTAAGTACTAGCGAGTGAATAACTACTGACTACTTACTTTTCTCCAGCACAGGTCCCAAAATTATTTTCTTGGTAGCCAATAAATAAATCACTGTCAAACTACATCCCCGAAGCCAATAATCATTAAAGTTTTGAAAGGTGTAGTAGGGAACTCAGTACTCTGTCTTTACACAGTTCATATAGTCATTACCCAGAACATTACATACTCCTGGATAAGGTAGCTAATAAGTGAGTGTTCTTAAAGTCTTAAATTGTCAAGAGAGAGAATTCTCATAACTGTTTCCCTAGCTTTCGGGGCCTCTAGAAATAATGGCATCTTCTTTTTAATTTCAGATAATCTACCTATGGAAACATGTAAATTCAACATGATGCTCAGATTTTGTTCAGATTTTCGTTCAAGTTTTCCTTTTAAAAATCAAACAAAAATCCAGACCAGCCACCTTTCTTTAAGCAGATCCATAGAGATCTACATTAAATCAGCAGGACACAGAAAAGAATTTAATATTTGTTAGCTATGGTTCTATCTGTATTTCCCATTTCAGTTACCACTGAGAAACAATTAGTATCTTTCCTATTTCTATTGTAATTAGTACAAAAAAACTACAAATACAAACAAAATACCTTCACATATTTAAAACATTTTAATAACATAAAACTAAAACTATTACCAAAAAAATCTAAAAAAATATAATTAACAATTAATATTAGTTGTAATATTGTCAATGTTGTTTTTGTTATTTCTAGCAGAAAAGTGGTGCCATTCTTATATGATTAATATTGGAATCACTCAGATTGCTAAGAGCAGCTGATACGGGGATAGGACAAATAGTTGATGTCAGCTTTCCCTTCTCAGAAACAAAAAGTGCCAGAGCAGAAGAAAGTACACATCCCTGATCAATCTCTTGTTTTCTCCTTGTACAAAGGAATCATTTCCCATGTTCCTTTATTAAATCACACCACAACAAAACCAAACAATTCCTCAGCTCTAGAAGAGGTAACTGGGTCAAACTGATGAAACAAAAAGAATGTGCTGTATGTTGCCAGGGGACTTGACAATGACAGGCACAGGCTGACCTAACAATGTAGTAATACTGTAAATTCTTCATTGAGAAACACAACCACTAAAGGAACATAAGGCAATAACAAGATACCAGCAGGTAGACTCCAGATATAAATCATTCACTGGAGAAGGAGACATGTTATCAGTTCTTCCTGCAGTCTCTTCCTCTCACTGCCTCTCTAGCAGCACCAGCTGTGCCAGATATGCTCCCTCCTGATACAACCCTGCTGCAGCGTCCTCCTGCCCCATGACACAGCCTGGGCACGGCGGAGTCCCACGCAGCGTCACAGTGTCCCTCCCTGTGCTCTGTGGCACCTTGTGGCAGCTGTTACTGTCTCAGAGAGGCAGGAAAACAAAAACACTTGGGAGTGTCAAAATTGCTATGCCAGTCAAGGCAGGGTTTCATCACTCTAAAGCTGACTTTGATACCAGCTTTAACAGGAACGGCATTCTATTCTTTGCAAAATAATCTGCCGGAAGATAACGTGTTTTGCAGTTCCTTAGTAAAAGGGTAGTCTTGTGGTAAGGAGCAGAAGGCTTAATACCTAAATTTGTTTAATTTATCCTACAACCTTAGAAATCTAACACAAGGTGTTCTGAAGATCTATACTGAACTCTGCTACAAAAATGTGTTGATGATACCCACTAGCAATGAGTCCCACAGGGTAATCACACATCTGTAGTCTTCCAAATTCTATGAAAATTCCTGTCAGATGTAATTTAAATACTTCTCTTTCTTACAGGGTGATGGTTTGTGTTTTTAAGAATGGCCAGTTTACTTGGTTTATACACCTTGTTACCTATTGTTCTCACTTTTGACTTTAAACACTAACAACCTCTATATCTCAAACCTTATATGACAGCTTTTCCTATACTAGATATCATTCTTATTGCTACTTTTCTATTCCCATCTGTTTTATGACATGGTAAGTGGACATGAGAACTGAATTGCATTTGAATGCACTATTGAAGTGAAAAGTGAACAGCAACACCTTCAGCTGAAAACATTATGCAATTTACATTTCTTTTTCACTTAAAAAAAGTTTCACCAAAAATGTTTACTGATTTTATTTCTGCAGTAAATTACATTAAAAACTGTTTCATACCTCATATTTTTACTCCCCTACAGGACCCTGAAGAGGGAGTAAATATATAAGCATACCAGAAACTCCAAAGCATGGAAGATAGTAAAAATATTTCCCTGATCTCTTTGATAGTGATGCTTTCAATATTTTTCCATCTGTTTCTTTGGCTCATGAGTCTGCTTGCTTTTGTAAACTTAACTGCAAAGCAGGCTTTTTCCTGATCATGAGAAGCTTAATTTTTTCTTGAGTTTTACAGCAAATTTAGAGACCAACATACAACTACAATCATCCATGAATTATTCTTTCCAGTCTGAATGACAACAACATGACACAGCTTCTCAGAGGGGATACATCAACAAGAATCAAATGCAAAGTAAGTAAGTTTTTTATTTCTCAATAGATGAAAGATAAAACACTTTTTTTTTTTTTACATTTCAGGGTATTTATAGAAATGGCTCTTTTGTACTGAATGAGAAAATTGTCACAGTTTTGTAGAAGAAATAGAAAATATTTCACTTAGGCAAGAGGATTTGAGAGCAAGACATGCAGGTGTCTGAAAGAAAATTAAGGTGAGTAACAATGAAACTACCTAACTCATAATCCTGAATATGATGAAGCTACACTGGCATATCTTTCTTCACCCTTCAAACAGAAATTTTGGATTTGAGGAAGGAATCACTGAGCAAAGTTGCATGAATTGAGATACACAATACTGTAAACATAGAATCAGAGAATAGTTTGGGTTAAAAGGAACCTTAAAGATCATCTAGTTCCAATGCCCCTGCCATTGGCAGGGACACATTCCACTAGACCAGCTTGCTCAAAGCCCCATCCAACCTGACCTTAAACACTTCCAGCATGAGAGAGCACCATGCCAAATGGGAAACCAGGTTATTTAGGGGAGGCATTTTGCACAGTAATGAAGGTAAGGACTAAACTCTTTGTGAATATATTGTACAAGGAGAGGCATCCAGCAGAGAATGTATTTGACTTACATTAGATCTAATTTAACGGTTTTGCATCCTTTAACTATTACTATAAAGAAAGTATGTATCTCCAGTGGGTGGGAAGAATTATTGTCTGAATACACCTTTGTCACACAGAACCATGGGATGACTAGCTTACTACAGATACCAGAGATAGAGGAGTTGAACCTTACCTGTAAGACAAAATAGATCAGAATGTTTGGAACGAAATCCTGTCTGAGCATTTTTGCTTTGTATGGATTAAGAAGAAAAATGGAAAATCGTACACAGTCACAGAGCAGGAAGATTTCAGCTATTGGTGTGGAAGATAAAGGACTTAAGAGTTTTGGTTTGCTTTAAAGAAAAATAGCTACTCTTAGAGCTTGTGAGGTAAAAAAAAATAGTGAGTTGTATATAGCTCAGTTCAGAGGGAAAAGGAAAGAAAAAGACAGGAAATATTATATACTTTTCAAAAGAAAATAAGGGCAATTGATAAGGTTTAGAAAGAAGCTGAACTTCAGCCCTGCTATGTTCCAGTTGAGTTCAAAACAGAAAAAGAACAAACAGAAAAATTTTGTTGAACCTCAAGTAGGGCACGGAGAAAGAACATGAAGGAACAGTATGGCTTTGGTTCTTCACTTCAGGATTGCTACAAGAACAGCATAGATTATGTAAAATACAAAGCAAGGGTAACAGTGAAAAAGACAGTCCTAAGTCCCAAAGTAAGACATGGTTATCCTGCAGGAAATACAACAGAGACAGTGACTACGAAGTGACTGCTTATATCTCCTGATTATCCACTTACAGCTCCCAAAGAGTCTCCATTTCTATTTCCTTGCCACTGACTAGACTCACTGAGCAGAATCAGAGGGGACAAACATGTCTCCTCCAGGAGATCACAGAGGACAGTGAAACCATACGAGTAGTTCAAATTTTAAGAGTGTGTGAGCAAACTTTGAATGTCAAGCCTAGGCTATTTGCTTTGTTAAAGTCTTCATGATTCTAGGTAGCCACTGGTGCCTACAGCCATAGCTAAGACATATTTTTTTTTCTTCAGAAATTTCCCTCTCTCTCAAACACTTCCTGCTCCCATGTTGGTTGTGTTAACACGGCCTCACTTGACTCAAGAAGAAGAGCCCTGTTGAAAGGACCTGTTCCTGGACTTGTTCAGGCTTCTGGGGGGCCAGCTCTGCAGTCTTTTTTTATCCCAGCTACAGGCCGAGAGATGCAAAGGGAATTTGAAGCCTCAGGTAACAGACTGATTCCAGTGCATTGCCAGCTACAGCTAACTGGAGGTGCTGCTGTCTCACAAGAGAGATTACTCCTCAGCATGGCACCAGGCTCTGTAGGACCCTCTGACCAAACCCAGTGAATGTGGTTACCGAAGCCACCTGTAGTCCCTGGCTGTGGGAGCCCAGTGACACCCCTGTGACAGAGGGGGATGACACACCAAGGGTGCAGTTTATCATGATCCCTGGGTGCTTCACATTGCTCGGACAAAGCTAGTTCCTTTGGCCTCCTCTCTGTCTACCACAGTATTAATATTCTAATTTAGTGGCATGTAGAGCAGCATGTGATAAGATCTAGTTCAGAGAGTTCAATATACACTTACCTTATGTGCTGTATACTGTGTACATATAGCACATTCATGCATTCATGTCCATGTAAAAGTACTTACTATGAAATGTTATGTAACGCTATATTCAGGAAATTTCTTATTCTTTAGTGTTTGGAATCTTCCCTCTTTGTCTCCAAAGAAGGCAGGCACTGAAGAGCTTAAGAAGCATCTGGTTAGTAATGACTACATACCAATTTGCAGAAATGCACATCATTATAAGATATAGATACTTAAGTAAATAGAATTCCAAATTCATCCTAGGACACTCAGTATATTCACCTAACTAGCTACACATGTTAGTTTCTATGATTCCACAGAAAAGAGCTTTAGATTAAAAGAGTTTTATCTTTAGCTTCAGCTCCAGTTTCTCTGTTGCTGCCCAAGTAACATTTTTCATACTAACCCAAATATCTGACCTGTCTACCTCTTTTGTAATATTTTTTCCACATCCAAGCACTTATTTTACACAAGAGCTGACAAGAAATGGACAAAATGCACATGCAGGAATATTTCAACGTTTTCCAATCAGAACTTTGGAAAAAAATACGATTTATTGTTTTAGAGTGATGTTAACCAAGTAACCAGCATATTCTGAAGGACTCTTGGTCATTGACACTCAGCTACATGTGTTAACCTTTCTACTGCTGATCTCTAGAGGTTGTCCTTAGTTGTGTACTTTTACAACAGTACAGTATATTCCTGTTTTGGCCATATCTCAACACTGAGTAGATCTGAAATACAATCTAGTGTAATTTTTCCAAACATTTTGGATTAAGACTTCTGATTTGAGCAAGTTCAAATATTTGAAAACTTGAAAATTATAAGAGGTTGTATTTCAGATCTACTTAGTCTTAAGATAGCTTTAGATCCAAAACTTCAGGCACTTCAGGAACTGAAATATTTAACATAATGTTTTAGTCCTAAAAATAAAATATCTTTTATTTACTTGATCTCATTAATCTCAATAAATTATAACTGGCAGCAATGAAATATTGTCTATGCAAAGACTCATTAAAGAGTGCAGAATTTTATCTAAAACTTTCTTCTCTTCAGTTTAGTTACTGAATATATTCAATGAAAATTAAATTTCAAATGCATACATTTTTTTATTAAAAAAGAAACTATTTCCGTGCATTCCTCTTATTAGTGGAAAAGGCACAGTGAACCCTATAACTTGTTTGGTCAAAGCCAAATGGAACCTAAGCCTCATAAGATTCCAAAACTTTTGTTTTTTAATGTGGTTTTGATTGGGTTTTCTCCCACCTCCCTTCATAGTTAGTCCTCATCTATAGTTCTCTTACAGTCATTGTTACCACCAGTGATACAGAACAGGATTAACCCCAGCTAGCTTAAAACATTTTAGAGTTAGATAAATGATTTAAACTAATCATTAAGAGACTTCTTCCTCTGAGTGGAAAGACACACCCACCTCCATAGGTCAATTTCTCATCAACCTCTAACACCCCTTTGAAGACAAAAATGCCTGACATTACTGACTGGGTGATAAGTTTGGATTAGTTACTTCATGTTAAGTGTCTAAAGCTGAGTTGAAATCTTGCTATTCAAGCTACAATTAATCTCATCCATCCCCTGGACCTTGTAAATGGTGCTATGACAAAGAATAATTATTCCTATGTATTAAAATATAGTTGCTGGTTTTGCAGACAATGAGAAAACAGTGGTAATCTAAACCTGACAATGCATTTTGCTAACTTTCCAGCAATACGAAAAACAGTGTAGTCTGGAAAGGGAACAGCCTCAAATGTAGGCTGAGAAATAATCATCTAACTTCCTTATTCTAATAAACATGAACAGTGAGTGGTTTGAAGCTTTATATTTCTCATGCAGTGCTCTGACTTAGCACTAATAACATTCATGTATATCTTATTCAAACTGGGTAACACAGAATATCTACTGAGAAATCCTGCTGTAGCAAACAACAGTCAATACATTCAAATTGTCTGCTTTCAGAGTACGTACAGCAGTGTTTCTACACATCTGACCGGGGAATTGAAAAAAATCAGGACAAATTAATATTATAGTAAGTACTTAATTGCTATTATCTTTTGTTACCCAGTTAATGATAGATAAAGTGTTTTATCAATGAAGAGATTAGTATATCTTGTATTAGTGAGGTAAGGCAGAAGGTAAGATATCTATTCTGGAAAGCTGATAGTATGATCTCAGACTGATGCTCACTGAAAGGTATTTACCTGATATCTATTCAACTGGCAAACTGTTGTTTGCTTCTTGGAAACAGAACAACAAATTGCTCAAGTCCCTTACACTATCACAGCTAATAAGAACTTTCAGTTTGCTGATCCAGCTAGCCCAGAAGTATAGCTCTTACACTTTCAAAGAAATCGCAGCCTATTAGTAGCAATTAATTGTCTCTATAAACACATCCAACATGGACTTATTGAACAGCATGAAAATAAGTAGGAGTTCTCTGCTTCATTTGCTTTTCTTCCCCTATAATTTATATGAGATGCTTTTGCATTCCAGTCCTATCATAGGACAAATAATTGAAAACATCATCCCTCCATAGGAACAATTTCTGCTGCTGGAAATGTTACCAAAAAAGGAAATTTTAAGAAGGCCAGATGCCATCAGAGCTTTGCAGTGTCTAGCAGATTTTTGGGAAATGCTGCCTACATTCAGTTTAAATGGGGAAATATTTCAGTTTTAGTGAAAAAGACATGACCACTTGTGCATGGTAGTTTTTGGCAGGCAGCTGGGCTTCATAAATGCCTTGTTTTAAAAAAAAATAAAATAAAAAAAAAGGCATCATAGATGTAGACCACAACTTCCAATCCATTCTGATCACACAGAAACCAGAGGCGTGAGTTCTCTCATGCAATAGCTCTGACTTAAGTTTGCAGCTTAACAAAACAGCACAAAACAACAGGAGCATTTTCTTTAAGAGGAGAGCAGGTGATGTTTAAATATCCTTACCAGTGGAGGAGTCAAACTGAACCTCAGGAGCTGTGCTTTCTGCAGGTGTAGAAGCTGCTGGTAGTCCCAGAAAAAGTTGATCCATGTTGCTTCCCACTGGTTGCTGCTGATCAGAGCCGGCAGAGCTGAGGACCAGGAGGGTTTTGCCCTGCTGCCCCACTCCCTCCTTGTGGAAGCTGTAATACTTTTGCTTTTCCTCTCCAAAATGGGGACTAAACGCCTCAAAGGGTCGGCCTTGCTTGTCAGCTACTTTCTCCTGGGGTTTTGAATTTTTCTGAGCAAAAGTGCCACCTGCCTTGCAACAGAAATTGGGCCCACGAGAAGACAGAGGGCCTTCACTCAGCAGGTTTTTCAACTCTTGCAGGCTTTGTTTAGAAATGCCAGGTGCCCCTGTGAAGATCTCAGCAGAACTGTTCCCTCGCATGGACACAGCGCTGCCCAGGGAGCCCATCTTTGTCATATGAAGCTTGACAACTTTTTCTTCCATCCCATCCCGTTCTCCTGGCTTACCCCCTGCCTGCTCAGTGCCCTTTTCCCTCTGCACTGCCTCTGTGCAACCACCTTTCCCTGTGCTCCTCACAGGCTGTGTGCCCACAGGCTGCTTCATGTGGGCTGCTGTGTCTATTTCTTCATGCATTTTCCTTACTATTCCTTTCCCAGTGTCAGCATCTTCCTGTGTTTCTTGTGTTTCTCCAGACATGTCTTCTTTCACAGCGCTGCCAAAATTGGAACTGTTATGATCCTCTCTGTCCTTCTGTACTGGAGAAAAGGTAGTGGGGTTTTGGAGAGACTGGTCTGATGGTGGTTCTGAGCAACCAGTGGTTCCTTTAAGGGGACAAGGATCTGGGAGTTTTGAGGTGTGAGACAGCTCCATCTTCTCATTTTCTAAAGGAGGAACACACTTTGTAGGACTTTTGATTCCCTTTTTCTTTCTGAAACCACATATATTGTTGCCATCAACTTCATCACTGTCACTTTCAGATGTGTTCTGTAACCAGCAATAAAATATACAACCAAATAATAAGCATGAGTGAAACAGGACATGGCAATGGAGTACTACCACTGCATTTACCTTGTAGCACTTCCATTACTACTTGCTGATGGAGGTCTCTGTGGGTACTTATTTTGATTCTTAAAAGTTCTCACAGAATTCTTTTATCTTTCCTTCATAATATAGTTTTTAGCCAGATTTAGTAGATTATAATGTAAGACATAGTACACTGTGTGATGTTTGTCAAACACATGCCCCTTAAATGTGAGAAATTGTACTATAATAATAATTACATTTAAGTATATTCCTGTTCATATTAAAAGTGTTTGTATTTATAAAGGAAATTTATTGCCCTGAAACACAGAACAGTGACAATTCTTATAAGTGTGAAGATTGAAACCTGGAAATAAATGGCTTTTAAATTAATTTCAGCATTTAATCTGGACAAATAACTGAACTTTCCGAGAAGTGGTCAAAAGGAAAAACTCATATTTGGATGTATAAACAGGAAAGAACCTGAAGATGATGTTTACCTTTATATATGACATTGATATAGTTTATAATATACTGATGGAAACAAATTTTAAAATGGATGCAAACATGTGGAAAAGGTGCAAAAAGGAGGTATAAAAATTAATATGCTTGCATTACCCCCAAAAATATCAAGAAGTATCTGGATCATAGTCCCTTCTAAGTATTCTGATCCAACCACAAGTGTGGTTAATTTGATGGTGACAGGGTAAAGGGCAGAAAACCAAACCCAGACACATTCAAATTTAAAAAAAAAATACCACAGATTTTAATATTGTGGGTGCTTAATTATTTCATACGCTATCAAGGTAGTGAATGAATTCTCCATCTCACAATGTCTTAAAAAAGACTTCCTACATGGTTTAACCAAAATATACATCAGTCCATAGCCAATCACAAACTGTTACACTGCTTATGAATACCCACTCAAGCACGCATTTAAGGCATGTTAACAGTCCTTGTTTTGCTTGGATCAGGCTGAAATTAACACCTGTAAGGAAATCAAGGGATATTCTCTGAATGAGACCATTCTTTACCTTTTCCACAAAGGAATAATCTGTACTTTCTCCAATTTCTGAATTTCCAGAGGAAGGGATCTGCACAAAAGCAAAGTGAATGCCAGTCTGGGTAAGGCAAAAGAGATTCCTGTCGGCAGACAAAAGCACGTAGAAGAACAGGCAACAGCAGCTAAAGTGCATATGGAAGGAAACAGTTACATGGTCCCCATTAAGGTCACTAACAACGTCCTTTTTCTACATTATTCCTCTCTATTTTCACTATTTTCCCATTATGCTATTTTCCATCATTATCTATTCAAAAAAGGCTTATGACTTCTAACACAGAACCCACAAAAATATTTCCTTCCTCTCTGCCCTTGCTCCAGACTTCCATGACAAGCTGTATGTACAGCTGCTCTGGTTGCTCAAGGGACACACTTTTCAGTGAGGAAGGCACTCAACAGTGGGGGGGAAGAGCCACTCTGTGCCTGCAGCTCCCGTGCACATATCCTGTCAGTGACGTGCTTATGATGCCCACTTGCAATCAAACACAGTTGCAGGCACATTCACAAAAGAAAGCCTTCTTATCCCAGTTTTGGCACTGAGTTTTTAATTAGTCTATTTCTTCCTCCAAGAGCTTTGGTTTATTCCCATAATACACTCTATAATAACCCATAAAATTATTCTGGACATTTGCTGATACTCCTCCCAACATATGCACCCATGCAGAATAGATCTAATTCCTACAGCTCTACATCATTATGGAATAGAAACATTATGAAAGAACTTTTCTGAACAGCAAAGTAGACAAAAACTGAGTATTTCAAATTATAATGGAGAATTTTAACACTTTCCCTAGCAATACAAGGAAAGGAATGAAGCTGAGGAAGAAACAGTAGGAATGGAGGATCAGTCTCTGCTAAATGGAAAAACACAAATAATCTCATCATATTAAATTTATAGATACATAACATTGTTTTTTGAGAGAAATTAGGGAATATTTCCAGCTATAATAGTTATAGTCATAAAAAGATTATATCCTGCAATTAAAGTATGAAAAATATTTATTTAAATATGTTTTGCGGTAGAGGCTGCCATTATTAAAATACATTGATTTCCAATGTATGAAGTTTTCAGAATTCTTTTGTTTCCTTTAATAACTTCAAAAGGGTAAGATATTTATAACACTATATGCTTTTGTGCTTTATAACATATTTCCGCTCTCTGTACTGATAACCATTTAAAATTTTAAAGTTAGATGAAGTTTTTGCCTGTTATCCCCATTGTAAATCTCTGAAAAATGCTCAGTAAAATGACTGAAGGAAAGTTGAGCACATCCTTTTTTAAAACACCCGTGTACTGAAGTCAAAGGGTAGTTCATGTATCAAAAAGAAAATGTCAGAGAACTGACTATTCACATAATTAGCTAGTCTAAAGGATTTCGTGAACACAAGGTACCATCCCCACATTACAATCCTTACCAAAAATAAATTCATTCTATATGAGCAGAATAAGGACTGATCACCTGTAAGTTTATTAATTCATTTGAAACAGATCTCTAAAAATTGATGTGTCTATAGTAGCTTGCAGAGTTTATTTTCCATGAAGAGAGACTGGGGTACTTCATTTTGGTTACAGACCCAAAGAGATACTTTCATTTAGAAATCATTCACAGTATTTTCTGCGGGGAAATAAAAAGGTCTGTATTTGTTGCAAGGTACCAGTATAGCAGCTCTTCACATTAAAGACAGTCATACGCATGAGCTATTACACTGCCTTATTGATCTAGTAGAGTATATGGTGTTTTACACCAGAAAAGGCTTAGTACCTGGGCACAGAGAGGAGACCACCCAGGAACAGGACTTATGAATTATCTGTTAAACTTTTTATTTCTTGAAAGTTGTTGGGTTTTTTTATACAGAAGACAGGGATAGTTAAGTGAAATAGCACCTTGAAAAAGATACAGTGCAAGTGAGCTAGCTACAAATCTTTGCTTAATTTCATTGAATCATGTGTCCTGCTATGCTGAAAGGAAGGCAAAACAGTCATGGCCTTAATAAGGCAAAACTCCTGACTACTTTCAATTTCCTTCCTGAATGTTCCTACATTTTTGTTGCTCTTTGGCAACAGTAGATACTCAGGCTCCTTGAAAGTTCTTTTACCCAACATTTGTTTTAGCATTGTTCAATTTTTGTTTGCTTATTTTCGAATATTTACTGGCACCTTAAATCGGAGGTCTTGATAGTTTTGAAACTTTCTTCCCTGTCTCAGCAAGTGAATGCTTGGGCAGTGATTCAAATATACCCACCAGAAGAATCAGGTCCAAAATATAAACAGTGTGGGTCACATTATGCAACAAATCTGAGATTTTGATTTTTTTTTTTTGAAAATTTGTATCTGATGTTATTTGCCATTGATAGGTTTTGTTACTTCCCCAAGTTCTGATTTCTGTTTCTTGTCCCACTTCCACAGCTTATGCTGATACATCAATCCCCTCTGCACTGGAGTTTGCACCTGGTAAGGTCTCAGGTGGAGGTGGACCAGTACAAGTCCTACAAGAGGCAGGAAGAGTAGGGGTGGATCAGACTTCATTTCCCTTTATGGATAAACTCAACTTATAAAAATAACAACTTTGCTTGTCTTCACTATGTACCTGCTGTGTCACTCTGAATACACAAGAGTCTGGATGTTTCTGCTTATCAACAGAGTATAAGGGCTACACTTATGCATTACAGCGACATATTACAGCGACATGCAGGTAGGAAGAGGAGAGAATAAAGGACAATGGCAGCAAGCAAATATTTCTGCACTGTGCAGATAGAATTGCATGTTCTACTTAACCCAATTACACAGCACTGCTGGCACATGATCAGGATTCTACATTCAAAGGACATTTTATATCTTGTGGTAACACAGAGAACATAAATCTAAAGCAATTTTTCTTCATCAGTTTGTGTTTACTCTAGGCTTTGTACGGCTCTGAAGTGGAACATTAACCATATCATGAAATACAGCACTGCCAAAAGGCAGTTCATCTGTAAACCTGCCAATCCACGAACTGAGAGCATTGGAAATGTAAAGTGTTGCCTTTAGGAGGAATAATAAATGCTGAGATTTCTGGTGTGTGAAACAGAGGTGAAAATCCAGGGCAATTCTTGAACTTTTGCCTTAAAAAATTTTATAGGTGACTGAAAATGTATCTGCCACATTCTATGAGGCAGAGTCAGAGGCTGCAGATGAGACCATCTATTCTTCTAATTTTTGTTTGTGTCATGACTTCAGGCAACACTGCAAACACTATTGTGGTTAATAAACCTCTCTCAAAAATGTATTGACAAAAAGAGACAGGGAAATGAGAAAAAGAAACTCACTGTAAAGCATTTGAAAGGGGAAAAAAAGAGAGAACGGGAGTTAGTTTAAAAGATGCTCTGAGTAACTCTAGATGAATAGCTGCAGAAGGATTTCTATCACAGGAAAAGGTGAAAGAGGCAAGGTGCAACTCTAGCAGGAGCTTTAGTTTATCTAATCAACAAAATAACCCAATGTTCCTTCTACTGCCTACCCAAAGAAGTGATTCAAACATTGAACAAAATGCACCGGGGTGTCAGTCACATTCTCCTTTTCTGTTTCAGATTGCTAACTGATTTTAGCCATTATTTTAAGTGATTGTTAACAGGTCAAATTGTGATGATATTCCTGAGATGTTGCTATAGATTTTTCAAGAACAAAATATTACTTTGGAAAGAACATAAAAATGTCAAGAATTGATATTACTAAGAAATAAAAAAAAACCATGGAAAACTAAAAAATAAAATATTTAAGGTTTGGTTGGCTGAATTTTTATTTATGAAAAGTTAACTGTTTCACTTAGGTTTGATTTTTTTTCTATCATATAAAACACTGTTGAAAGACTGAAATGAAAAGTTTCCAGCCTAAAAAAAGCCAAAAATATAGTTCAAGTAATGCTGACATGTGACAATATGCACATTGTTTGAACACAATGTTTTTCCAGCTCTAATTCAAAAGTCACAGTTTTTCAAAGTATTTCAAATGCTGTGAAACTCCAAATGCTGACAACCTTTTCTTCCCCACTCTGGCTGTTACCAGGTTACCCTTTACAGCTCCCCCAAGTTAGTACATCAAGTTATTTAGTCTTTTTTGTGTAGCAATGAATTTCAAACACTTGACGCCAAATCAGCAGGAGATACTGCTGAAGACCTCACACAGCAATGCCCATAAAGCAAATAGCCCTGTGTCCAAGTGTTTTCTCTGCCCCTTCCCCTGGCAGGTGAAATGCATTGCCCAGCTATACCCCCAGCAACCAGACGGCAAAGGAGCAGGAGATCCAGGAACAAATTATCTGCTTGTGAGACTTAATGCAGCTTCACTGGAGTCACTGGAGCCACAAAGATTTGAACCATGAAAGAATATGGCCACGGAGTTGTACAAAGGACAACACAGATATTTACACAAGGAGTGTCTCCAGGCACAGAGAGGGGTTTTGGCTCTTGGGCACAGTGTTAAAACAATGCATGTGCTGATAAACCGACCCTGTTGGCTTGTAAGTCACAGACATGAAGATCACAGTATGCTGTCAAGATACTGCTGTGACTAATTTCTCCCTCAGTGACCTTGTTTGATGAAGTGGCTCTTTGAGAGTGATTTACTGCTACAAAAACCTCCTACTGAAGGATGTGAAAGTGGCATAAATATTAGATACATCTGATTATTTTGCAGTTGGAGAAGCTGAAGTACAAATTTGCCTTAGGTCAAGGGAGATGTGTGACAAGGTGAGAGCAGAAGAAAAGCCTCCTTCCTTCTTTCAAACTTTTAAATATACTCAGGAGTATTAACATCCTCCATGTGAAAAAGCATGAAATAAAGATAGTTCACAATATTGTGCTACTTATTTTCACATCCAACATCTGCCATTATGGGCTACACCCACTCAGCGCCTTCATACTACATATGCAATTTTCACATGAACTTCTCAAGGTCATTGATTCTTTTGCTGCTTCAAAGCAGCAGACTTGTCCTTGTGACAAGATTATTTGCAATTACTTTCCCTTGGACTATGCCACCTGCACTGTACAAAAACAAAAAAAATCCCTCAAGTAAAGCAGTGCTTCAAAATGCATAAGTTGATCCTGCCTTCACAGTGATTTGGGACCACAGAAGTACAAATTCAGGACTAGAATTTGTTTTAAAATGCACTCAAAGAAACTGAGCAATTCCACTTAGGTCAGTAGATTAACTCAGGAGTGTAATTTTCTAATCTAGGTCAGACCCTGCTCCACAAATTTACATTACTGAAGTCCAAGCCAATCTGTTTTCCCACTAATATTAATAGGATCAGACTTTACACATCTATTTCTGTTACTCTTGATAAAATTATAAATTGAATCAATAGGAAGTCAAAATGCATTAGAGTTGCTTTCAAAGCAAATGGGTTTTTTCCAGCTTAAACAAGAAGCCTTTCTTTGACTTGCATTTCCTTCAGAATTAGACCATGCTCAACATATATACATGAAGAGCCTTGCACATAATCCACAATTAATTATGCACTTACTTGGAATCTTGAGGTGGATTCAAGAAGCATTTTATATCAGTATATCTGCTCGGAAATCATTCCTGATCGGTCTCTTACCTGCTGAGTAAGGTCTTCCTTTTTGTTCATGTCCACTTCATTCTAGTTCAGGTCACCATTAGAAATGGCCTAGTAAAAATCTAGTAGAAAGACATCCCATATTTATAGGCACAGTTACAATAAAGGTTAGTTCAAACAGAATTGCTGTAAAGTTCTTTTCCCAGAAGGCCACACAGACGATGAACCATGAAGAGCAATCCCAACGTGTCATGACCAAGAGCACTGCTTTCTGGAACCGAGTTAAAGTAGTAAACTGACAAACACACATTATTAGCTGCCTGCCTGGAAACAAAGACAACTGAGTATAAAACTGTTTTGCTTGACTTTTCTCCTCACAAAAGGCTTTTGTCCTGTAACAAGCCATTTCTGTTCTGGAATAGAAGCTATTGTTAGGCTCCTTAGAGGTAAAACCTATGCTGGGCATTATAACAGTGGTATGTTTTTGAGGCACATGAACAGGGATTTGAAAGGCACAGCACACTGCAGGAATAACATGCAGCACCAGCCTGTAATTCTAGATGCTTGCATGTTGTTAATTAATATTGGTACACCTGGTTGTATTAGGACTAGGGAGGGGTCTTGTTTTGCATTAGATCTCTAAAAATATTTCAAAGATTAGACAGTGAAGCTTATCTTTCTTATGCTTTTTTATTTAACAGGTTTAATATGAATTCAAATGAGTTTGTTTAACTGTCATTTCATTCAAGTTCCTTTAGCTGCCATAACTTTACAGGATGACCATATTGTGTGTGCCTAAAGCAACTCTTCCCAAAAAGCCATCACTCAATAAATTCAAGCAAACATGAAATTCAGATTGGCTTTTAACTACATGAAAACTCAGGTTCGGCATTTTTTTTAATAATTACAAAACAATAAAATTAAAAAATAAAAGTTTCTTAAAATTACTCCATCAAAATAATGACTATACATCAGGAGCTATAATTCATAAAAATCTTAGGCATTAACAGTCAAATATATAAATATAAGTGCCCAAGTCCCAAATTGCGATTCTGAAAATCCTTCCTTTTCTCTGGAGGTACTGAAAGGCCAGAGATCCTATATTTGTGACTCCTTTTGTGCAATTTCTGTAATTCTCCTGTTCTGAAGTGCTCCACATGTCTCTGAAAAGAGCAGGCAACAACTAAAGTTTATTAGTACTTGAGAAATAGGCTTACTCATAAGATTTGACATTTTGTCAACCAGACATTAAAAAAATCAACGCCAAGTACTCAGTAGGATCAGGCTCCTGCAAGACAGATGGGATGTAAATAAGCATTTTGCTTTCAGAATACTTTTTCCAAAAAATGTTGGCCTCAGACTGTCAACATACAACAGTAGACACAACTGCACAGTTCCTCTTTTAAGCAATTTACAGGTGCCACTGACTTACAGCTTGCCATAGCAGAGTTACTTGTGAGTCTGTGTTGGGATGAGCTGTGCCAAAAGGACAACACTTCTGAGCAGGACTACTCAGACCAAATAGTCTGAGAAGCAGAGGCCAAACAGAAACAGGTCTTCTGGCTTTCCATTTTTACCATTTTGAATGCAAGCATGAACAACCTCAGCTTGTTTGAAAAGGACACAATCCAGGTTAGAAATCTCAATTGTCAGAGAAAAAAATATTCTTCACAACCAGGGTGGTCAAACATTGGTAAAGGTTCTGCAGAGAGGCAACAGGTTGGATCTCCATCCTTGGAGATGTTCAGAATTTGATTGTACAAGGCCCTGAGTAACCTGAGACAAGTTCAAAGTTGTTTCTGATCAAGCCTGGTAACTACCATGGATACTATCCAGAAGAAATTATTCTATGATTATATATCTGATTAATTTATACATTTTTAAAATAATTACATTTTTGCAAGTACAACATATCTCTACTTTGGATTCCTTTCTACTCTGTTCTGTTCTGCCAAACAGGTCATAAAGACAAGAAAGAACAACCTCTGCCTTAAACAGTGTAGTTTTTGAGGCACCAATTGTGCAAACTTCATTAGTTACAAACCATCTTTTCATTAGCACTGGAGGGATCAACTATTTCAAGTACTTATTGGTTCTTCCTAAAAGAAGTGTTGTTTTGTTTTGCTTTGTGGACAGAGTGAAATAGGAGAGGGAGGGCATTCTCTGCCAACACATGCCTGCAAGATGCTGTTGGTTTCAGTAGAACTGTGCTGACTGGAGAATCTGATACAGAAAATGATGGAAGCCCATTTCACATCTACCACAATACACAGACTACTGCAAAGAGCACCATTTTGTCAGTAATTCTCATTGTTTTCCCACCTTTGGCATATAAGATAAATCAGATAAATCTACTATAGCTGCATGAGAAACACTGAGGAGTTTGCAAAAAGAAAAAAAAAAAAACAACAAAAAAGAGGAAGGCATTCTGGGAGGGAGAAGTATTTTGTCAACAGAGAGAAGGGAAGATAAAATGAATGGAATTGTATTTATTTTACATTTATCATCAAATTCTTCATGAGAAACATTATAAGTGGTGAAATCCAAATTCCTGAAAACCCAGTTTAGCACTGTCTGTGACAGAAAGGGTCAAAAATTATGGGGCAAAGCCTGCTGCTTGATCAGGAACACAACTGTGAGAAGCAGCCATGCCGTGCTCATCCCACTGACCTCATCTCCTGGCACGGGGATGGGCTGGAGCAAACCTACCTCTCAGGCTCTTCACAAGATGTTTGTCCCATGTTTTCTCCCCTCCTGCTTTTCCACTTCATTACGGAAGCACCTTTTCCAGTCTTTAAAGCCTTCAGGTAGGTGTAGCCAATTTTAATTCCTCTTCCTTGCTAGGAAGTCTTGAGATGGTTTCAATCTTAACATTAGCATCAATGTTGTAAAAAGTGGGTTTTTCCAGGTTCTACTGTCTACAAAACTGTATTTGACATCATTATTAGTAAACACAGTTCCACAAGAGTGTTCATGTAGACTAGTATTTTGATAGCAATATTCTTTGTGTCATCACGGGAAAGGGAGATTCAGAAGAATAGCCCAAATGAATGTTTTCTAGCAGAGAAACAGAGAGTTACACAAAATGATCCTCTTATTTTGGAGTGTAGAACTGATACCACGAGCTTGCCTAATTCTTTAATTTAAATATGCTGGGCTTCAACCACCATTTATCAAATACTAATCTAAAAATCTAGACAGTTCAAAAATACAACACAGAACAAACATCACAAAAGCAATTGCTTAATACTTTAACTAGAGATACTTTGTATGCACTGTCTGTGATGAATAACTGGTAATGAGAAAGTGCAAACTGCTCATTATCCCATTAGTGGCTCTTCAGCAGATAAAAAAGAGACACAGCTTCTCTGACAGCTGCTGTGGCAAACAACAGCCAACTCAGGGGAGTCCCGCACTGCTGAGCTGAGGGCAACCTTCAGGCACACAACTTCACCATCATCATGGCTTCGAACTACTGCTGATTCTACCTACTGATGTTAGGGTGGAGGTTTTCATGTATTCTCAAAAAAAAAGAAGTTAAAATTTTCACTGCTTGTACTGTACTCCAATTCAATTTGGTTCTTCAAATGGGGAAATTTCTATATGCCCTGAATTAACATAATTTTAACCAGGAAAGGATAAGGCTTTGGTGCACCCACTAGGAAATTTTTTTTTCCTTACCTTTAGCTGTTAAATCAGAAAAGATTTTCTTTAGTTTCAGGAAACTTCAAAATAAAAAGGCCTTTTAAAGCCTTAGAGTATTCTTATAAGATGTGGAGACTTCCAAAGTGGTGCCAGCTGGCTAGTGCCAACTAACATTCACACTATACAGTACTGTACAGATACACAAGTTAAAATGGGTTTTGCCCAGAGCTATCTCAGGAGCATTTGCGAACAGACTCTTAAGCTCCTCAGTGCCAAGGCTGGCAATTACACAGCTGACAAAATGAGACATTCACTAAGTCTCTCCCACACCACCATAAACCTGTAAAATTCAGTACCAATACCTAAAGGTATCTTTCTCAGGTAACATCTGGAATCTTAAAACAAGTCTGGAGGAAGTTATCTTTAAGGTTATCTTTGGAACAATTTTCAGCATTTTACAGTTGAAGAGGAATTCTGTATTGGGTACTTATGCTTACTTTAGTCTTCTGATGATTAAAACTTGACCCAAGATATATTAGCCTGATGTATTTGCACTACTGTACCATAACTCCAGTATTCTTTATTTTTATCTCCTCAGTAAATCTGTCCACTCTCAAAGTAAATTCTTCTCTATGTTGTCTGCATGCACAGAGCACTCTATTTTATTTGTATTCATATGTATTTATTCCTTTTTCTTCAGCAGATTATTTGTGTTGTTCAGACAGATCATATATTCTTCTTTCATTCAATAAAGTATACTTATCTAGGGTACAGTAATATGGTTTGAAATCAACTTGTGCCTGTGTGGATTTAAATATATAATTCTGCTCCCTATACTTGATTAACAATCATGCTCAAATGCTTAATGATTCAAAGCTGCATCAGGAGAGGCTCAAACTCGATAGTAGGGAACATTTCTTTACTAAGAGGGGATTAAGCACTGAACAGGTTTCCTAGAGAGGTGGTCAGTACCCCAAGCCTGTCAGCATCTGACAGGCACTTGGGCAATGCCCTTGATAATATGCTTTAACTCTTGTTCAGTCCTGAAGGGGTTGGGCAGTTGGACTAGTTGGACAGTACATCCCTTCCAGCTAGGACTATCCCATCCCATCCCATCCCATCCCATCCCATCCCATCCCATCCCATCCCATCCCATCCCATCCCATCCCATCCC
>JAWWMO010000121.1:89197365-89263056 GCA_035047845.1 Dendrocincla fuliginosa | reverse complement strand
CATCCCATCCCATCCCATCCCATCCCATCCCATCCCATCCCATCCCATCCCATCCCATCCCATCCCATCCCATCCCCTTCTAAATCATTCTTTTCTAATTCAAACAACTTCTGCTGCTAAATGAAGAGGTGACAAAAGTGCCTAATCTTCATTGTTACAATTGTTCTGCTTGATGTAAACTGACTAAAAAATCACTGCGTCGGATAAAGAGTATTAAAAAAAAAGCTTAAATATATATCACTAGTGAGCGATTTTTCCAGATAGACCAACAGGTTTAATCTCTGCCTTGGTAAAAATGATATATTTTATGTTGAGGTTGTTTTGTATCTAGCTTTTCTACCAGTCACGTTTTGAATCCTATTAGCATAGAATAGATGTAGTGGGTCCCTTCCCTTTGGATGATATTCTTTCAATACAAGGGGATTACACCATGATCTCATTCACATCAGGAGGAACTCAATGATAGCTACAGAATTTCACCAAAATTATTGGAATGACAGTAACTATATTCCAAATCAAACACTTCAGTATCTTCAGTACTCATGAGAAAGATGCATCAAGGGCCTTTCTCTTCTAGTCCCCACAACATCTGGCCTGTGAGACATAAAGGAAAAGCAAAAAGTCATTCTATGTTTAGTTGTACTTTGACAAAAATTGTCTTCAAATGCTTTCTGAATTAGGAGCAAGAAATCTAAACCAATCATAAGAAACAGCAGCAAACCGATCATAGCTGTAAAAATGCAAGCCTAATTGCATGAGTTTAACCAAAATTAATGTAAATATTCTTTTTTTTCCCTAGGAATCACTGAAATCAGAATACAGTTCTGATTAAATTATAGAGAATCAATGGTCCTAAGAAATTTTCATGTTTTCCAGAATTCTCATAGGGAATAGCATGAAGACATATTATGAACAGCACTTAAGAATATTACAACAACTGTCACTAAAGTTTTGCATTTTCTTGGAGCCCCAGTGTGCCTGAAAAAGACAATTTAAGAATCTCTGCTTTCATCTAAAATATATATATCTATGATATTTTCAAGGAAGCTTTGAAAGAAAGCCAGTGCCAGAGGAAACCAAAAGGATAAGAGTACTAAATTCCTAACCTTTCAATCCCAGCTGGTAATTTAGCAACATCAAACAGAAAATAGTTGTCATGTTCTCTCGTTACATTAGGTGGCACCATCCTCACAGATTTATGTCTATGTAAAACAGCTGCTGTAGAAGATTCCGTCTGAAATCGAGTATGAAATACCGTGATAAAAGGAGGTGCCTGATTTGCAACTAATAGGAACATCTTACATTACTTAGACAAGAGGGAGTACTCAGTTTCCGTGTAAAAGATAACTCAATTGCAGAAGAAAAGCTACAAGAAGTAGCTAGCAGAAAAGTAGAAATAGCAAGGGATTTAGTAGTAAACCCTGCTATGTAATAGGCTTATTACAAAACCTGCAATGCACTCTTCATCTCTAAGGAAGTTCTGTTCTCAGAAAAATAATAGCTAAAACCCACTTATGATTCAACTTATTCAGCTGAGTTATGACAGTTTGCCAGGACTCTTTTATTCTTTACTTACTAATAGAGGAATTTCTCAAAGAAGCTGACAGGTTACCAATTCCATTTTGCAACATTCATCACTATTTCACAGTGTGATTCTCCTTGTGTTAAAATGAAGTCAGAACTTTTTTAACACCTTTAGAAAAGGAATGAAGGAGGGAATAAGTGGTAACAACAACCAACATCAAATTCAAATAAGATCAGCCCCTTCTAAAATCATCTACATGTCAGGTAAGGTATGGACTTAGGCACGGATATCCAGTGTCTCTAGGTGGTGCCCCAAACCCAATGGAAATAAGAAAGAGGTTCGCTGAAAGGAAAAAAACCCAAAACAAAACAAAAAATGAAAAAACAAAACAAAACAAAAAAACCAAAACACCCTTTATATATTCTTAAACACAGTTCTACTAAATTTTTTCATTCTAAGGTACTTCAGCAGTGTTCCAGCTGGATGTACTCTTGTTCCCATGCAGTTAATTTGCCATCACAGTTGAAAATATCATTACAAATAAATTATTACAAGACTCATGACACTAGTGCTCCTGGTATGGAAGAGAACTCTTGGAAGAGCTACCCTTGAAAGTTCAGTGTTTAGTTTTACCAAATTTAGAAAATCCGATACAGTCAAACAGATAGAAACAGAAATATTTCAGGACCCCAAAAGACATTTGTTTCTTTTTCATTGTTCCATCTGTACTTTAACACACTATGAGCTTATTAAATCCATTTAAGTAACCTCTTTTTCATGGCCTTTGTAGTTAGGGTCAAAATTGTAAAGGTAAATAGATGCTATTTGAAAGTTTCATCCAGATATCTTACAGCTCTTATTGCTGATGATACTCCAATATGAAATTTCACTTCAGTGTGAACTCATGCCCTTTGCTAGTGTTCACAGAGACAGGTCACACAAACAGCCTGTGACTTAAATGGGAGTTAGATTACAAAGTTGGAGGTTTTTAAATCTTCTGTGAAGCCAACATGCAATTTCAGATACCAGGAACAAACAAACTCTGAATCCCATTACAACTGGTGCTGGTTGGTGATGAGGTGCTTTTCATAAACTCTTAAGATTTAACCCAGTGATGATAAATATCCTTGCACTCTATGTCAACATAAAAAAGCTATGACAATTCAAAGTTATGACTCAGGGTAAGTGATTTAGGTAAAAAGTATGTTAAAGTATGGAAGGCCCTAAATACCTAGCTCTAACTGTGTCTTTGGACATGCAACATAGTATTTCAGTACCAAGTAAGACTGGACTAATTACAGGACATACACACTCTGTTTTCTTGCTCATATAGCTACTTCAGAGCTGAATTAAGGATGACTGATCTATTCGTTAAGAAAAACCAAAAACAAAACCAAAAACTTGTCTCAAATTAGAGCAACAAACGTTAGAACACATTGCAAACCAACTGAGTATGCTTTCTTCTCTCAAGGAAACCGAAGTGTTTTCATGGATAATGCAGCAAAATCTTGCTGAAAATACTTTTAGAAAGCAAGGGTTATCAGGTAATTCTAAAAGTGCCCTTCTGAGCTCCTTCATACTGACTGTAAGAGCCTTCATAGAGCAGACGTGACAGGATTTTCAGTCAATTGGAAAATGGAAACATGTAGCTGCCTAATGCATGGTATTTATAAAAGTTACAGGTAATCTCGATATGTTTTCAATAGAGAAAACCACAGTAGTCCTGGAAAACAGATTTACTCCCACACACCTGTGTATTATTACACACCTGTGTAATAATACTGTCCACACCTAGAAGGCAGAGGAAAGAATGAGAGACTTGTTCTGTAGTGTATGTTACTGGGACTATATTTGCAATTGTGAAAAAGAGGCTTGGCTGTAAAAAGACAACCATATCAGTTAGAAGTAGTTAATATGTACATAAGCACATACTGCAGTATAGAATATAGTAAATACTTCTTCTTGCTGCAATTTTGCACCTTCACTTGAGAGAGGTACCAGCAGTGGATTTGACTCTCATTTATTATAAATGTCATTTGTCACAGTGCTTCAAGCAAACATCCTCGAGGCTGAGCCAGTGAATTAAAGACTCATTACCTATAGGAGGAAAGGAACTGGACAAAGTGAGGGTAGGTATGCTGCCTCTGATGCCTTCTAATATGCAGAATTAGCATTTCTACCCTGACCACTGAAAGACACTGGGTCAAGGCTATACAAATAAATTTATATATTGTCATTAGTGTTTGTTTAATCCATGAGGATTATTTAAATCATGACAGGTGTCGAGACAATGGTATGGAAATTTCCATGTGCAAAACAGATCAATGGATTGAAGGCATATCACAGAATCAGTTTGTGAGGCTCTCTAATAGTTCACTTGCGGCCCATTTCCCTTCCTTGCCCATAGTGGACTGCATTTTGTACATCCTCACATGCCAGGTGGCATTCCATCATGTAGTGCCTGGGCAGAGGGCTCAGCACAGGCCTAGAACCATTTCTAATACATAGTTTATCAATACCAAACCCATTTTGGAAGGCACAAGCTGTTAGACATAAGAGCATGAGTCAAGCAGTTCCAGTCAACCGCAGGATACAAGAGCTCTTCTTGGCCATATTTATGTACTGATTGACATTTAGTTTGACAGTCCTATGTGGGAAAAAAGAGGTAGAAATGGTATGACACATAGGAGATGATCAAATGTGCAGCTCCAATGATCTCTGACATGACCCTCTGAAAGAATTCAGTTGCCAGATGATTTCCTGCAACTCTGGTAAGAGCAGTGAGGGACTCACCCCTCTATGCCATAGTCCAGAGGTCATAACTTAGCACACTTTGAATCTCTGTAAGCTTTTTTTTTAATGAGTTGAACAACATTGACATAGATTGGTAAATAAAGGCATTGCATAGATGTAATTTCTGATTGATCTTCTTCACTGCCTTATTAGGCCAGTTCACACCTAACATGCTTCTGTCTCCCCCAAGCTACTCACAGTGTCATAGGCAAACTCCAATATCCAGTTCAGAGTCTCAGACTTCCACTCACAAAAAACTCCCTCTACCCTGTAGCTATTTTTAATGATGAATACTTTTTGTCGACACTTGCATCTTCCATAAGTATTTAACTGTCCTTTCAAACAGAATTCAGAGAGGTATGAGAAAAGACTCCCTATTTGCTTTGATAGAGGTGCCAAATCCCCACTTCTTTGGTACTACTTCAGTGTAATTTAGAAAATACGGATTTTTTCCAGTGATCCATATAGCACATTGATCTAGTCAAGCATAAGAACTCTAGATGTAGGAGCCCGAGGCAAAAGTCACTACAAAAAGAGCAAAGAGGAACCTGACCCGCGTTTCAGTGAAGACTCCAAGGTGAAGTGCATGAACAGAAGTGCATTGCAATTCTTTCCTCTCTCAGTCAAGCACTACTTTGTGTTGCTTCCCCTTCTAGGTGGAGAAGGCCAATATAGGATCAGAATATAGGATCAAAAGTGTTCCAGGACACGGAAAGGTTTTCTGAGTTTCCCCAAAGCTGGTAACAGAAACATATTTACTCTGTTGGAAAAGTACACATAATACACCTTATCAGCTAAGAATAAAGCAACAGCCTGAAGTAACAAAGAAGTTTGCAATGATCTGTAGTTTCTGTAAAAGATATCTATAAAGTCTAAAGCTTCAGCTTTCTCACAACTTTCCCAAACGTGTATGAATTGCAATTGACATAATTACTAAGACTTTGAAACAGATTGGTATGATTTTCACAGGTATGAAGGAAGCCTTATGTTTTACATGAGAGCTATCTCTCTGCCAAACAAAATATTAGCAGGATTGTGCTGGAGAATTTTACAAAATAGGTCTCAAAGTATTAACATGAACAAAGTGGTAACTTCGTTCCTACAGTCATTTACTGAAGGAACTGAATTATTTGGCTGAAATATTATGGAATTCAGCCAGGGGCACAGGAAAGATATAAATAATTTGACTTAAACTTGGTGCTTCAAAAAGGTATAAACTATTAAGATCAGTATAATGGGAATGGAGGCTGTTTTCCCTGGTGTCTTCAGTGGTGCATAATAAGTTGTGCTGCTCACACCATATGTAACAGACATACAGAATTCTCCTACTTCTCATTCCATTACTGTCACAGGGAAAATGATCTTTTAATAGAAATACCAGAACAGTTTAAAAGGTCATTAATGACCCATTCCATATAATAATCACTTATTCTCCACATAGAATTAAATTTTAATTAGGAGCTCAAGAAGCAACTAGGAAATAAATATCATCTGAGGATATTCATGTCATTATTCTCTAGGGTATCTCCAAAGCAGACTACAGTCCTCCCAGCCTGTGAGAGAGCAGAAAAGATGGGAGGAGTGAGAGATCCACACCAGTCCTTCCTGAATGCCAGCTGAATGTAACAAGATTTACATGCCACTATGACTCAGCAACAACAAACCTGCAATTTCCTGCAGGCTTTGGACATTTGACATTAGAATGACTCATTGCCCATATGGAGAGTTGAGGAGTCATTTACACAACTGCACCATTAAAAAGCAGCATCTTTAGAAGTGTTTAAAGGAATTCAGGAGCAATAGCTGTAGTTTCCAAGGTGACCCTTTTCTTATAACTTTTTTATTATTGCAGTAACCTCCCTGTGATTGTTTCAACAATGACATACAGCTGTATGGCACTGGTTGTGGCTCCCCAACTCTTACAAAACCGCACTTCATCTTTTCTTAGAAGTTCTTATGGCACCATCTTTTCCGCAAAATCTTTGATATTTGGCAACACTAGAATAACTAGCACACAAATATTTTAATGCAGGGGTCATCACTGAATTGTGGTGAAAGG
This sequence comes from Dendrocincla fuliginosa, assembly GCA_035047845.1. NCBI lineage: Eukaryota > Metazoa > Chordata > Aves > Passeriformes > Dendrocolaptidae > Dendrocincla > Dendrocincla fuliginosa. The sequence goes on along the minus strand of JAWWMO010000121.1, from coordinate 89,256,679 downwards.
GAGCTGAGCCATATCCTACAGGCCTTGGCAGTTTACACGGCTAAGAACAAGAAGCAGATCCCCCTGCACCCAGTGAACAGCCTGCCTTCAGCACTTGAGCAACCCTACACTTCCTACCACAACCACACGGCAGGCTTGAGGACCTCCCTGTTCCAAGTGAGGCGTTGAAATTAAAAACACATGCTAAAATACACAAGATTTCTTCACCCATGGTTTGAAAGGTGGTGACAACTATCCATCCTCAGCCAACAAGTCCCACACAGAGCACAAATTCCTTCCACAGAATCATTGTTTATTACGCCTTCTGCTTCATAAAGGTATCTAAGCACTAGCACATGGGCAAATATTGCCACAAAAAATAACAGACCCTTATTCTCCAAAAGTCACCTACACTAAGCTTTGATATGAGTGGTGTGAAAGACAAATGTGGGTTCAAATCTGACAATGGAGGTTCTTAAGCTGTCACATATCAAGAGCCTTTGGTCACCTTTTCAAACCAATAGATAAGGAACTCTGATTTTTGTACATCACAGGCTTGAACACAACACACAATACCATGTGAAAAGTTTCAGTGCTTGGTTGGTTTGCTTCCAGAAGAAAATTTGTTTCTACTAAACACTAATTTGCGATAATTTTTCATGTGGGATGTTGCATTTTCACTGAAATTCATGAGGAAAACAATGGGATATGAGCAGCTGGGCTGCAGTTCCCACAAGGCATGAAAGTAGCATTCCACAAAAAAAACCCTGAGTTTTAAACATAGAAGTTTGAGGGTGAAAATTGACAAGATTGAGCTCACACCTGTAGCATTCAGCTTTTTGAAAGGCCAATACTTTCTTCAAGGGAAAAAAATCCATCCTTCTACTAATTCTGCTTCCAAGTGGTAGCCTGCACGATTTGGAAATGTTACTAGGCAATGGCAGGACAGCAGAGAACAAATTAAACAAAATTCTCTTCTCAGTGTACTTTAACTTGCCTATGAATTTTAAGAGAAGAAATTGTTTCTACTTTTTCTTACTTAGCCTGCATCAGCTCCTTTCTTTATAGTTATAATGAATTTTTAGAGGCAAGATGACCTCCCTGAAGAACACGGTGTTTCTGCCCCTGCTAGTCAATGGTTGCAAGTGTTGAAAATACAACCCTTTTTTTTCTTTTCTTGGCAATGCAAGAAACTTTTATATTTGCTGTTTATGTTTCACGCCTATCTAAAAGCATCTTTTCCAATTCTCTGTTACTGATCAGACCTGAAAGGAGGTCTAAGGAATTTCATTCATTCTGGTTTAATCTATGGATAACTAATACAATCCAGATCTCAGGTTTGCACGTTATTGAATGTGTGACTCAGCTGTCACGGCTGCTTCCATTCTGGTCTGTCCATACCTTCAGCCTGTGTTTCTGGGTTTGCCTGCAGTGTGTGTTTGACTGCCCCAGGCAGATGTTCCTCATTTTGGCTTCTCTCTTCAATCTCATAACTAAGCCTAAAGCGAGAACATAAAAGAAAGCAAATACTCCAGGAGTGTGATGGAAAAACAAAGCTTTCTTAGAGATCATTAACCTGCGAACCTATTTAATCAGTCAAGAAGATTCAATGGTACCATGGAACATGGGAAATATTTGAGACTTATAAAGTTTTATTATGATACAAACTTTTGGCTGATGAGATTTTGTATGAAATTCTTTAATAAATATTTAGGAGAACAGATTTTTCACTGTACAGCTCAGAGACTTTGTTATGGCTTGCACCAGACATCCTGTGCCTGGAACTAATAAATAGTTGCAATCACAAAATTTAAAAAGCAATATTGTAGATTCTTATAGGAGTCTTCCTTTCCAAACCCCCTTCATGCTACTGAAATGCCTTTTTCTCCACTAAAATCAGAAGTTTTATCAGAAGTAGCTTGATATAGATTATCTATACTATATCATTGCTGTATCAGTTTATGGGATAGGGAAACCATGGCACACAAGAGGCACCCCTAACTAATCTGTTCAAGAAATGACAATGAATAATTGTTTTGCATATCTGAATGAAATCCACTACTGTGCACTGAATATAACACTTTCAGACAACCTCTGTTGCTTTGTGGAAAAATTTCTTGAGAAAAACATTCTTTTTACGATGCAGTTATATGATTATTTTATTTTTATTATGAATCTTATTTAAATTTTTATGAAAATAAACATATGCATGAAAACAGAATTTTTTTTATTTGAGAATTATTAATAATGCCACCATGTTTTTGCATTAATTTAATGATTTTTACATTTGAAGAGCAATTATACATTTGTTATTTACTGCTAACTTGTTACTAGTTCCCATAATACTACAGCACAAATGTTTTTTTTTCCATGAACATCATAAAGATATATGTGACATTGCAAGAGAGTCTCATGAAAAATACTATTGTCACACACATGTTTATGATAATTTTATATGGGAGATAAATGAGTGCCAGGAGTTGAACTTTCACACAACTGTTTCTAATAAAACTGAGGAAGAACCAGCACAGCACAAAAACTTACTGCATTCAGACTCTGTTGTTTCCTGCAGTCCTGCTTTGGAGTTTTAATGTCATGTGTGTGAATCTAGGGTACAGGAATATGGATACTGCCTGTAGAAGACACCAAAGGAAAAAAAACTTATTTTACTAATTTGTTTTCATTTCCTTGCACAAGTTGGGGCAGCCATTTCAAAACTGCCACAAAGACAGAAGCATTTTTAGAAATTAATTTTCTATAAGAATAAATCATATTGCTAGTTTTTAGTGAGCAAAACAGCATTAGGAAAATGCCTCCATCTTTGACATTTTTGTGCCTAATGAAGCTTCAGACACTTAACATTAATTTAGAGGCACAATACTGTAATCAAAACTACCATCACTTTCATCTTCACTGTCTCATAATCAAGGTTTTGAACCCAGTATTTACCTTTCAAGTTCAGTCTTCTTTTTGTGAATACAGATTAACTGCTGTCAAAGATGTAAGAGGAAGTAGGGCCATATCATATGTCTTCACTATGATGTTTTCTGTCTCTCAACACAGGCATAACTTAATCACCTTAAAAAAAAACCAGTTACTGATGCTTGAAATCCACATGAAAAATGGATCATATGTCACAAAATAATGTTTTCTTTACATTTATCAGTACATCCTCTTAGACATAAAGCAAACATTTCATCATTCATGTCTTTCCTTTTTCTTTACTAAGGCAGGATTTCCATTTGAAGCATTTCCACACGATTTCAAGTATCCTACAAACTCATTAAACAATTCCTCAAAAGCTTGCCAAACTCCGTGTCAACAAGTCTAGTTTCAGGGATATCAAAGAGGATCTTCTAGTTAGTTCTTCCTTCCCCCAAAAATGTTTCTATGTGCTTGAAAAAATAAAATTCTTTTTGTAAAAACCTACACCTTCTACTTGTGCAGGCCTTCTGAAATTCACCTGCCTAACAATTCTGCCTCTCAGTTTTTGAAGCTAGAACCTAAAATTACTGCAGAAAACCAATTCTTTTTCATGAGAAAATAAAACAAAACAAAAACAACCAGAAAAAAATGTAAAAAAACATATTTAATCCTATGGTAAGGTAGAAGTTTTGGAGCGCTGAAATATCTACCTCTGAATGGTTTTACTGCCATGTAAATGAAATCTTGGCCTATCTCTCATCAATGTACCTTCTCTAGGAAGTTTTCCACTCTTAATGTTTCACAAAGGTAATTTGCCTACGAAGTTTGAAGGTCATGGCCAAGTCACCAAATTGTGTTTTCTGGCTGATTAAGTTGTGGGACACTTTTCAGTGAGCAGATCTGAAAGCATCCTATGCAAATCTTCAGTCAGTTCAAACCTGGGAATGCCTCAGCTTTCCCCAGCCTCCATCTGAAGGCAACCTGAACACATGGTCCAGAACATGGTCCCCCTGCACACCTGCAGTACTCCAGCCTGTGCTGTGGGTCCTCCAAGGGAGTGCTTCTTTCCCCCTGATAAGACGTAGCTGAAGCCGGTGAATACAAATTAAGAAGGAATTTTGTTTGAACAGTTTATAATGGCAAACACAATTTCTGCAAAATCTGGATGTTCCATGAAAAAATTATTTTTTAATGAAAAACACTGAAATGTGATCATTCCCTTTATCATGAACATCAAGTTGTTCCTTGCTTCATAATGAACTCTAATAATGCCTTAAGGAGCCTTGTGATCTAGAAGCTGTTGTTCCCCTTTCTCTCCTATGAAGCTTCCTGGATAGACTCCATTTCCCAGGATTACTGGAAACATCCTTTACTAGAGTGAAGAATGGCAGTTCTTTATCAGAACACAGATCTCATACGATGAGTTTTTAACTCTATTCCTCTTTTCCTCTCCTTATTGGACCATATTTCTGATGTTGAGTACTGAGACATTGAGGGCTGTAAAGTCTTCAGGCATTGTGGGGACTTTGAGAGCCATGAATTCCAGACCAGTGTACCTTCCCTATAGTAAACTCACAGCATCAGTTGAGCACGATGTCAGCTATAGAGCACCCAAGTGCTGCCTTTACCCTAAAGACTGGATATAAAATAGAAATCATACATCATGTTTTCTGTGCCTTCAGGTTTCAGTTCAGTCACCCATCTGGAAGTCCTGGATCCACTTATGGATAGTAGCCACACAGTTCCCCCAGCTTCAAAGAATCCAGGACCCAGCAGCCACAGAAAACCAACAGAATATTTTGACCTGTGGTTGAGGTCAAAAAAGAGGAAAAACACTGCTCATGGGCAGAGTCCACTTCCTATTTTTACTGCTTAGGACTATTAATGCAGGGTATAGTATTAAATCTGGACAGCTAGATAGATGGGACAAGACCAACAGAATGAGGTTCAACAAGATCAAGTGCCAGGTCCCGCACTTTGGCCAAACAATCCTATACAGCACTCCAGGATTGAGAAAGAGTGGCTGGAAAGTTGCCCAGCAGAACAAGAGGTGGAAGTGCTGGTCCCTCTAAGATTAGCTCAGTTGGTAAGAGCAAGACACTAATAACACCAAGGTTGTGGGTTTGACTCCAGTATGGACCATTCACTTCAGAGTTGGACTCGATCCTTGTGGGTCCCTTTCAGCTCAGAATATTCTGTGATTCTGGTCAACAGCCAGCTGAGCATAAGCCAGCAGTGTGCCCAGGTGACGAAGAAGCCCAAGGGCATCCTGGCTGTACCAATAATAGTGGGGGCAGCAGGACTAGGGAAGTAATTCTTCCTCTGTACTTGCCAATAGTGAGGCCACACCTCAAGTCCCGTGTTCAGTTTTGGGCCCCTCAATCCAGGAAGGACATTGAGGTCCTATACTGTGTCTAGAGAAGGGCAACAAAGCTGGCAAAGGGTCTAGAAAGAAAGTGCTATGAGGAGCATCTGAGGGAGCTGGTATTGTTTAGACTGGAGAAAAGGAACCTCAGGGGTGACTTTATCGCTCTCTACCACCACCCGAAAGGAGGTTGTAGCCAAGTGGGTGTCGGCCTCTTCTTGCAGGAAACTAGGGGCAGGAAAAGAGAAAATGGCCTTAAGCTGTGTCAGGGGAGGTTTAGGTTGGACACCAGAAGTACTTTTTTTCACAGAAAGGGTTGTTAAACAATGGAATGGGCTGCCCAGGGGTGTGGTGGAGACACCATCCTTGGAGATGTTCAAGAAATGACCAGACTTAGCACTTAGTGCCATAGTCTAGTTGACATGGTGATGTTTGGTCAAAGGTTGGACTTGATGATCTTGGAGGTCTTTTCCAACATAAATTACTTTGTGAAATGCAACTTCTTTCACTCTTTAGTCAAACTAATCACTAGTTCAGTAATATCCACTTACGTTATTGATGGATGACTCGCATCCATGACTGAAGTGCCACATATTTCAGTCTGACTCATCACTGTTTAAATTCTGAATTGTTCTGTCTCACAGTTTTTGCAGCTACACTCCTAGTCTTTGCCCACTCACATGAATAGCTTTGCTATGGCCTCATGTCTGCCTCCTCTGTACCTTCCCAGCATCCATGGGCACAAGCCAATGTTTTCTGTCTGGGGCTGTCTGGAAGACTTGCTGCCTCTTCCATGAAAGAGGAGTCCTTGCTCCTCTGGAAAAGCCAGTCACAGCTTTACCACTTCTTGCTGCTGAGCATACACTCAGCTGATCTAAAAAAGCATTGCAAGGTGCTTGAGAATTGGAGCTGCTGGCAAGGCAAAGAAGTGGCAGTCACTCCCTGCTGCCTCCAAGAATTCACATTCTGCAAGGGGGATTTTCCTCTCATTTAAGCTTGAAAACATTCCTGAGAGGAACAGTTTGTCCTCAAGTTGGCACAATGTTGCATTAAACATTTGCCACTTACTGTTCTGCAAGCTGTTAAGCTTCCTGTGAAAGCAATAAGATACCACAGAAGCACTCTTTTGTAAACAGAGTCCTACATAATTTTATTAAAGTACTGTGGCAATACTTTTCTGGGAACAAAACAAGGGGAAGTTGCATCACTATGTGGTCTGAAACTGAGGCAAGGGGAACTATTAGACTAAATTGAAACAGAAAAACAAATCATATTCAACCAGGAAGTCTTTTACAAGGAAGAGCATGTAGTAAGGAAAAAAATACAATTTTAATGCTAAGCATAGGAGATAGGATATGCAGATAAAAAGAGAAGAAGGGGGCAATTTGAGAGTAATCGTGACATGAAATTACAATGAAAAATAAAGAAAAGAAGCAAAACCAGTGGAAATTTCAATACACTCTGAAGAAAAGACTTAGAATTAAAGGAAAAATGTACTTATTACAAAGATTCTGGACAGTATTCCAAGTGAGCAAGAAGTCCTTTCTTTTCTAACTGTACAAGGACACCAGCATCATACTTGGCAACACGGGCCTCTCACTTTGCTAAGGCCGTTGCTATATCCTTACTCACTGAACCGTACAGCTCATTTGAAGTCTCGAATCATAACCCTGTTTGCTATGTGCTTTACAAGCCCCTACTGTTAATAATTCAGTAACAACACAAGAATTAACAGATAAACACAGATGGACATCATTCAGTGAATCCAGGTGGTCCTTTCTAGCCTAGCATCTCCATAAAAATGGGAAAACTGCAACTTTCTTGTTCACCATGACAGACACTGATTGAAAAACATCTGCATCTTAACCACCACCATCTGCACCCCAAATGCAGTTTTTGCAGGTTTCTGTTTTTCTGAATGGGTAAATGTAGCAGAATGATAATCCTGTCCTAGTCTGTATCTCTGCAAAAATTGATCAGGCTGAACCTGCTCAAGAGTTGCCAATTAATTGACTTGCTGGAATAAACCAATTAAAGAACTGCACTACTTTACAGAAGATTAAACAGGCCCTGAACTTCTCTGATACTGAAACTGGCTAGACTAGAATGTCCTAGAATTGAACAGAATGTCTAGAATATCAGTACTAGTGATCATTCTTTCTCTCCAAAGCATGGTAGGCTGCTTTCAAACTGCCTAGAGGGAACAGTGTCTGTTCTGTATTAACTCCCAAGTAGTACCCAAGAACTGCTGGGAGGAGTCTAGATGATCCAGCCCAAACCTGGGACAAGGTTAATGATCGAGCACTACAGATGACTGAATTTATTACTCTGGAAGATTTAGTGAAAGAGACACCATCTGTGGCACTAACCTCAAGGAAATCAGGAGCAATAATTAAGAAGAGAACAACGGTGCTTTCAAGGATTTACTGCAAAAGCACATTAATTGGACTGCACCCCTGCATGTACCAGAGGTAGAAAACCGATCAATACTCCAGAAAGCAACCTCCTAAAGGCATTCTTGTTCAGCAGAACACCACTTGGAAGGGCAAACTCAGGACTGCAAGCACAGAAAATATCTTCTTTTGTCTGTTTCTACAGCAAGGCAGTTGACTGCTGCAGAGGGGAAGGCTGAGGAGGGAGACAAGGGCATCCCTATTTACAGACAAGATTGCACCAGAAGTGCCTGACTTACATAAACAATTTTTTCTCTTGTTTCTGTAAGCAATCCAGCTAGACCACAAATACCATCCTGAGTGCTCAGGTGAAAAGTACTTGCAAGTCATTGTTCTGAGAATATGCTCTGAAAAGCAGACCTCAAGGCTGTGACATCAACCACAGACCTCTGTAGACCAGGACTGGATGCTGGTGAGTCATGGCATGCATAAACCAGCAGCATTTGAGAAGCCCTCCATAACCAATCCAGTAAAATTTATTGTTCTTAATCTGCAATTAAACCTAAACTGATGTCATTGGGAGAATCTCACTCTTAGCCTTTTTATAAGAGTATTTTTAATCTTATTTATCAAATAAATGCATTTTCTGTTTCTGAAATGACATACTTTATTTTTTTTTTCAAAATGAAGCAATGCTTCACTTCACCCAGTAAAGGAGCCAAACCCTAGTTTGTTAGTACTTGGTCTGTGTCCGGCTGAGAAACTAGTTGATACCCTAAATCCTGCCCCAAATAAACTTTTATGTAAAGGTGTGTCTTACAGCACAACTGAGGATTTACATCAACACACTGACTCAGATCCTTTCTGAAACCACAACCAGGTTTATGTTGCTGTAAGAGAGACCAGAGTTGGGCCCCCTCTCTTTCCTTTTTTTTTTTTTTTCTTATAAAAACATCAACTCTAGTTCTAATCTGGACTGCAGAATAAACCCAAAACAACTTCTCCTCTGTCAAGGGAGCTGGCCTGGGGTGGCACCTGGACGGGGCTGGACTGCGCAGTACCGGCAGGGGTAGGAGCGCGCTCAGCAGCGTAAGGAGGTGTCGCTAGGCAACGAAGGTAACCATGGATACCTGTATCCCCGGCGGCCCGTGGATCTCCGAGATTAGTCATTCATCTAGGAAAACATGTTAAAATAAATAAATAAAAATTAATGTGTCACAGTGAAACACTGTCTCTGCATAAATGCTATTGTAATGACGAGATGCAATTTAATAAACCTTACTTTACTGGGACCTGTTTGCTCCACCTCAAGACTCAGAGAACTCTAGGTCATAGAATCATAGAATCACAGAATGTTTTGGATTGAAAGACACCTGAAAGGTGCTCCCGCCATGGGCGCCTCCCACAAGACCAGGTTACTCAAAGCCCCTTCCACCCTGGCCTTGAGCACTTCCAGGGATGGGACATGGTTGCTCACTTTCATATATTTTGGGCTGCAGCACAGACCTTTGGCCAAGGGTCATATGTTTTTAAGCCCTTCAATAGGGAAATACTCTGGAGCTTTAAATGCTACAAGAAGAACAGTAGAGCTCCTTTACATATAAATTGCCCAGTGAGACTGACTGTCCCTTCCCCAAAAAGGTGACATTGGTGTTCAGTTGGTACGTATGATTGCTTGCTGATTAATACCAAAGTTTCAGTAATCATATGCCCACAGCTAATGCTCTCCCACATGTCATTTTTCATGTACTGGAGATTTCCAATTAGCAAAGGCAGCTCAGAGAGAGCAGCATCCTGGAGGCCACAGCCACAGGGACAAAGAGCAGCCAGGGTCACCAGCACCTTCCTTTCAGCTCTTGCAGAAATGCGATTGTGTAAATACACATGCATGATTATAACAAAGCCAGAGAACCTTCAAAATCCTTGGCAGTCCCTGGCCTCTACACCCTGAGCAAAATTCCCTCCCAGTTCCAAGCCTGGGAACCCATTACACCCTACACTTATGTGCCTCACTGCACACATACCTGAGATACTGGTATTACCAGTCTCTTTCCTACCACTTCTTTTACCTAATGCTAAATAACTGAGTCAATTAAATCAATCTGTAGTTAGTATAGGCATCACAGGAGCATGGACTTTTTTTTGCACAAGTGGTATAATCAAAGTGAGTAACTCAGTCATTCCCTGTAGGCTCTTATAAACAAATTATTGATTCCTGGGTGTTTTAGGGAATGATGATTAGAATTAGAGTTTACAGGAACAGCTCTCCTTACTTCATCAGAAGAAATTGTAAAAATATATCAAGGAGCTCAGCTGGTAATTAAAAAGTAATCTTTCTTATCACCTGTGATATGCTGGCTACTTTAAATATGAATATAAAGAAATAAGCAAATGAAGTAACGATAATACACGTGCTGTATATATTACCTATCTTTCCTTAATTAGTTTACTTCGTTTACCATTGGAATGAGGCAGGCCCTGTGACTTACTTTAATCTGCTTATTCAACTTCTTTATTAAAATCATGCTTTTCAGCTGTGATCACTAAGCCAAATAATACACAGTACGAGCAAAAAGCTTATGAAAATCTGTATAAACTATTTTGATCAGTCTTAACCAAAAGTTGAATTTGCCTTCAAACAAGGACCCTTTTTTTCTATGAAGCCCTTTAGGAAATCCCATAGCAAATATTCTTAAGCTTAAAAGGTAGCTAGTGAGGATACCATTTGCTTGCTAAAAACATTAAATTTTATTTACTATGTATTTTAGAAAAACAGAGAAAGAAGAAAAAAAATTGTCTGACTCAGCTGTACACTTGCAATAATGACACAGCCATAAACTACACTTTGCTCAATCTTGTGGTTGGGTTTCAGTGATGTTGACTTCCTTGGACTAAAGAATTTGGAAATACTCCATAATTGAATAGATTTTGCTTCATGAAGCCTAAACATATATGCACATCCATAGTGTCCTTGCACACATAGTTGCACAGTTAGCAGAGATTCTGATTTAACAATCAGGAAAAGGTCTTTCCTTGATCAGAGATGTAAAGAAGAAATAAAGTGGTTGAAGCCACAGCCAGGAGGGCTATCATTGTAAAAGATGAATCGTAAAAGGGAAAAGTCTCAGATTAGATAATTAGAATTAATATATCTTATAATAAGGTGACAGCCATCTAAAAGAAACCCAAAGAAAGACTGGAACAAGACACCCTATAATGTATGCATATTTTCAAAACCTATTTGATTTAGTAGCTAGGCTGCAAATCTCATCACAAATTTATTTTCACATGACTGCCCAGACTTTCTGCTTTAGACTGGTTCAGAAATGCCTTGGCCTTTCTCCCAGTGTTACTGCATTTCTGCTTACAAAACCAGTCAAAAGCAGAGGCACATCAGACTGTAAAAAAATGAAGGAATAAATTATTTAAGTAAAACAATTACATTCTTGAATATTGAAGCTGACAAACCTTAGTTTCCTTATAGGTCTGTGCCTTATACTTGATCAGCTTTGGCCACACATGCAACACTGTTTTTCACAAACTGTGCTGCCTAAATGAAGTTTTTCATTCCAGGTTCCAGGCTTCTTTTCCACGCACATTTTAATAGAGTATACACTCCTAGTGCAGACTTTAATTAACACAATTCCTCACCTCTAACTGTTCACTTATTGCATAAATCTTGGAGCTTAATTATTTTTGAAATCTCTCTACTACTTTGCTAAATGTAGTAGAAATCAGGTAGAATTTTCCAGTTATTAGGGAAGATTCAGAAAATCACCATATATGCAGAATTATGTCATTTCTGTTTGACAAACACAGAAACAAAAACCCCTAAACATAAAAAAGATAATTAAAAATGTGGATTCCAAGAGGGTTTGGACTATACTAATCTGAAGGTTGCTACATCAAACTGTCTGCACTGTAAAAGATGCAGAACTGGATTTAAAATGTGAGTGTTCCTGGACTTTAGAACCTGGGACTGCCCATAGGAATCTACAACATTTTTATTTAAATTTTGCTTTGACTTCTTTGTACCATTACCACCTGGGAAGTCTTGAAAGACTGATTCTTGGTTCAGATTCCCCAGTGACTGCTATTAATCTCTTCATATCTCAACCATCTCTTAAAGGATGGAAAGCTTCTTTCTCCCATTTTCTCTTCATTATTATGCATTCACTGAAGTGTTGCAGTTGGTTCTGAATGCTAAGGAGGAGTATCTCTTAGCTTGCTAATGAGGACAAACACAACATTAATACAACTGTGACTAGCTTTAGAAGAATTTTCTGAGGTGGTAAAATCAGTTCTTTAAGCAAAGGGGTGCTGAATTTTCCCAGAGGGAAAAAAGTTGTCTATGTGTTTCTTGTACAGCTCTGCAATATTTATTTTTTAACACAGTGTTGGAGCATACAGTTCATATGACATGGTTAAGTATGAGTGCTTTTACATTTCAGACTACATTAAATGGATCATATTTCACCATTACTGAGATTGTGGCTGAGTATAAAATAGATTTGTCCCCAAGAGAATGCATGCAATTATCTGTTTTTCTTAATAATTTATTTTACCACTTAATGTCCTTCAATTTAATAATCCTGTATCTGTAATAAACTACCTTGTTAACATCTGTTTTCACAACGTTTTCCCCATGGGTTTCAATGAAGTCCAACACTATTACACCTAGTTAGTGAAATGCAACAGTTTATGGACAAATTCAAGTAAATTAGAGTCATGGTAGCCAAAACTGATTGCGCCTACCTACAGTCTGGATTTGGGGACTGAATGTGACTAAATCAGAAGTGACCTCTCATGCTGCTGAGTCCCTCACCTGCAAGCAATGTTGCAGCTGCTGGACTGGAACAGGGCACTCAGGCCTTGTCTATACCAAGTTTGCACACATTTGGTGTGTGCACTGGCCAGAGACGGCAAATAAGAGGGCACTCAGGTCTGCAGACTTTTTGAGACAGTGTTATCCTGGTTCCTGATCTGAGCTCTGCAATAGGTGTTTATAAGAGACTTGGGGTAAAAAGCACAAACAGTATTGGGAATACGCATTTCCTCATTTCACATGAGGTTTTCTCTTCCTAGTTCCACAAATTTTTTGCAGTCATTTTGGCACAGTGGTCCAGCTTCATCTGCACTGTTGATTATGCAGCAGTCTGGTGCTCCCCCAGACTCTGAGAAAAGGAAGATGTAGTCCAGTATCTTCCAGAATAAGGCCAATGCCCATGGTCTTGTATTCTTGGGCAAGTACACTAATTTCCAGGTTGCTGAACAAAGGCAGGTATTTCTTCAAAGGGAACTCACGGCTGGAAAACTGACAGAGGATCTACCTGCCTGCAGTGAGTCCCTCCATGTTAGAGTTTCAGCCATTTAACAGTAGTGTAGATGGCCAGTGTCCATCTTGCTGAAAATACTCTTTTGAATCTTAGGAAACCCCTCCCTTTTCTTCAAAGGTCAAAAGCAGCTCTGGCTCACATAACAAACATAGTGGAAAACTGCCAGAGCTTGGTTCCTCAGTGACAGGCCTGCTACAATGGCAAAGTAAAAACCTCTCACTTAAGATATTTAGAAATAGTAAGATGTGGCAGTAAATCAAGAGTGTTCTTTTCTGTCCATTGTAAAATATTCTGTAACATCAATCAATTCTCAATTAGACAACGGGAAAAAAAAAAACTTAGGACAAAATTTTCTGCTGTGTTGATTGATTAGAGTTGTATAGCTTATTTTTTGAGGCTTAATTTGTGTAGGTTGCTGACTTTGGCAGGAATGTGAATTGCATCTTGTAGGAGTGCCATCTGACTTACTTAGCTCTGGTGGGATCTTTTGTTTCTATGTGAAATGCCAAACAAACCAAATAACTAAGTCAAAGATAGACCCTTATGTGAATTCACTGCATTTAACTAACTTTCTGAAATTCATTTTCTCTGTGCAATTCACTTTGAATTGCTATAGTCACTAAAAATAATACTACTGCATCATCACAAGCATTATCTACTCATGGTGGCACATACCATCTTTGTCATCTCTAAGACTGCACACTAAATTGTACAATAGCTTCTGTCGGCATTAAATGTTAATGTCACCTATCCAGCCCATCCAGATCCCCTGCTATAGGCTTCCTACCCTCCAGCAGGTGTTAAATGAGGCTAAATTTTCATTGGTATTTCAGTGAAAAATATGGAAGATTTGATATCTGTCCTGATATTTTATTGCTTATAAACATGAGTGGCACACAACAGAGACATGTAAATAATCTACTTTTGTATATAAAAGCATCTGATATCCTATCGAGTATTCATATACACATAAGGAAAAAGGAGGTAAAAAAATGCCTGTTCTCCCCATGTAGCCATCTTAAATTAGGAGACAGGCTCATACATTTCATCGCAGATATGATATTGAGAAATCTGCTGGATGAGAAATTGGAAGCGGAAATTTATTTAAATCAAATTGCAAGATAATTATTGTTTAATATTCCACCTCGATGTAGTTTATTTTCTGCTTTACACATCTGTTAAGCTGTAAATTCAGAACTGTTCTCACTGAGAATCTGAAAGCACAGATTACTCATCACCACCTAATTTGCTAGTGCCTACAGGAAAGTACATTTGTATTCCACTACATTTGCACCACATCTGAAACAAACGTATTGTAGCTTAGGTCACAAAGTACATGAAAGTGAAAAGGTAGTCTTACAAATCTAAAAACTTAGGCAGTGGTGAACTTTTTTTAGATGACTGAAAACATTGGCAGTCCCCGGCTGATCATCTGTCTGTCTGTAGGAGGCTGCTGGTGAAACCTGTGAGCAATCCCCACTTGACTTCAGGCAAAGGTGTTTGGGTTGGCTCACCTCTGTCACTGACTATCTTGTCAATCTTGCTTGAAAGCAGGTTAGAAAGAATTTTGGCAGCCAAGTCATAAATAACTAGATGGTACATTCAGGGCTCTTAATGGCTTCAGCGGAGACAGGTAGACTCAGAAGGGATGTTTTCTCACCGTCTGATTGATGCCTTTCCTGTAGTTTATGTTTCTCACGCAAAGATTTGTATTGGAGTATGTTTTGACTCTCTTTCTGAGGTCAGTAAAAACCAAGTTTTTTTGCTAAACAATGATCTCCCTTTCCTGTAAGCTTTCTAAATATTTTTTTCTTGTTTTATTAGAGCAAATAGGAACATGCATGGTCATATTCATGAGCTGTGACAGTATGTGGTACAAGGAGCTTCCTTTCCAGGAATTCAATGGTGGTGCAAAGTTGGGGGTACCATTTTCTAAGTCACCTGCACACACATGACTACATTAGGCACAGGGCACTCCAGGGTTTATGACAGAACAAAGCAGACAGAGTTATTGATGTAGAAATGGATTAGCAAAAAGCAAAATAATGTGCCAAAGAAACACCACTGGTACTGGTGGTCAAAGAAATTAATTTCAAGCAGCTTTCCTCATTGTCCAGACCTGAATATTGAATTGTTAATAAATGCTTCTGCCATAGCCACATCCCTGGACAGCATATACTGAACTCTGAACGAAACACTACTTGACTTTTCTTATTACTATTTCCTTTCAGATGGAAATCTCTTCTTTTTTCATCTAATGTTTCAACATGACAGTATTAGGTTATGAAAAGTAAACAATTAGTCAATTAAAAGTGCCACTTAAGTAAGCATTCCATGAATAAAGCACTGGGGGTTTTTTGCTAACTCCCTCTTTTTTCCTTTAAAACAACCCAAAAAACAAACAAACAAAAAAAACACCATCACAAGACTATTATTTCTAGTAGGCTGCCTTTTATTTGCAATTACAGCAAAAATTTGCCCTTGAAATTACCAGTTCTAGCTACAAACAGCAATGAAACCTATGCTCAGGTTTACTGGGAGGCAGCCAACACAGAAAGGTGAACTGGAAGCCAAGGGCAATCCCAGCATAGGTAGCATAGGTATCCCTCCAGTAGGTCACAGCCCCATCGAGCCCTATGGGTTCCCCCCAGACACAGCAGGAGATGTACCAGGACCAAGTGGTACACTTGGTCCTTGGAGGACCAAGGTCCATCCAGGGTGCTCAGCTGACAGCAAAGGAGACAGGCTCAGACATGCATCTGAGGGGTACATCCAGAAGACTAGCCACCTGCAGCAGAGGTCTAAGGTCCACCCAAGAGACAGGTACCTGCACCACAGCTCAGGCTTCAGGAGAGAAATGAAGGACAGGGAGCCCTGGTCCCCAGGTGAGGCTGGTTGGAGCCACTGAGGCCAATTGGTGCTCTCTGGGTCCTGACACATCTCACCACAAAGCAGCAGCAATACTTAATGTATTTCCTTTTTGCAGCTTTTCTACAATAAATTTCAGTCTAAAGGTTATACCAGTATCAGTGGTATCAAAAACATTTCTTACAAGCCTGACAGTAGATTGTTACATTTCTTTTATCTATCTTGAAAACCTTCTAAAGGACTATTATATTTCTTATTACTAGATATATATACCACCACTAGGCATAATTTCTTATCTTTCCATGTATTAAATTACTACTATTTATCCCTTATAGGTGTTTCAGTTAAGCTCTGTGTTGCAGGTACTGTGCAAGTATAAAATAGAACACTTGTTTTTCATGCAGCCGAAGTTAGTTGCTGCCCACAGAAACGTAGCTCCAGGCATTACAATAAATACAATAAGTTGTAGAAAAAAAATGGAACAGTAAAGACCAAATAAGTCAGATTGTATGTTAACAAATGGCAGCAAAATGCACCTGCATAATTTTGGTTTAATTTTTCAGTAGAAAATCACACCTATTGTCAGAAATCCCCTTTGGCTGTTTGTCTCCAGCGATACTTCTGGAATACTCTTTCAGCTCAGTGTAAAATTCAATTCACACAATTATTGTTTTATTTCTTTTCCATCAAACATTTTCTAGTACTAAGAATTCCTGGCACTGCATTTAAAACAGAAATATTTATCTTAATTGCCCTATGACCTGATGTGGCATTATCCAATGTCCCCACTGCTTACTGCCTAAGGCCGTGTCTTGCAGTAATGGAAAATGTATACAGATCTGCCATTTCTGAAGAGAAGCAGCCAAGGAATGTGAGTTGTACAGCAGATATTCTGCTCTTCGGAGAGAAGCTAGGAACACAGAGACCTCTGAGGTACTCTCAAATTCTACAGATCTGTGAATTTTGGGGAGGAAATACATATTGGTCACAAAACCTTAAGATGTACAGAAAATAAAACACTACACTGTCCAGCTTAAGTATCTGATCACCATGTAACGTTCTGCTAGACACTCTGAATTTGTAAATAACCTATAGAAAAAGGTAGGAATAGAGATAATGGAATCATCCCCAAATCCAATGTGCATGCTAAAAGGAAGTCAGCCAAAAGGAATGACTTTGGAAAAAGAAAAGGAAGCTGGTCTCTCTCTTGAAAATTTGATGCCTGCCTTAAGAAAAGTTAAGTTCATCTATCCCAAGATCAAAAACTAAAACTTATCCATGGAACGCTTGTTTTTAAAGTCATATTTTTAAGAACTCAGCAGTGAGGATGATATTTAAAACACAAATGAAAGCTGAGGATACAAAGCTGTCCTTTAAATTTTATTCATGAACATCAATTTGATGTCACATCTCTTTTAGCAAGGTCGAGGTGCAACCTCAGCACCTGCCACTGCTTGAGGAAATTTAAGCCCAAATGACTTTATATTGTACCTTAAGTACCAAAAAAGGGACTACCTGGATAAAAATGGTACTTGCTATTATTCTTGCTCTAATTGTTGTTGTACACAGAAAAACATAATAGTACACAAAGCACAAATGCATGAGAGAACATAATGAAGCAGGAAAAACCACTCTTTTGGGTGACTAAGAAAGCAACTGGAGCTTCACTCATTCTTTTCCAGAGGTGTTTTATACATATTACCTATGATGCTCTAATATCAACACCCATCACAGAAACATTTCAAAATTCAGATCATTGTTCTCTCAGTGCACAACCTAATTACTACTCTACAGGGTGAAGCCCTCTCTTGCATTCTGTCTTCAAAGCCCAGTGAAATGATCCACTTTCCTTCTCCAAATGCTTTATTTCCAGAAAGGGCATGAGCAGAAGGACTTGTTGCTCATACCACTGTCCATGCTGGGCTAAAAGCAGACTGCAGTAGAATAGATAGAAATTATCCTTTTTTGGGATTTGTACATCTTTCAGACATAGTATAGCATCAGCCCTACAATAACTTGAAAGGTAATAATAATAATAAATACCATGAAATCTGAAATAAAGCAATTCTGACTATTTTTTTGGGAACTCTACATACATTATGTTCTTATGCTCCTGTACGTGTCAGCCTTATTCCCGTACATCAGTACCATGCTAAGTATGATCTATCCATAGCAGCTGTACCTGACTGAAGGCCAGGTTACTGTACTGCTTCTCACAACAGGAGGAAAATCCCTGGCAAAAGCAAGGGTTTTGGACCCTTAATACCTTAGGTTCCATTATATTTACTTTTGGCAGGAGGAGGATAAAGTATGGTTTAAACCTGGGGACTGAATACTGGTCCCAGAAATAAATACAAGCAGGCCAAAAGAGCAGCACTATAGAGTCCAGGGCAACACAATCATGGATGTCAGATGACATTAAAGAAACCAGGTATCCGTAAAGTCAGCTTGTATTCTCCAAACACCAGTAACAAGAACAAAAGTTACTCAGTTTTAGAGTCAAATTATTGCAGACTGAGCTGCTGAGCTGTTTGGGCATATATTTGAGTTAGAAAACATTCCACTGCATAAACTTCTGGAATTTTGAGGGAAAAAATATATGTGATTACTTACAGGTCTCCAAAATGGTTTCCTGGTATGAATCAAGCATCCATTTTCCCCCTAGTTGGTTCTGAATGCAATACACACACCTATTTGTTGCCTCTCCAAAAATTGTGCAAGGCAACCTGGCAGCCTGTGGCAAATGAGAAGTAAATAAGACTCCACAGTGCATGGCTGGTGACTTAAGCCTTTCTTATATGAACATGGCTTGTTTTAAGCGGAGAATGAATCACGGCTGAGTTGTTTTACATCAGCTAACCCTTTCAGAATCTGCATTGAAAGTAGATAAACGAAACTGAGTTATTATGACTTGGTCTAGCTTTTCCCCTTCTTCATAATCCTCATGCAAATAGTAACACAAGGGATAGCTGCAAGGTAGAACAATAATTACTTCTCATAGGAGGTTCAGCTGGTTCTCTAACTGTGGGAGCTCAAGAATCTGCGCCTAACATATGAAGCTTTCAGCACATTATGTCATTTCCTAGTGTTTCTTTATCTTCTTACTTTTTTTCTCTTCTTTCTTTACTCTCCTTTCAGGAAGAGCCATATGTACATGCAGTGTTTAATAACTAGGAATCTATACTTTTCCTCCATATGTATTGCTCTTCACAAATGTGCAAAGGACTACAGATTGATAAATCAAGAAACTTCTGAAAGTTTAATAAACTTTCCTGTTTCCCCTCTATTCCTGTAATAAATTCTATTTTGCATAATGACTTTGAATCACATATATCCAAGTTTAGGTGCATAACTGAAGTCCAAGAGGTGAAACACCACCATAGTGAGGCTCCAGAGGTTAAATAGAGTTAATGAAGAATAAATATCTAGACTTGCTTATGTTTCTTTTATGCTGAATGGCAGTCTCAGAAGCAGTGCAGCTTTACTACATATTTTCTTCCATAGATCATATTGAATTTCAGTCCCTTGAAAAGCTCAATTTTTATTTATGTATATTTTAGCAGATTAAACCTTTAAGAAAACGAGTTATGGATACCTAAAACTGCTTGGTACTTCTAAGATAAAATTTCTTAAGGATTAATCTCCAATTTCCATTCCCCATCTAAACCTTCCTTGAGACTGGTATTTTTCACCAAGCATAAAAATGTTTTCTCATAACCAGCTGATATTTGACAGACATCATGTGCAATATTCTGGCATCTTTTCCTAGATAAAGAAAATTCAGCTTCCACAATAAAGATGGGTCATAGTAAATTTTGTCTACTGCTCAGAGATTAAATTCTTTCTTATTTCTAATTAAGAATGGCTATCAGCCAGCAAAATGGCCAAGAAAAAGACTGGAAGGTTTGGCAAGACTGCATCTGCCTCTTTGATTAAATTTAGATTTTCCTTGACATCATGCAGTGAAGCCAAGTTACACTTGGTACCTATTTCCTCCAGTTAAGACCATATATACTCACATTTTGTGACATATCGGTCTCTCTGCTATCCCATGACGCCAAATGGATAACTTATCAATGTACACTAATATGCTTAGCCTATAAGTTTAAAGTGCAATAAAAGAGACCAAAAGAGATATACAGGAGGAAAACACAATATCTTTTGGAGCCAAGAATACAAAATATAGAAACTGTAGTTTTGGTATCCAAGAAAATGGGAAGGGATTCATCAGAATCTCATTCAGCCTAGATTCCCATAAGTTCGCTGAGCCCTTTCATGGGGTAGCTTTTCATGAAGTTATTCAACCTTAGGAAACTACTGCATAGTCAAGAAATACTAGTGAAGACTTGCAGTGAAATGCATACTGACATTTATCTCTGGTAATAGTGATATGCAAGTCCTCTAAATTGGTAGTTACTACAAATCTCTAGACACTATCCATCTGAATCATGATTTTTAAAAATATAGTTCCCATCTTTCATCCTCCCATGTCAAACACGTACATGGTTGCTTAGACCACTGAACTGAAAGGTGATCAACTGAAAAAATTGCTTGGAGATATTAAAAAAACCAGCTTTCTGCTTCTTCCTTTAGCTTTTCTTCATGATAGATTAGAGATTGGCAGATGTCAAGTCTGGAATTTTCAGCAGTTTAAGCATGGCTGAATTCTACAACCTGATCTAGAACTATAAATGATTTCTATTATCATGAGCAATAATTATCTTAAGGAATTAGTATTTAATCTCCTCAGTGAATTCAGATTTTCAAGAAGCTTTTGAAAAAATTCTGTCACAAAGGCTCTTTTAAATGAGTTCAGTGCCAAGGGAGGAAGAGGGAAATTCCTCTTATGGTTTAGTAACAATCAAAGAACAATCAATTAATGTTAGAAACAAATGGTAGATTTTTCACAAAGAAGGAAGGGACCAGCGGAATCCCTGAGGTATCTGTATTTAGATATATGATATTAAACATATTCTTAAATTATCTGATTAAGAGGTAAATACCAAGGAAAAAGTCTCCAAATGGTACAAGATGAATTACAAGAGCCAGCACTGGAAATGATAAGAACAAATTGCAGTATGGTCTTAGGATACACAATATCTGCAGGATAGAGGGGCAAATTAAATTTATCATTCATGAAAGCAAATTCATATCTATGACCATGAAGGGAAACAAGCCATAGGGAGACAAATTTTCAAACTTAAAAATACCAGATTTCAAATGACCATAAGGAAGGTAGATGTTATGAAAAGTTCTCTGAAAAAATATTTTCAATGTTAAGAAGTGATCAAAGCAGAAAATAGATTAGCAAGAACTATTATGAAAACAGTAATGAATCAAATGGAAATAAGTTACTGCGATTCTACCTCAAACAGACACACTAAAATCAGAAAATAATTATAATTGGAGATTTGGAATTAAATAAACTAAGATTCTTCAGTGTATATATATATATAAAGGGGAAAATTGGAGTGAAGTATGTAGAAACTGTGAAAGGCACAGAGAGGGTGAATAAGGAATAAGGATTCACTGTTTGCCATAATATAAAGACAAGGTGGAACACAATGAAATTATCAGCAACTGGTTTAAAACAAATAAAAGGAAGAATTTTTTTCACGTGAAACATAATAAAACTGCATCACTCATTGCCATAGGATATCATAGAAGCCAAAAATATAAATGGGCTCAAAAAGCAATTAGACAATATTAATAGATGAATTAATGCAAGATCTCCAGACTCAGATTGCCAAAATTTCTGATATTATAACCATGAGAAAATATAATTCTGTGCTTGTCTTTCCCAAAATATCTACTAGTAGCCATTGTTAGAGAGAGATCAGTGAGCTAGACAGATCTAACAAAGCAGTTCTAATACTCTATTCTAAAGTGACCATGTTTTAAAGCAAAAGTCATGGTTGATCTTTTTATTAGTGGTTGCAAGCTAGCAATGAAATTACTGGTTTTATGCTGCCCCAACTCTGGCAATGAGTAGAAGCTTTTGTCATTTGATGGCTGGTTTGTATGACAGGGTCAGTCTGATTACCAGAGATGAGACCATTGCATCCTAAAACCATACTCACAAATCAAACTCCAAATGAAAAGTCCCTTATTTCAGTATACTTCAGCCCTCTTCACTAGAAAAGCACATTGATTGGGATACATCACCATGCTTGCACTGACAACCGATTACTGTGTGCAAGACCTTACGATGTGCTTCTGTAAACCCTTAGTAATGTAACTGGAGTGTAATTTTCCAAATATTATTGATACTATTCAGGATAATTCTCTGCACCTATCAGTTTTTAGGACTGGGGCCCTTGTCTAATTTTAAGTAGCCTAGGGAATGAAAATTTCACACTATTTCTCCTTTCAGAATCCATAGAAGAGCTCCAATATAGAACATGGCATGTGACAAGACAGGTACTAGTGTAGGGAGTACCAGTGAAGCCCATGTTAGGGGACTTCATCACTTTCAGTGATGAGGCTGAACTGGAGTTTTGCCTATTCATTTAACATGAGTTTTCCTAATAGTTAAGGAGGCAGCGTGCTGTTGAGTAACCAAGGGAAGGTTGTGGTATAGGCAGGAAAAGATAAAAATCCAGAAGCAGAGATTCTTTGATATCTTTTCTTACTAATGCTTTAGTTTATACAATGTCTCCTGAACATAGTGGAGAATTTATAAACCAATGTAAACTACTAATCAGTTCAGAAAGGACACTGAGGTTGACTATTATGAGGAAGTTAAATACTGCAATTATTGTTTTGTGGGATATATTTGTTTTTCATCAGTGTTAAACAGTGTTGCTTGGAAGTAAGGCAGATTGCAGGACATGTGGACTCTGAAGCATATTGTACTCTGCAGAAACAATCACTAGAGAGTCAGATACCACAGATGATAAACCAGATACAGACATGCAAGGGATTTTAGTTCCCTGCTAAGGAAAGACAAGTTTAAATGGTCAGAATTCTGACAAATCCATAACTACAAGGTTCCATGAGAACAGAACAGACAAGGCTGTTTACTCATAGTTTAATAAGGTTTAGTTTTCAAATGTATTGAGAAGAGACAATCTCTTGATAGCTGCTAAATTCTAAATGGTCTGAGATATGACTGTATGCTTTCTGCCAGTTTGATTTAGATAACCATACAGCATCATCTTAATTCAGGCACCAGATAGTTTTAAATTTGCCAACAATGTCAAATCTTTACTTACTGCTGAAATGACGCTATAGAATCTGAGGTCCAGAAGAACAGGCAGCAGTGGGAGGATGGCAGGATCTGCTTGCGCAGACATGACACAAGGGTTACATTTCCCAGTGATCAGCATGTGAAAGACATCAGCTTGCAGCTAATTGTCTATAGATTCCTGTATTTACCAGTTCTGCAGGGCAAATTCTAACCTAATGATATTTAAATTCAATACACCTACTACACAATAAGACAGACTATAAATTCTTTTTAAAGTACAGCTTTCCACAACGAAAGTAAACAAATAAATGAGAGAAAAATGTTTTCATTTTCTCTTTCAATGCTAAGTCCATCGTTACACACTGATGGATTTCTGAGGTGTAGATTTGCTCAAAGGCCACCTAACAATACCGCACTCGAGCAGAAAAGGACTGATTAAGCTGAAATCTAGTAAGAGGTTTTCACTCCACCTATCCATTTCTGCCCTCTCAGGAGATAACCACCAACTTTGCACAAAATTGCAAGACCAGCATACACCTAAACATTTTGATCATATTTTCTTAATTCAATTATTTTTCTGGTTTTGCTTTTACTTGTGACTTAGAACTGAACCACATCTGCAAAAGGAGTGAATTCTGTTCTGCAAATTTTTGTTAGGCTGATATAAGAAATAATATGTTTATATCCTTTTTCTCGTTCTCTTCTAAAAGTATGAACACATCACTTTCCATCATGCTCGTGCCTTGAACCTTCCCCATTGGTCTGAAACAAGCTTGTTTGTCAGTTTTATATTTCTATCCTACCATGTCTTCTATACATTCAGAGGCACACAAATAAAGCATTTAATCCTGTAAATACCATGGAAGTGTTTCTGCTTGTTCTTTGGCTATGCTTTATTGTTTTTGTTATGTGATAATTGATGATTCAAACTCTTTTCAACCATATTTCCCAGCCCCTAAACAAAGGAAAGGCAATGACACTTCCTACCATTTTTTCCTATTAGATCATTAAAAATGAGTTGTTTGCAATCAAAACCTGTTGGCAACACATCTTGTTAGAGCTTCTGAGACATGACATACTTCACTGACAAGGCAGGTCTACACTATGCATTTTGTTAAACTGCTGATAAATGCATTCTGATAAATGTAAACACATTCTGAGTAGGTGGTAAACACAGTAAGATACGCACGTTGATGTCTCAAATGCTGGTGCCTCATCTTGAACACCTTCCCCTAAAGAAGTTCATTGCTTAGGTACAACTGGATCAGTCAAACTGCTACTGTTCCTTGAAAACTGAATAGCATAAGCTCTGAGATACAGGGTTGGTCCAATAGAACTTTGCACTTCTGCTGATGCCTTTTATCTACATCCCCTGTGAGATATTAAGGCTGTATTCAGAACAGTAACCCAGTGCCCTTAAGTCAGATACCCTTAGTGCAGAGAAAGATTAAATGAGT
The DNA here is from genome assembly GCA_035047845.1 of Dendrocincla fuliginosa. Taxonomy (NCBI): domain Eukaryota; kingdom Metazoa; phylum Chordata; class Aves; order Passeriformes; family Dendrocolaptidae; genus Dendrocincla; species Dendrocincla fuliginosa. The sequence goes on along the minus strand of JAWWMO010000121.1, from coordinate 89,232,167 downwards.
GTATGAAGTTGTTACTGACTTGAGCTGTTTGCCTCAGTCTTTCTCCGAAGGACCACTAAAGGATACCTGAGGGACCTGAGGAAAGAAAGCAAATTTTAAAGGTCTGCAGGAAACCCTATCAAAAATTCCAAATTATAGGAAGATGGCTTCATCCTTTCTGGAGATAATGACCTTATTTATGGACCTGTTAATGGCTTTTCTGAAAAGTGCACAAGCATCCCCTATTGTGTAAGACAATTTGCTACAGCAGAAACCAAGGAAAATTAGCTTCAGTGTCCATAGGGAGCTCTACAGCTAGCCCAGGTAGGCAGAACTGTTGTTCCTTCTCCATGAGCAAGCATGAGTGTGCATACATCTGAATGTTTGGGCTATGGCTTCTAACTGTTTTCCATTTTATGGGCACACAACCAGGCTCTGGGTGTTCTGCAAACAGGGACATCTTTTGGGTTGGACTTAAAGACCATTCTGCTTCTAGAGATATAGTTATGAAGTTGTAGCAATGAAGTTCAGCCCAGGATCCTACCCCAGGCTCCCTTTCATCTCTGGAGGTTTGGCCTGTTTGTGCAAAGCATATATATGTATCTCATATACCTATGTCCCTTTCACATTACAGCCACATAAGGACTGATTTCACAAACTGAACACAGTCTTTCCTCCATATGCAGGCATCAAGCTTTTTCAAACAAACCATCACTCTCTTCCGCTTGACCTATCCTATCAGGCCTGTATATTTCTCTCCCCAAGGAAAATCAGTTAATCTCCAGGGAACAATAACTCCCTCCTCACAGAAGGATATCCAGCAGACAGAAATATGTTACCAATGGTCTTGTGGTATGAACATTTTGCAAAACTTTGCTTTTCCAGTGACACACGGATATTTCTTGCCTGCGTGTTTGTCTGCCCTTGCAGTATCGTGTTTCAATGTGCTACTAGATAAATGAGTCCAGTCTTCTCTTGGATGAAGGAAAGAGGGGCTTTCATATCCTTGCCTGAAAAAGACCACTTGCTTCCCTTACTGTGCTAGGGTTGATCATGGTCTTAGGTACTCCAGAATATCAAGGAGAAAGACAGTCCTGAGATCACAGCAGAGCATGGCAGGAAATGAAACCAATTCTCCAAGGCTTAGATTCAAGTAAAGAACTGCTAGCAGTCACTCATTCCTCCTTAGCATGTGATGTGTGGGAATGTCACTGTCCCCATTTAAAACTTCTGCATTCATTCATAATCATTACAGCATAACTGCCTGCTAGCATCCATTTTTCTCTTTAAAAACTCAGAAATGGAGTCAAATGAGGATGGAACCAACAGAGGTGGTGATGGTCAGTCTGAACTACATATTTTCCACTCTGTAAGTGTCCCACTGAGCTCAGCAGTGATTCAGAGCCTGGGGACACATCAGCACTCACCTGAGAAAGTCCTTCCCACGTAGTGTTTATGTTCCCACTCCAGCCTAGGTGGGAAGTCAGATAGAAGCAGTGGCTATATCTGGCAGACTCGGCTTCCAGTGCAGCTGCCTCCTGGGGCAGCAGCTGAGTTCTACAGCAAAAGGCATATAGAGAAGTGCTGAAGATGGCAGACTTGTGGAAAGTAAAGGGAAGATTAGTGTGTTGGTTTTGACTGGGATAGGGTTAGACACAAGACAATAAAGGTCACAGGAAAGACACAAGAAACACTAGCACAAAATCATAGTACATGATTTTTCCAGTGCAGGCATTGACCATTCATGACCTGACCTTGCAAGTACATGTTGAATGGGTCCTAATCTCTTCTGCCAGATAATCTGCCTCTGTACAATAAAGCATAACTCCTTTTATCATGAGACTTCATAACTACGTCTAAAATCAAATAAACCCTATGGTCTCAAAACTGCAAGTTTTATAAATTCATATTCAAATTCCACCAGATAGGAAACAAAGACTGTTAATTGAACACAAGATCAATTTTTGCCATTACTTACTGAAAAACGTAATATGAGAAAGAGCTTTTGCTTTTATATCTATTTTAAAATACCAACTTCAGAATTTTTTTTACTGACTAGCAAACTGTGAGTTGATTATCAAACTGCATTTTTCAGAGAGGTGGGCAACACAGGGCTCAGAGCCCAATTCGATCTGTCCCTGAACATTTCTCCATCCCTGGAAAGCTGATCTAGTTGAAGACATCCCTGCTTATTGCAGGGCAGGGGGATGAGATGGACTTTGAAGGTCCCTTCCAAACCAAACTATTGCATGATTCCATAAGAAATAATAAAGAGCTAAAAGAATGGCTTGTGTTGATAGCAAAGGACAAAACTGACAACAACCAAACTGGCAAAGGCTGAGGAATATGGTTTTATCAAGATCAGAAAACCTGTGGTCTGAGAACAGAAGGATGGCAATAAATATAACACCATGTTGTATATATCGTTCCTGTTCCTTTTGTCCTAACAGGAAAGCAGATTGTAATCTTAAAGGCACCTCAAATGAGGAAATAGATACAAACGGTAACCCATTGCCTAAGATTCATGAAAAGAAAAATTAAATTCTGAAACAGAAGAATGGCCATAAAATAATGCTGAATTTCTAAATAGTACTGAATAGCAGTCCAAAACCCCATTCGTTTTCACCAGTAAGTAGGAAGGCAAGAGTCATAGAGAGGAATCAACAACTATATCCTTTTCCATTGATGTAACACACAGATCATCCTTGCTAGACCACTCAGACAAACACATATCTCTGCTTGTAAATGGGTAGGAGTGAATGAAAATCTAGGGTTGACCAAAATCAGATGCTTTAAAAATAATTGTCTCTAAGTTCTCCCAAGTTTTTCTCCATAAATTTCCCACAAACCTGAGGAGAAAAAGGATGTGACTGACATTAAACACCTAAATTTAAGTGTAATAGATATCTAAGCTGTGAAACTGTTATATTTGCTAGTAAAGTCATAGCTTTAATGTCTCCTCTAAGATGAACTAAATTGCTCTTTTGACTCCAACTGTGTTGATTAGCTTTCCATCGACTGTAATGGGCCATAAGCATGTCTGTATGCATCTAAATATAAAAAAAAATTTGAAATGAAGTCTTAATGTCTAGCCCAGTATCACTGTCATGCATATGTCTTGCTCTGGATGCCATCTGTCTTTCTTTGTATGTGCCTCTAAATCATATTTCTGCAATGTATTTTTATTAAAGTCCCTCTATTTTTGTTGATAGACATTTTTAATGTGACCAATTTTTATATTTTCTGACTTTGTTCAAATAACAGCATTAAATATTCTTAATTCATGCTTAAATAATGTATTTCTTGATGTTTCATTTTGTGTAGTAGAACTGTTAACAAGTGGCATATTCATAACTGCTCTAGTTGTTTGTGTTACTGCAAGAGGGCTAATGCACACTGGGTTAATGCTTCCTGAACGGTTAACAATGTATTATGTAATGTGAAATTCAGTATATCTGGAGCAATTATTTGCTGTTAAGACCATATACCTTTTCCATTTTTCACAGATAACATGCCATGGAAAAATGTTCAGATATTACCATTGAAATAGATCAGATTGCATTTTACTTTTTATAGTGAGAGTAAACTCTTGTTCTTGAAAGTCCTGACAATGATATCTGAAATCTCTTGCTTAATTACATAGAAACATTCATATCTAATTATAAAGTAAATTCTCTCTGCATTTGGCTAGTGATAATTTCAGTGTTGAATGAAATACTTTCAGTTTCCAAAGGAGGAGATTAAATCTCTCCTTTTTTCAGTCTATTCTTGCTTGTAAGGTCACCATGACTATACAGTTGTGAGAGTATAAGTAGAAATCAAGACTTTGGGGTTCCATTAGCCATTTTTTCCTGGCTGTTTAGACCTGAGTGGAATCTTAACTTTCATTTCTGTGTTTCTTCATGAATGGTTTTTACTGTATAGTCCAGAAGGTCATATAATTCAGTAAGCAAACAAATTTTAATGAGTCTTTTAGTTTGCAAAATTTTGCTTTTGAAATTTACTTTACTCACCTTAATACCAGTTGATTTTTTAATTAAGTCAAAATCACAGAATGGATAAGGTTGGAAGGGACCACAGTAAATCCTCCATTCTCCCTGTTGAGGCAGGGTCATCCCAGAGCACACTGCACAGAATTGTGTTCAGGCAGTTCTTGAATATATCCAGTGAGGGAGACTCCACAGCCCCCCTGGGCAATCTCTTCCAGTGCTCAGTCAGAGGCACAGTAAAGTTCTTCCTCGTGTTCTGGTGGAACTTCCTGTGCATCAGTTTCTGTCCACTGTCCTGTTGGCTGGCACCATCAAGAAGAGCCCGGATACATTCTCACAACACCCTCCCTTCAGCTACTTATAGACACTGATGAGGGTCCCTTTCAGCCGTCTATTTCTTGAAGCTGAACAGGCCCACCTCCTTCACCCTGTCCTCATAAGAGAGAAGCTCCAGTCCCTTAGTCATCTTCGTAGCCCTCCACTGGACCCACTCCAGGATCTCCATGTCTTGTACTGAGGAGCCCAGAACTGGGCACAACATTCCAGATTTGCCTCACTAGGGCTGAGTAGAGGGGCAGGATCACCTCCCTCAGCCTGCTGGCAATGCTCTTCCTGATGGACCCCAGGATATCACTGGCCTTCTTGGCCACAAGGACACACTGCTGGCTCATGGACAGCTTGTTGCCCACCAAGACTCCCAGATCCTTCTCCTCAGAGCTGTTTTCCAGCAGGTCAGCCCCCAGCCTGTCCTGGTGCAGGTGCAGCACCCTGTATTTGCCTTTGTTGAACTTCAAATAGTTCTTCTATGCCCATCTCTCCAACCTGCTGAGGCCCTTCTGAAGGGCTGCACAGTCCTCTGGGGTATCGATCGCTCCTCTGAGCTTTGTGTCTTCAGCAAACTTGCTGTGGAGACATCCACCCCTTCATCCGTGTAATGGATGAACAAGTTAATGTGCTCAGTACTGAACCTTGCAGGACACCACTAGAGAGAGACCTCCAGCTAAACCCTGTGCCACTGATCACAACCTTCTGAGATCTGCCATTCAGCCAGTTCTCAAGTCCTGATTATTTATTCTTCATGCTGTTACAAAGACCCTTCAAAACTTCATTTTGATTGTGTTTTATGTTTGCCTTGATCTGGGTCACTTTAGAGTTCTCTAGGAAGAAATACTTGCTTGCTCCTTCCCAGTGGTTATGGTGTAAAGCCAAGGAAAGAATGTTGCAGTGGCAGTGTGAGAGGAATGAGTATGCTTCCTCTGAAACAGGCACCCCTTTTTCATCCCTTTAATTGGAACTTGAACCTGTGGAGTTTTACAGAGGGCTTGGCATTCTTCCACCCACATACCTTTGACAGAGCTGAGCATGGATGGGGCTCTGAGCAACCTGATCTGGTTAAAGAAGTCCCTGCTCACTGCAGAAGAGTGGCAACTAGATGACCTTTCAAGGTCACTTCCAACCTAAAACATTCTATGATTCTATGCCTCCTTTGCTCATTATATCACTATAGTCTTGAATGTTCCTACATGATTTTAGTAAAGTTTTATTTCTTTTTGCTTACATCCAAGAGGCCAATATGCCTAAGTGCAAGGGAAGTGAGCTCTAGAGGTGATACAGTAAGCCTTCCACTAGTCCACACATATCCCGTCCATGGTGTATTGCACACACAAATTTTAAAGTCCCATCATTAATTTTTCATGTCTGTTAGGAGAGGTATGATGTAAAAAAAAATTATGAAAAATGAAAGATGAGTGGCAGAATATGAAACTCCTTTCTTGTTGCAATAACAGACTGGAGATATCCTGTTGCCATTTAATTTTGCCAAAAATGCCAAAAGTCACTATGCAAATTAGCTTCAATCATCCTGGTTATCACCAGCCTAAAGGGTGATGTGATTCTTTCTCTGTTTTGATACATCAGTATCTGTTAATGTTTAGTATTTGCCTACAGTGATTTTTGAAAGATGTGATTTTTTAAAAATTGTAGTGTCTTACTTCATTTTGACAAGGTCAAAGTTTTACTTTTCAAAGCTGCTGTAAAACATAAGATTTACTAAAACTGATATCTAACCCTGACTGTCTTATATTCCAGTTTAAAACTGCACTGTTGTCTTTTCTTTCTTTACAAGTAAGTAATTACTTCATAAAACTGAAACTGCTTCAGTGTGTATTTTTCTCTCCTTACCCTAACCCTTATTTTCTTGATTAAGATGCTCTCACATAAAATGGGAAGACTGCTCCAGATCCTGATATATTAGAATGAAAATTTGCATATACATATTTGCCTTCCATGAGTGAAAAAAAGAAAAAAAAACCCAAACCCAGTATTTCCTTTTTGGAAAGAATTAATATATCCACTACCACATAGCCTGTAAAAGTCTTTATATCATTCATTGGAAATGCCATGAAAGCATCCTCTAAATTGATCCCCTAAAAAAAGATAGCTGAGAAGATATCTGGTTTGGCAATCCTGCAGGAGATAGTTTTTAGTGTAGGTCCCCAAGCAATGCAATAACATCCAGTGTAAAGTGGAAGAAGGAGGTCAGTGGCAGAAGTTCACGCAGTACACAAATTGCAGGATTATGTCCCCACAAAGCTGAAGTTGGCACTAGTTGAGTAAAGACTTTTGCATTAAGCATTTTTTGGTATTAGACATTAGTGCCTCAGACAATGGATAGAACTGTTACCTCCCCACCCTGCAGAGATCATGGAGAAAATGCATGCCTAAAAAATTTCAAGGCTCCAAGACCAACAGATGAATAGTCATTCACATAACTTTCTAGGATAACACACTGTTCAGGACCTATGAGAAAATGCTTAGTCTAAACAGATGGACAATACAAAATAGGAGGGTGGAAAACTTACAGATGGCACAGAAATATTCTGAGGAATGAAGCCAACATTTTCAAGTGTAAATTCTCAGAAACCATGCACACAGTGAAAGAAGCACCTTGTTTGAAAGAAGTTGCTCAGAAGTGTTAGTTCCACCAACATGGCCTGCCCATGGTTATTTATTTCAGGTTTAATTTTAGTTTCAGACTTAAATGAGCATTCAAGCTTGAAAATGTTCATCTGTTGCTCACTCTAATGCTCCAAACTAGGAGTAAGGTAGGTCAAGTAAGTCATGCCATGAAATATTCACGTACAATAGCTACCCATGGAGCCTGACTCCCAGGTGTCATGATCATTTTTCATTTTCTAAAGAAGCATTAGAGCATCCAGCACTTGTTATTCATGGGCATCAACTGAAAAATTTGGACAAAAATTTGTTCCAGGAAAATAGCAAACATGACAGACTGTATTAAAATATAAAAGACTCTAGAGCAAGATTCTCTTTCACTTCCTTTTGTTCTCTTATTTTACTCTATTTAGCTCACCTTTTCCATTTTGCTCATTCTATTTTTTTTTATCTCATTTAACTTCCTTCTGAAATTACCCAAGCAAGCCTTGTAATTCTCTAATCCTCAGTCAGTAACTTCTACAGTGGTGTAAATAAGACTTTGGAATCAGTGTACTGAAACCCTCCTGTGATTGACAAGCCATTGGTTCAATAGCACTCAGATTTCTGAAGGTGGTATTTCCTATCTCTGACTGACATAATGAGTTCAGGACAGATGATTTTAACTTTCTCTCATTTTTTTCTTCTTGCAATCTAGCCTAGATCTTTATTTTTACTCAGTGCCTTATAAGACTAAAATTTCTCATTTCTCTCCCTTTCCTCTTCCCTGTCCTCTTTCCCCAGTCATGTGTTCACAACCTTATTTCTTAGCTCTGCCTTTTTTCTCTTCTATAATAAAAAGATCAAATTAATGTACACTATTTCTTCACTGTTTGTAGTCATATTTTTGAAATAAAGCACTCTGATGGTACTAGAAGAGATTTTTTTAAATTGAATACAATCATACCTTTTCAGAAATTGTTGACAAACAATCACATAGCATTGCATTATCTTAGTTTATGTAGTTCACAAAAAAATGTTATACGCTTCAAAATATGTACCAAAACATGTACACTATGGATACATATACACACAAGCAGAAAGATGGTCAGGTATGCATGTCTGTGGATAATTATCATCATTTCAAAAACAGACTAGAAATATAAAATAAAAATCTATCATGCAAACACATAAAAGCTCTAAATGACTGAACCTTTACTTTCCAAAAAAACAACTAGTTTATGATTAATTCCTGCATTTACTACAATCAAGCATTTATTAATTTCTACACATAAATTAATGTCATTTTCCTGTGCAGATCATGTCATTGCATTATTTCTTTTTGAAAAGAAGATAAGGGTATGAATATCAAGAAGTTGTCAATATTTTACCAAATTTGGAACAGTTCTGCTATTGTTGAGGGTAAATTCCATGTATTTTCAGTAGATTTCCTGAAGAGTTGTGGATTCAGTCCATGTTTCCCGTGTCTCACCATGACAAACAGAGTATATTGCAGTCATAAACAAAGCCATCTAATTAAATCTATGCTATTTCTTAAACTATAGCATATTTGAAGGGCACTTAATTTGCTATGTCAAATCATTATGAACATATGATTCTTAAAATGAATTCCCAAAGCATATTTGGAGACAGACAATCATATTGCTGTGGAAATAAAAATTTTTCTCTATTTTAAAGCCCTTGACAGCATGTTTAGAATAACTACACGTTAGACAGTTATTTAAAGGAGAATGACCAATCAACAATGCATAATTCAGAAAGGAACCAGCACAGCACTGAGTCTGGAAACCTAGAGAAGAAAGTGCCTCTTCCCCACCAAGCTTTGCCTCATTCATTATTGCTACACAGCAGAAATACTTCTCTTTCTGGGCAGTAAGATAGATATTTTTGTGGAACAGTTGGTTGAAATGACATTTTTGCCTTTTCCTCACTTACGATGATGAAAGCATTGTATATTTAAAACTACTTGTGTAGTAGTTTAAAAAAAACTTCTTTCCTTGTTTTTCTGAATTGTCCATGGATCTCGGGCAAGCAAATTGGAGAATGGTTTCAGAAAATGCCAGTACAGCACAGGCAGAATATGTATTCTCTTGTTGGAAGTACCCCAAGAGGAACAGCAGAGCTGACATTTGACAAACATTGGTTATTAAACTACGTTTCAGGAAGGGTAACAGAAGTGGATTTGCCAGTCATGCCTCTGTTAATAAAGATGAACTGCAGCAGCTACTGTGCTTAGTAACTCTACTGGAAAGAAAGTTAATTACTGAGATTATGTGGAAAACAATTCCATTTGCCAGTAACTCCTGAGATCACTTTCATTTTGATGCAGAGTACAAAGAAAAACAAGATTTTTTCACAAATGAAATTCTGTAGAAACCACTCTTTAAAATTTCAAGAACTCAAGTGTGATCACTAGTAGTAGGTAACCCTGCCAGAGATACATCATAGTATTAAATTCTCCCGAAGATTCACGAAAATGGATATATCTCAGAAATATTTCATCCATGAAAAACTGGATATTTGAACATCTTTCCATTTTAATGAAAGTAGTTATTGGAAGCATATAGAAAGCTAAGAGGAACCCTGACGCTCCTGTCTTGCAACAGTGTAACCAACGAATTAGTAACATGGATGTTATTTTTCCACTTCTAAGGGAAATCGGTTAAAATAAATAGGAAACAAATGCAACGCAAAACAGACACACTTTGTAATCATCATTCTTCATGAGTGAAATCAGACCTCTTGTATTCAAAATGCATATTTACTTCAATGGAGGGTAAGTTTCAAAAGGCAAAGTTTCTCCTTTTGTGCTGTTAAAACTGCACTGAAGAAAAAACCTCGATATAGGAAGCTACCAGTAAGATTAAATGCATTAATATTTTAAAGACTATTCAAGTAGAATATATTTTCTTTATGGCTCACATGGTTGGGACAAACCAGGGAAAGAAAGGACATGACCACTATGGCTAAGCATGAGCTCATTGGGAAGAACATAATCTAATGTTGCCTGAGTGTCTGGTGGGAAGCAGTTAAGTCTCGCTCTTTTGTTCTCCCCACCACTGCCTCTCTTTCTGTTTTACTAAATGCAGCATGAAGAGCAAAACCAGAGTTCACACTTCATGCTGAGAAAGGTAAGGCAACTTTCCATCTATATCATGTGGAACTCCACATTTTTGGGAGATTTAGAAGTAAGGAACTACATAGTTCCTAGGTTTTCTGTTGCTGCATAATCTTCATTTGATATTCTCATGTTGGTTAGATTTTTAAAAACAGAATATTTAATATAAAGGGCTGTTGATTAAAATTTGCATAAAGTAGCCACTGGCCAGCAGGTTCCAAGTGACTTAGTTACTTTGTATGAATTTTCATAATCTGGGAAAATTATATATTTTACCCATGAGAGAAAAATATTTGACTTCTGTCAGTCAAGTAGGTTAAATTTCTTGATGGTCTGGATTATTCTATGGTTTGCATAATTTTGAAAAATATTTACAATTATATTTGCAACTAAGAACTTAATTTAAAATGTAATTTCTTTTTATTTCTTTTGTCACTATTCTTGCAAAGATATAAGTGGTTGCTCCCATTGCTAGAAAGAAGATATTAGGTTAAATGAGATTACAGCTGGTAGAAAAAGAACATAAGAACTAATGCACCTCTAAATGTTTCTCCTCTTTTAAGGACTATTCACCAAGAATCCAAGACAACAATTACAGAAGTCAATTGAAATATGAATTGCTTACACTTCTATTGGATCAAATTAGGAAGGTCAAGGTGAACACTAACAATATTTTTCTACAGCAATAACATTCAAAACTTCCAAAATACAGGTATGTAAAGAAAATCTCACTGAAGCAAGGAATAAAAGAGCAAACTGTTTTGTCCCTAGAGTAGTCAAACAGAATTTGCTTGAGATATATCTGTATTGAAAGAAACCTTACCATGGATGAAGTTTTCTACCAGTTTACTGCTAAAACTGTATCAGGAAATCTTTCTAAGCCTAATCAGACTGACCACCCAAGTCAAGATCTCATTCCCTATTCCACAGGAAAAGATAAGCATCTCATCTAACAAGAATTTCACAACCAATTCTTCCCACAATAGTTGAATTTAAGCAACCCATTTCTCTCCATCTCAGCTGTTCACTTCTCTTTATGTGCTACCCACATTGTTCTGTTCCTTCCATTTTTGTGTGGCCTTGGATAAACCAGATTGAGAAGATGATACAAATTAAAAATAAAACAAGCAAAACTACATGACTATTTTAATATGGTTACTTGTTTGAACGATTTCATCAGATTCAGAAATTAAAGAAAATTTGCTTTCTTCTTTTTCTTTCTGTCAGGGTGTGTCTGCATTCTGGGACACTGAAGTGAACCCAGGATAGATGGTGTGATTTAACCACAGCCAAAAACTTAGCCGCACACATATGCTCACTCACTCTCCCACGAGCAGGATGGGGGAGAGAATCACAAGAGTAAAACTAAGGAAACTCATAGGTTGAGTTAACGACAATTCAATAAGTAAAGCAAACAAAGAAAAACAAAGAATTCACTCACCACTTCCCATTGGCAGGTCTTCAGCCATTCCCAGGAAAGCAGGGCTTCATCACATGTAATGGTGACTTGGGAAGTCAAATACCATCACTCTGAATGTCTTCTCCTTCTCTCCACTTTATATACTGAGAATGATGTCATACGGTCTGGAATATTCCTTTGGCCAGATGGGGTCATCTGTTCCAGCTGTGTCCCCTCCCAACTCCTTGTGCATTCCCAGTCTTCTCGCTGGTGGGGTGGGGTGGCATTGAGTGAGAAGCAGAAAAGGCCTTGTTGCTGTGAAAGCCCTGCACAGCAGTAAACTAAAACACTGATGTGTTATCAACATTGGTTTCAGCACGAATCCCAAACACAGCCCCATGTTAGCTACTGTGGAGAAACTTTGTTCTATCCCAGCCAAAACCAGCACAGCCATGCAATAAGATGTATCACTTCTCAATATCCTACAAACATTATTTCATGAAGTGACTGTGCTATTTCAAAACATTAACTGTTTTCAGAAGTATATATATGGGTGATGCAGAAAGGGAGCTAAGGCTTCTTATCCTTGTATGCTCCTTCATAAAAAAAACCTAGCTCAATCCAAGTCTCAGAGTTCATAGAAACCTTGACCGAAGCCAGTAACACCTGTAAAGCCAAGCATTTCACAAGAGGCCCAAGATATTTATCAGTTCCTGAAATGACTAATTTCACAGGAAGAGAACATCACATATTTTCTTGGCACTTTTCCTATTATTAAAGTAAGGATTTTAAAATAATAATTTTAATTGTTGCATGAGACTTGAAGTGGACTAATAAAGTTATTAGCAAAGAAAAGACTGGATTTTTCGGTGAGAAACTAATAAGTCACAATTCTAAGAAAGATTATAGGAATAGAAATATACCTGTTGCTGTGATGAAAAGCCAGTGCAACATATGGTGTGACTCTTGGGGGCTAAGGGTTGGACTTGATGATCCTTATGGGTCCCTTCCAACTCAGCATATTCTGTAATTCTGTGAAAGATGCAACTTAGTTCCAGATACATATGAAGTCCAATATGCCATCTGAGACTTTTAACTTCCAGATTAGTGAGAAAATAAAGGCAACAAAAGAATAAGAGTCATAGTAGTCTTAAAACACTGTTGTGCTTGCTATTGCAGAAGTAAGGCAAAAGTCAGATTCCTGACTATAATTCTTCATCAAAATAGATTTTTCTGAACAGCGGAATTTTCATACAGATAGAAGACACAGAAAATTGGCTTCTTCCTTTAGTGTGCAAAAGGCACAAGGAAATAGGAAAAATATGCTTAATTTATGATAATTTGTATATTTTTTGATTTTAAACTCATGACTGCTCTTTTTTATTGACATACACTTGCGTATTGTCTTGTTATCTGATGTACAGTTAAAAATACAAATAGAAACTGACCTAACAGTGTTAATTTCATTACAATTATTTCACCCCTCTCATTTTCCCCAGTTTTAAAACCATGTATTTTCTTTTATGGCACTGAAATAACTCATGATCTACATAATAAAAGTGCAAGAGATCTCTCCTTCTTTGGCACAGGATTCCATTCTAGAACATATATATGCACTTCTCCATGTGCTTTAGCTGAGGTATAGATTTCATTTTGAAAAATAAAAAAGACTTGATGTAAATGAAATTGCTTATCCAAGATTTCTGATTGTCAGGATGCAGATAACTGAAAACAAGTTGAAAAAAAACCCCAGGCTTTCGCCTAGAAAAACGGCCAAAGTGTGTCTGGAAAAGCAACTGGACTTAGAAATATTTGTTAAATACTCAATGAGGCAAAAATGCTATATTTTATTACCTCATTTTCAGCTGTTCAGCATTCACTTCATTTATGTTAGGCACCATGTGTTTCTTAAATAAATTGCATCAAATTCTTATTATTTGACATTATTCTTATTATTTGATATCGCTTTTGCACTGATGTTATTTCTTTGACAAAAATGAAAATATTTTGGTCTTGTACTGGTGTGATTTGGAGCAGAATGAAGCCCTTAGAATTACTGAAAGGGCAAGTGGCTGAGATAACTATAGCCGGTACTTTCCAGCAGAAGTTTGATCAGTTATTATAACCAGCCCAACAACACTTGTTTCAGATGACAGTTTCCATACCAGAAATCTGGCTGAGCCTAGAAGCTTTTAGAAAAAATTAGCAATAACACTTTGTGAGAAGAGAATATGGAAAACCAGGTTGTTTTCTCCACATTAAAAAATCTGAGATCTTTTCACAGTATTTTATCTCAATCTCACTCTTCCCTTGTCTTCCACTCCTCCTTACTTTGTACCATGATTTTGAACTTGAACAAGATATGGACATTTAAAGGATGAGCCTGTCATTGTCCCTATGAAATACCATGTTAAATGGACACATTTTAAAGCTTCAAAGTGCCAATTATACATACCCAGAGAGAGCTGTGAAAGACAAGTCAAAATCCTTAGAAATTCTGTACTCACTTAACACATTAAAGCTTTACAAGACTTGTAGTGATGAGTAAATTGTTTCTGCAGCATCTCCATAAAGTGAATGACTGAGCTCATACACGAGTTTAGATTTGTTTTCCCTTTCCTGGCTGTCCCAGTTGCTCTGCCTGGGACAAAAAGTGAAAATTGCAACCACATAATCTGGGTTTTTTTAAGTATTAAGCACTCAGACTGTAACAGTTGTCAGAGGAATCCCTGCTCCAGACATACAGCTTACTAAAAATATTACCTTATTTGAAAAATGAGGCCTCAGTCTTCTCAGTTAGATATATGAGATTAATGGATCCCTTTGACCTTAACCTCTCCATACTTCAGCTTCCTGCAAATCAGATGGGGTAAAAATATTCTATTGTTTCACATGGCATAGAGTTATAAATCAGTGAATTTTTGTGGTGATTCCAGATGCAAGTGATACATCTCATAAAAAAGTCTGTGAGAAAGGCAATGATTCAGAGAAGAATTTCAATAGCGTGCACTGTCAGCTGCAATGAATTAGGTAATATTTTAAATATGTGCTTCTATGTCATAATACATAAGCACTGGGATGCCAAATTAAGATTGCAGGCATATTTTTCATTCTGGTACTTAAAAACTTTTTAGTGCTTGGTTTCTCAACCTTACTCACATTTTTATGTTTGTGCATAAGTCTGTAGTCTTCAAAACACTGAATTTTGCTGCAGAAGCACCTTAAGTGTGCAGTTAATGGCAAATTCTACAGAATGAATAGGAAGTGACTTATTTCTGACTGCCACAATTGTCTCTACTTGTAATTGTTATTAATCACTACTGACAGTAGTTTGCATTTACAGTCTTTTCTCACTGTATGACCAGCCTTGAATGTTTGCAACTCTTGTGAAAGCTGAAGAGCCACTGAAGAGACAATGTCCCTGAGTATTTTGCAACTTGCTCACTGTTCTGTAGCTGTGCTACCTGAGCACAAAGCTCTTAATCTTTCAGTTGCTGACCATAAGGAAAAATAAAATACCAATATACTAATGGAGAAAGGATTCGCTCACAGAGTTTTGCATAAAGGCTATGAAATCACATAAACAAACAGCAGGACAGATAACAATTTATCATTTCTTGCCCTGTTTCACCTCTAAGGGACATTTTACTGTCCAGTTTGTTTTAGCATCACTTGACTTTGAAGGTTAGAAATTTTAGTCTATGCTACATGTCCATACACTTTATAACATTTTTAACTGCTGCCAGCTAAAGACAGCCATTTAAATGTGACAATGTTGAATCTAGAGATGTGAATGGGGTCAGCAGGAAAATATTTTCAACTTTGTTTTGTAAATGCCTTGTTTTTACAGGGGTGGCTCTCAATTAATAAAGGAACAGATTTACTTCATAAGAAAGTGCCATATTTACATAAATAATGTCCAAGGAAAGTCACAGCTTGATGTTTTAAGTAGAATTTGAATAAACTGAAAATTGTAGTGTTCAATAGCTTAGAGTTGATAGAAAAGAAAACTAGACATTGACTTCAATACCATAGCTAAAGCCAACATAGCAAGACACCAAAAGTAACAGATACTGTGGCAAATTCTGCACATTGACAGAAAGAAGACTGAACTGTTGTTTTATTTGTATGCTATTCAAGCAGGCAGACTTCTAGAAACAGCCTATTAAAAAAAGCATAGCCAAAAAGACTGAGTCTGGACAGTGTGACAGCCAAGTAGGTCACCAAAAAAACAGCAACGCAACTAATGTAAAGCAGAAATAATCCTGAAGATGAAAGCCACATTTAAAACAAAAAAAACCAAACCAAAACCAAAACAAAAAAAAACCCCAAACAACAAAAACACACAAAGAAAGAAAAGCAACCAAAAAAAAACCCCTCAGGGATATAGCTGAAACAATCATTTAAATCCTAATGAAAAGAAAAACAACCAAAAACAGGTTATACAAAACAATTTCTCTAAGAGACGTCACTATAAATCCAGATCAACAGAGATTAAAATAGCAGTAGGAGAAGTTCACCATTGCAAATTAATTTTACAAAGCAAAAGTCCTTTATCTCAGTGTTAAATTAGAGACAAACTAAAAACATGCAGAAGAAAATCATGCAAAAAAAACCCCAAAAACAAACAACCTGCAATTTTTGGTGTAATATATCAAAGTTAAACATGGAATACCATCCCTATTTTACTATGTTTAGAGATCACAAATATAAAGAGAACATAAAACTTTTGATGAATCCTGCATGTGAGAAATGTTCCAAAAGGCCAGATAGAAAGAGTCCTGTGTGCGAAACCCTAAAACTATTCTAAGCAATGCAGTATGAACAAGATGTAGACTGAACTTATTTTGTTCACTGGAACTTTTTCAAGACAAAAACAATGGGGTTTTTCAATAGGTTTGTTTTGCTGCTGCAAATTTGTCCACAATGAAGGTCATATGAATTATGGGTATTATGATAGCATTCAATTACATGTGTAAGCGTCAATGAGACATAGCAAGCTGCTAGGGACCAAATACACCACCATAATAAAAAACCAGCTTTTAAACATTACATCCTAAACTTGAAAGTTGTTAAAATTCAGTTAACTGTGGTTCCTCATGTTATGTCAATAATAGCAATTTTGTAAGCTTTCTTACAAAATACATAGAGACCAACCTGCATTACAGTTAGAAGAAATCCAACATTTCAAGCATCATAAAAAAATGTTCTATCTTGTCTCCTTCTGAATGCTGCATCAGATCTCTCAAAACATAAAAGCAGCTTTAAAAATATAGTAAAAGATAGCAGGACCATGCCATCTGCATTGTTCTCTATAAATTCCCTGTAAAGACCAACTAGATAGATGTGCTGTTGCAGACCTATCTTGATCCTATTTCTAATCTGCCTTTTCCAAACCTTCCTCCAGGGATACAAACTGTTTCATTTTTCAGAATATTATCCAAAACCTGTTCCTCATGTACATTTTTCTATTTGATATCTGAATCAGATAATGATTGTGATTCCATCAAGTAATTGTAATAATGTTTGCCACTCCAAATAGCTGTCATCTTATGACTTGATTTCCTTTTATCAAAGAAGACAAATGGCCAGTTTCAACAAGGTATTTTTACACTTATAAACGGTTGTTTCTCCTAGTACAACCATACTGACTTTCAAAAATGTGAATCAGAAAGTTTGTTAACTTTCTAATTAATCTAGGTCTTTCCAGTATTAATGAAATATTAGCAATATTAACAAATAAAAATATTTCTTTAATTATGTATTGGAACAAAACCAATGCTCTGTGAATATCAATATTTGTGTATTTGTATAACTTACTTGGAATTATCAGATAGCAGCATCATTGATTTTGTTTTGCAATTTTATGAGAGAAAAAGTTTACATAATCCTTATATATATCAAAAAGGAAATGTACTCACTTTCTCTTCATGTCTACATTTCTATTATTTCTTTTGACAAACTGGGCAGCTAAATGAAGTATCTCCCTTTGTCTTTCTCATCTCAGATCTCCAACTCACTAGACAGTGACAAAAGGCAATGGGCAATTATTAACTGGGAGTTGCCTGTACTTGTTTTACATTTTACAAGTGCTGTATAAGTTATATTATTCTTAAATGGCATTTTGTAGAAATTGAGAAGCTATAATTTTCTTAGCTATATTTTCCTAGTCATAACCATGAAGTGTTAAAACCAGTAATTACTATGGTGCTGACTCACTCCTCGTTGCCTCTGAAGACAATTGTGCTGCATTAGTATGAACAGTAGGTTTAGAATGTATTTTAATGATGAACTGAGCAAAACGCATCAATTTTAACTCCAGTTCGAAAATGTTGCGAATCAAAGCTGCAAACTCTTTATACATAATTTTAAGATGGGAATCTGACAGATTCAAACTTTTTCTTTAGAAAACTTAAAAGTATGTTTTTTAATATGTAGTTCTGTGACATCTATTTAGCAAAAGCAGGTGGTGCACTGGGTTGCAGTTGCCTCTTCTAGTAATAGAATCCAATAGTTTGGTAGGAGCTCAGACTGATGCTAAGTCAATCTGCTGGTAGCTAGTATTTCTACAGCATTTTATCCCAGTGCATCCAAAGTTTTGGAATGATATCTCCCTTTGAAAAGAGTGAGACAGACTGGAAATTTTAGGTTCCCCACTCCCTAGTGCAGTGTCTTCTTTTAAACTAGAACAAAACAAAGAAGAAACAGAAAAAAAATATCCAAGATGCTCATCTGAAGGCACATCCAGACCTGCTAGAACTGTACTTAATTTTCTACCATTGCATGATTTTTGGAAGATATTTTTCCCTTAATGCATCTACCTATCCCACCCATGTCGCTATTCTCCTCTCAAAATAACTCAGTATTTTAACAATCACCTTTGGCCTTCTCTGATAAACTGTACTTTCTGATGAATGGCCTCTCCTGTTGATTAATTTCATATAGCTAAAATTGCAGGCCTAAGAGCTTTACTCATCTTTGCTTTGCTGAAAAAAATAAAAGGCAGCAGATTTTTAACATAACTTTGTTTATTTTTATATCTAAGAAGAGATAAATTACATGAAGCTGAGCCAGTGTCTATGAGACTTCAGTCCCCAGAATACCAGTAGTATTACAATCATAAAAATAGGACTATGTAAAGGCCATCCCAATTTAGCTATAGTGTTGCTCTCCTGACACTGTCATCCCATGAACAAAAAGCTCTTCCTATTCTCAGCTCCCACTTGCAGTTTATAAATAGCTGTGGTGCTCTGTGCAAAAACAGGTTGCAAACAAGATGAAAGGAACCAGTAGTAGGAGACAACCTGCCTTTTTGCTGTGTTCTAATTACTGTTTGTACTGCTGCAATGACCAGAGTCAAAGCACTTGAATGTCCTGTGTGCTTTGTAAATTCATGTCCTTTTCTTCTTCTTTGGGATTTTGTGGAAATGATTCATAAAACAACACTAAATTGGCATCTAGTAATGGTAGCCTGATCAAAAGAGCAGTTGAGATTAAAAATAATTTTTCATATTTTTTTCCTCACTACCACTCCTTCATATTTCTTGAGGTAACATTTCTGCCTGGCACAAAGGTGGGAAGTGAAAGTTTAATGGCATAAGGGCAAAGGAGCACATAATGTCATATAATAATTGGGAGGTTCCCAATGCCCTCGGTGGCAGCAGCAGTACAAAGAGCACTTACCAACCCACGTCATTTGGCCTGCCTGAGGAAAGGCACTATCAAATTAGACTTTATCTGGCCAAGATCTGTGGGAAAAAGAGGAATTTGTATAGGAGGCAATGATCTTAAAAATCTCAATAGAAAAATGCTGGACTTCTGCCAAACAGCATTTTGGGAGTGTTGGGAGCTTTTAATTCCCTTGCAAGGGAATTAAATTGCCCTACACATGTACTCCTTGAGTTTTATTCTTTATGAAGATGCTATTAACCTTGCAAAAATCCAGTAAGCCTATAGCCAGACAGTTCTTCCCTCAGAAAGGTCAACTTAGTATCTATCAGTTCTGCTCCCAAGACTGAATAGCACCTGTTTTTCCAATAGTTTGCTCTTGTGCCCTCCCTGCCTCTGCTATTTTCAGCTGGAAACCCTTAGCCTAATATCACATTGCATCCTCTATTCAAAGAAGATCTGAAAAGAGACCAAATAGAAATACTCAAACAGTTGCTCCCAGAAGTAGCTTTCAAAACTTTCAAAACACATCCATACGAAATATATAGCGCATAGCAGTATGTAAGTGACTTAGAATGGCAACATAAAAATGTGATACCCTGCTGCTCAGACAATAAAAATCCAAGGATAGTGACATGTCTGAAATCCATCCTCTTCCAGAAATTATGTGTGTCATGC
Organism: Dendrocincla fuliginosa; assembly: GCA_035047845.1. Classification (NCBI taxonomy): domain Eukaryota; kingdom Metazoa; phylum Chordata; class Aves; order Passeriformes; family Dendrocolaptidae; genus Dendrocincla; species Dendrocincla fuliginosa. The sequence continues at coordinate 89,212,381 of JAWWMO010000121.1, read as the reverse complement.
CAGACAACATGCCAGACAAGCATTCCTGCCTCCCTGTGGTCCACAGTCATGAATTCTTGCTTAAGAGTAGGTTGGATGTGGATTTATTCCTTTCCTTGTAGGCTGCAGTGAATGGTTTTTGCATAACTGCCTTGAGGTTAACACACTCCTAAGGGAGGGAATGTCTTAGGTTCAAAATTTGTCTTGAGCCTCAAATCTATGTTTTCTGATTTCTAGAGAATTTCCTAACTGCCATGCTAAATAAGGTTCCAGAAGGAATTCTAACACGTTTTAAAAAGAGCGTAGAGAGAATTAGGAACTTACAAACCAGTCATCCAACTGCAATTCTTGGAAAAATACTGCAATAAACAAGCAAACAATTTGAAGATCTTTAAAGGATAGCCTGAAATTTTTGTAGGGAATCCATGGCATTAAACCAATTTAGTCTCCTTCTAAACTAGACAACAGGCCTTGTGGATAGAAGTAGAAACGATCATATGTATTAACTTAAAAAAACTTTTTTCAATACTTCCATGAGACTTTATAACAAGCAATCAAATAAAAATATTGGGATGAAACTAAAGGAAGATGAGTGCAAAAGCACTTGGGAAAGTATTTTAACTATTAATGATTTTTTTAATTAAAATTAATAGTTCATTGTCCAAAGGTAGAGACAATTGAGAATAGAACCATAGAAAGTTTATCAGTAAATTAGATTATCAAATAAAAGAGTAATTTATTACAGTTGTACTTTATACTAGGCTCTGGAGGGTACATAAGCAGATTGTATGGCAGAATTAGAATTAGAACAAATTGGAGAGTAGATCAGTAGAAAAAAAAAAAAAAAAAAAAAAAAAAAAAAAAAAAAAAAGTGCAAACTATTATTCTGTTTGGAGTTTACCAAAAGTACAACTGTAAGATGACTAGGCAAAATTTCTTCAAAAAAGAACCTGCGAGTCACTGTGGTTCATAAGGAAAAGTCAATCCATGCCTGTCTTACCATTTTGAAAAAATGTCATACTAAAATGCATAAACAGCAGTATTGCAGATAATGAATATGAAGTAGCATTTCTACTCCGACAGGCAGGGATAGATGCTTGAATTGTGTACCTGGCTTACTTTCATAAATCGCCCTGTTATTAGCAATGCTAAGTCATCACAAAATACACAGAACAACACAGGGATGAAGCAAGACATCCCAGGCCTCAAAATAGTAAATGCAAATGAAAGCAGATCTGGAAAAAAAAAAATGTAGTAGATTCAAAATTAAATGCAAACTGGGAAAAAAATATATAATATTTCACAAAATCACAGATTATGCTGATTTGAAAGGGACCCACAAAGATCATCAAGTCCAACCCTTAGGCCTACACAGGACCATCCCCAAGAGTCATACCAGGTGCCTGAAAGCATTATTCAAATGCTTCTTGAACTCATATTTAAAATATTTAACTATATTTGTAAATATACTTTAAAAGATCAGTTTCAGCCTTTATAAGTCAGTGGAATATTTCCTGAAAACCAAGTAATTTAATGCAGTATGTCTCTGTTTTTAAACAGATGACTAACTATAACAGCAGGAAGCAGGGCATTAGCAAAGCCTTCCTTACAGTGCTTAGTCCAGCATAAAAAGTCATTAAAAGCAATTAACTACTAATCCTCAATTTAAACTTTTTAAAAATTAATTTATGGCAAATTTAGAAAGGGCTAAATCCAGAGAACAGAAGTTATCACATACTTTGTCTACTGACCAGACAAACTGTTTACTTAAATAAAGTAAACTTTACTTTGGATTATTGGACTTCCCTCCGAAGATACAGAGAGATGTCAGACATTACTAGTCAACAAACATAAATTATAACAGGCAGAAAAATGTGTGAAAAATAGTGCTTCCTACAGCCTGTATTTTGTGTTAAAAGGCAGGACAAATGTAAACTTTTTGTTCAAAATCATACCTGAAATGTTTTATTTCAACAAAAAACGTATTTTTAAAGGCATATTTAAAGACTGAGCTATTGAACCTTTTAGATAAGCTATAGAAGAGAAGGATTCAGTCTAGCTGACTGCCCCCATCAGAATCCAAATTCCTCTTTTTGTGTCACACTAACTAGAGCTATGTCCATAGTTCAGGTCAGGTATATTCACAGCACAGAGTTTCATTAACCCTACAGTCTAGGGATTTGTCCCTTCTAAACTGAGTTAACCTCATTTCCAGTCTTCCAGTGTTCAGTCTTATATTACACTGGATTGCATAAAATATTTTTGAAATACATTAGACCTCCCCACCCTTTCAAAACAGCAATAAATTTCTAGTTGTTAATACATTTTCCTGGAATGTTTGAGACCTCTGTTTAAATCACTATCCACAAAAAAATGGACCTAACTTAAAATCCTGTTTCTTTAATCACTGGTCTCTCCTGGACCATAATGGACCACTGATGATACTGTTTCATTAGAATATAAAACACAAATAATCAGTGAGTCAGAGACTAAAAGAATAAGAAGGCAGACAGTTAACTCATAGGTATGGCACATGTGTTTCAGCAAAGATTTTTACATCTTGTTAGAGAGGTAACAGTTACTCACTGTATACTGAAGACATGGTACAGTCTGAGGATCAGGGGAATCTGAGAGATGCAGACTCAAATCCCAGAAGATAGAAGATCTTAAATTTAAATTAAATTAAAGGGCTTGCAGTCCTAATAAGTGTCCTGACCCTGCAGTATTTGACAAGCACTGTGACATGGTATTTGAAAACCATGTGAGGCCCTTCTTTCCAAATGCAACTTTTAGAGCTGCAAAAATGAAATTACGATGGATTCTGTTCTCTATGGTTTCTAACTATTCTCAAGGTAAGGATAACAAAGAACTAAACCAGATGTCTAAGAGATTGTAGTATCCCAAATATTGGAGCACAGTCGGGACAGATTACAAAAGCAACTGTGAGGACTAGCATGCACTGATTCATAACTTTGGGACAGGAAAATGAACTAGGTGACTTCCTGAGCTTAGCTAGGATCAGATTTTCTGTGATCTTCTGTCCTTCAGAAGGGATCAGAACTCAGTTTAATCTTAGCAATGGCAGAAATTTCTCCCACAACTGAAATATGACAAGCTCATTTCAAATATAAGAAATTTGGATTCCACTGCATAATTTGAAATATGAACATATGTTCTTAGGGCTTGCAAGTACTCCACCTGTGCTTTTAACCTGATACTCTAAATACACTGTTCAACTTCAGGAAAATGAGTTAAGAGAATGCATTGAAATCTTGCAGATGAAAGGTAGAAAATCATGTCTTGTGGAATAGCAGATGCCTTGTGTCAACTGACAATGTATTTATCAATAGTAATATTTAATTGTGCCGCAATTCTATCAGTTTTCACAAGTCAGTGGATGAAGGAAGGTCTACTTGGTATGTATGGCAACTCAAAATAGCAGGCAGAGTATGGGAACAGATACTGTTCAGAACTAAGCTGGACACCTAGCATGGTTTTAGACACAGATGGAGTAATTTTTTCAGATGAGTGATACATTACAGCCACTGGTAAGGAGGGTCCATGTCACTCTAGGTTGGTAAGGTTCATGTTACCTCATGTGACCAGTGTGAAATATAGGTACTTACTCTAATAGTTCATTCTTTCTCTGCAGTTTTAAGAAATACTGCTGAAAAGCAGTTTATCCCATCCTTAACACTTATTTCAAAACTGGATTTACCACGCTCTGGAAGGACTTTCTTTCTCTCTCTCTCTGAATTACAGAGGAAGCCTAGACCACTATCTCACATTTGACACTAATGCATGATGGTAAAAGCTAAGTGGGATGGATCCTGATACAGTAGGTTTCTACATGAGGTACAGCCCACAGTTAGGTCTCTTTTTTTCCACTTGAAGGGAAATTATTGTGATTGAGCTTGAGTTAAATGTCTGAATTTGTGTGAATACCAATTCCTAAATTCACCTTTGATTATGGTTTTCTGGTTTTATAATTTTGTTTCCTGTTTTACATTATATCTTATATCATGCAACATGAGATTAGTGAGTTTCCTTGCAATTTAGTTTCTTAAAGCAATGACAGTTACTTTGAATACAACATCTTACACCATTTTTTGCCATATAATAACATGGCAGAAGACAGAATATAAGGAATGGACAGCTCAGGTCAGGGGAACTTGAGAAAGGCTGAATAGAAGAAATATAGAGTATAAGGGAGAGGAAAGTCAACTGATCCCTAAGACTAAATGTAAAATTGTATTCCTGACATTCAGCAGGGAGAAATAGGGTAACACACATTCAACTTTGCTTCTGAGGTTGAAAACTGCAGTCCTCAGAGAATGTACTAAAGAAGACTGAGGTAGGTTGGTGCACAAGATGCAGGATTGAGATAACTGGAATAAATAAAAAAAGAAATATGCAGTCTTGTGGCAAATAAGATGAAGAAAGCAATATTGTTGGTCCCTATTATGCCAGCAAAGAAAAAGCAGAAGAGTTGTCAAATACAGGCAAACAAACATCCCTAAAAATAAATAACTTGTACTGCAAGTAGAGAAAACAGTACACAAAAGCAGTTAAGATGATTCATAATTGTGATAATGAAAAATGCATGCTGCTTTAGTTTCTAGAGAATTAATGGATTTGAGTGAAGCAGTGTGTGAACAGGAAAATTGTAAGTAGGAATCTTTAGAAGCTTTTCTTCTTCTTTTCATGACTGTGATGGATAAGGAGATAATTTAAAACATTAATCTGTTTCAAGCAGTATTATTCTGATGATGTTGCACACGCTGAAATATATTTATGAATTGATTGGAGGAGTCATTTACTTTGCTGATAACTATGAGTGTATATTGATACCTCTTCCTTTTTTAAAAACTATTCAGGCTCTTTAGTATATTTTTTCTTAGAAACCATAGTACGTTTTCAAAATGTTTTTCTTTTTAAAAAGTACTAATTTCATGGTCATGTTCAGGAAGTTTTAGCTCTGTATGCCTATTTTCTTCCTTCCTTTTAATTGCATGCTGACTAAAGAAAGTTGCCATAATTCCCTAAGAGTTGGCTGAGTTAATTTAAGTTTTACTCCTCTACTTTTTCTTTTCCTGCTGTGTGAGCCGTGCTGACTCCTAGTGATTCTGTTTTTAGTCCTCTAGTCCTTCTCATGTTTTGAACAGGAATCTGTAACATCTAATTAAGGATGTGAATTCCCTTATGCTGGAACTGTCTCAAACTGGCCATCTCCAAGTGACTATTGCTTTGACTTATGCTCTGACACAATCTAGATGCTTTTCAAAAGTAATCTTTTATACTACAGGACAACTTTCAGAGTCAAAATTTACCTTTTATTCAACTGTTTGATCACAGAGAAAGGCATATTCGTTTCAAAAAATTAATTTCATATGTCAGAATATGCCCAAATAAAGCAGAGTAAAATCGGACTAAAGGCCTAAGGCTATTTTCTGAAAGAAGACTAAAATAGGATATTGTCCTTCCCTAAAGAAGGATAGTGAAAGTACATAAAAACTGGAAAATAGCATAGTAAAAAAGTCCCAAAATATGAGCAGTGGAAAAGTATTTATAGTCAGTTGTATTCACAATGGCACCTTCCAAAAACAAAAGTCAGGATTTTGACATTACCTTGCAATGTATTTTATTCAAATTGGAGAGAGTTTGGTAGCCTTTATCTTGTACAAGCAGTGCTTGGTTCTGAAAGCTCCCGTTCAAGTCCAGGCTTACTGAGTCACTAACAGGATTAGAGGCTTCAGAAAATGTATGGATCAGAGCTGCCTTATGAGCCTAACAATAAAGACAGCAGATGATCCACTGAGCTGCGTAATATGCTTGTTTCCAAAAGTTGTCTCCAAAGTTTGTAGTCTTAATCCTTAGGAACAGAGTCTGCACAGCTCATTGTCTGAACACTTGCAAATGTCTCCAGACTGTTTCTTCCTTGCTTGTAAATGATTAAATAAAATTAGAACTTGAAATGTATCACAGAATTTTATTCTGTTTTCTACAATGGAGTTTATTTAAATACTGAGATTTTTAATAAAATTACAAGCTACAAAAAAGACGTCAGTAAATTTTGGTATCTGGTTTCTATAAAAAGTATACATTATGTGGTGAAAATATGAGAGCCTGCTTCTAAGCTTCCTTAGTAATCCTAGAGTACTTCAGAAAAAAATATTATGAGTTATACAATAATTTTATCTGTATCCTAAGAATTTTCTTCTAATAACTAGGGAGGTCTTTGCATCAAATTTCTTTTGGTATACTGAAATCTTTCCATATCTGACAGAGAGTCTGCAGGAAATAGTGGCTCTACTGACACTTGAAGAACTATACTTTTTTTCTGTCATTGCAAATATTGTTATACTGAAATACTTGCTGTGACCTATTTAGTAAGACTAAGCACTCAGCTCCATATCTTTCTCCTCCTTTTCCCTCCCTTCCAAAGGTCAGCTTCAAGGGCATGAATTTCACTACAATTATCCACAGTGGGTGTGTCACAAGACAGAGTATGTTGATACCTACTGAGGCAACCTTAAACCAAACTATCACTGTTTAACTACAATTCCATAAACCAAGTACATACTGAATATACACTGGTGCACTTGCTTACTTCCATGGTTATGATGGTATTTCACAGTTTATGTATTGCCCTTTGGAGTGGTGTGTCTCTCTAGGAAGAAAGCAATGAGATTACTTTTCCTTTATGGCTCTAAGGACAGTAGTAATTTTAGTTTGACACCACATACAACTGAGGTACTTCTGGCCCCTATAGCTCCACTTGCATCAGACAGATTAAACATGCTGCCCCAATTCTAAGTGTTTATGTTATGATGGAGATATCCATGTGATGTTTCATGCCTTTTGGACAATACTAGAGCGTGTGAAGACACTGAAGATCAAAGAAATTACTACCATAATATTTTCATGACAAACGGGACAATCATAGAAACTGTTGGAATTGTTACTCTATTCCCAAATACACACTAGGGTTTCAGGCAGGAATTGTGCAATTCTACAGTGGGATCATTTAGACACAGAGAGGGAATAGCTGCAGAATTTTGCGTCTAAAGAGATATTGAAACAAATCTGCTGCACTCTTCTTGGTGTGGAGATGCTAACTCTCATAATCAAAAAGTTGCCCATGGGGTATCAGAAACCTGTTGAAGTAACAGTTTCAGAGAACAGGATTATGGCTGAAATGCATATGCCTACTTCTAGTGCTGAGAGCACACAGGAGTATTTGAACTGCTAGAATATTACACTCTCTGGTTCTGGCCTTGATGGAAAGTTCAGGAATACTAGTCTGAAAAATTTAAAAAGATGCATGGCACTAGGGGTAAATTGGAGGCTGTTCTGCATAAAGAAATTTGCACAAGCAAATGACAATATATTAAGTCATATTCTCAGTGGTGTACAGGTCCCTACCGTTAATTTGGTCTGTATTATTTTGGACAACATTCTGATTGATTGACTATGCAAGCCCTGGGAAAAGACAACTTAATTACACACATAGCAAAGGCTGGTGCAGAGTTCATTTGGCAGATTGAAAGCAAAACAGCCTAAGACCTAGAATACCATTTGAATGTCGTTTATATTGCAAGAAGTACGTGTTTATTGATAGCCTGATACAGCCTATGCTTTAAGACCAAACAAAAGTATTTTTTTAAACAAAGACAGAATACTTTTGATTTGCAGGACCAGTTTTACTCAAGCAAAAGGCAAAAGAAATTAGGGATCCAAAAGAGTATCAGCACCAGATCATGGAGGCCAACAGTTCTCTGATGCTTTCTTGTTTAAGTCTAAATAGAAAAGCCACTACATTTTCTTCAGGACGTGTAGAGAACTACTAATCTTTTCCTTGTATTAGCTTACAGCTTCCATTTTGATTTTTAAATATATGTGATTTTCTCCATTTAGACTAATACTAGTTAATCTCTCTCTGTTTGTGAGCTTTGGATCATAAGATTACACATATTTTGGTTTCTAAGTGATTTGAGTGTCAAGTTGAATAGAGGTATCTCTTTTCTAATACACTGACAATTATAGTACTGTACAAAAGAGACATGTTCACGATCAAAGAAACAAGAAATGGACATGTATGCCTACCAGGAAAATATAATAATTTATGCTTTCTACATCATGTTCTAAATTTCCTTCTTGTGTAACAATTTTGTCATTTAAGTCGTATTGGAGTATGGAACAGAACTGCAGTAGAGCTTCTGTTACCAACTTTAGAATCTATTTTTCAATTTTTAATTCAAGAAATAAAAGGTAATGACTTTTAACAATAACAGAATACCAACAATAAATGATAAGATAAACTTTTTTTCTAGTGATAGTATGGAATATCAGCTGACAGAAGAATATAGTGAGTTATACAAGTGGATGTGCAAAGTTTTCCTGTGTCAATAGTTATTTTCCTGCACAGAACAAAACAACAACAAAAGCCCCACAGAAAAATCAATGAACATTCCTCCCTAGCAACAGAAGAAAAAAAAATTAGGAGCTGTGTGAAGAGGATGCTGAACACGCAGTAAGTGACTGATAGCTGCAGTAATCTGAACAGACTGAGCAAAGAGATTGCTGTTTAGTTCTGGCTGCAGCACTAATAGTAAAAGGCACTAAAATATGTGGTTTACATTTTAGAAAAAAAACATAAATGAATTTTCACACTTATCCAAAAAAAAAAAATTCAAAAAAGAAATTATGAGTTCTTGCAATTGCTGTATGCTCTTCTAATTGCCATTAAAGTGTCCAATATTACTATTAAGAGAACCAGTTTAGCAGTCTTCATGAGTAGCATTGTTGAAAAACAGTAATGCAAAAAAATACTGCAGTGCTTTATCAGCAGCTGTATAAGATCTTTATGCAAAACTTTTCTAAAAATTTCTAGTAAATATGGAAAGAACTATTAGCACCAAGGCCATGTTCATTGTCCCTATGGCCTTTAATACATCTTGAGAGAATATTCCCAGGCTGTCAGCTCGAACAGCTTGCTGAGATAAACATTGTGATATATCCAGAATGTCAGACCGTTGGACTGTTCCAAAAAGCATTTGGAGAAAATCTAACTTAAATGAAATCAGAAATGTCCGGCTTTCCTAGTGTATAGGCTTAACTTACTTCAATAGGAATAAATTAGCAGATGTGTTGTAAAAGTGCCTAACGACAGAAAACTTTCTTGTGAGCAATATTGTGCAAATATTTACTGAAACTATTCATCTTTATAATTACTCCTGTAATACTTAAATACCATCTACTTGGATTACATGTTGCCTAAGGGCCAATTACGAATGTTAAACCTGCCAAGTAGCAATCTCAGCATGTGCCTGTAAACGATCACCACTTCTTCAGTCATGAAAAATCCTTCTTTAGCATAGTTCCAAATTAACACAAATTGGACATAAAGTCCATCAGAGACAAATCTTTTATGGAACAGACAGAAGCAACATGAAGAATTCATTGAATTTTCCCAATAAGCAACTGGAAAATGGCTTCACAATGGTTGCATTTGTCAAATATCAGTAGTAGCTCTCTGCTCCCTCTAACCAGTCCATGGCAAATGCATATTACCAGGGTTCCAGAAAGAAACTAAAATGACCTTCTCTTCAAAAGCCAGAATCTGTTTTGAAGCTGAAAATGGAAAATAACTCTCATTATCATGAAAGCACACAGACAAGATCTATCCCAAGATCATGATGCTATATCAGAAACCTTTGGCATACCACACCTTGTATATGAAATGCCCATTTATATTCATGGGTGAAAAGGTCTGCGCTAAATCCTCATAATGAATTCAGAGTATTTTTTTACAAATACACATGGCCAAAGAAACTAAATATGAAGAATCCACTGTAAACTCTTTCAGTTTTGATAATTTCCTGGAGCACAACACATAGATTTCCTACAATAATCATAATTCTGTATCACTCTTCAACCACTTCATTCGACGCAAACTCATAAATATGTCAGATGCATCTCCACCACTAATTTTCCAAAGCAGAGAGGTGCCCCCTGTAGCATAGGTCTGTCCCATCAATCTCCCAGTAGAACAGTGTTCCTCAAGCACAATATGCCAGCAGCAGAGGGCTCGAATGTGTGCTATGACCACGCAGGCCCAGGCCATGGAAATAGAACCAGTTTCCAGAGTGCACTATTGAGTGAAACTTGGGCATATGAGAGAAATGAACTAATGTTTAATGACTGTGAGACTTCCTAAAGAACTGAAGAAAAAGAAGCAGCTTGAAAACAGATTTTGACTGAAGACATCCATCAAAGAATAAAGATGAAAATATGCTAAAGGAGAGAATAAATGAGACCAAGATGCAGGAATGAAGCTGATTGTGGATGCACAGAGTTATCAGCAGTGGAAGAAGAACAACCTGGAAAGCAGTCGTGGTCAGACAGCAGGGAAAGTTGGGATCATGCACCTACCCCAGAGACCCACATGAACGACGAAGAACAAAAGCCCATCGATGCCCCAGTTATTATGACCATAAGAAGTTAATATATAAAGAGTTTATTGTAATATAATAGTAAGGTTCGATTTTCAAATGTTCACTGTATTCTCATTCCCCATTGGTTGTTTGTACCCCAGTTGCCCATTGGCTGATGTTTGGTGCATTGCACCTTTTCCTTTTATGGTGGTCCCCTCCCACCCTTTCCCTAATATGTTCTTTGTCCTTCCCCCTTTCTCCTTATATGTTTACACTCCACCCATGTTCCTCCCTGTTTCTAGAACCTTCCCCTCAGACCCTATATAAGTGCACCTCTCCCCTCAAAAAACACCATTCTTGTTTCACCCCATGAGAGTGTGCCAGTTTCTCTTTTCCCTGCGAAAGGATTGCGACAGCTGACATAGTAAAAACTGACAAGAATAAAAACCTAAGTAATTTAGAAGGTTTTCATATACATAATGAAACTATCAGTGGGAAAATAAAAAGAAGCACTCAGTTGAATTATTAATATTAATGAAATTTAGAAATAATAAAAGCAGAATTCCCAGTTAAGCCACAATTTAAGAAATTATACAGCTCCACTGAGATAAAAATACCATAAGGAATTGGAACTAACAAAAAAAAAATCAAATAAAGGATGTTCTAAAAGCCATCTTTTCCTGTTAAATTCTCACCTCAAGATATGAAAATCTGTATTTTACAGTTTACCTCCTGCATGTCACAGTGTACAAAATTTTATCCAGCAATTCCTCTATTGAAGCCAGTAACTTCTATTTGTCAGACCATGAGCAGGTAATAAGGCACAAGAAAAATGTCACACACAGGCTCCATACACCTTGACTGGGGTTTTTTTTAATATATAATAAAATCAGGTAACTTGGAAGGTCTGTGGTCAACAGAGCTGCACATGGTATTCAATAGTTACTATTGATGCTATTTAAAAAGAAAAAAATCCCTCTGCTCCTCACAATTTCACATAAGATATCTAAGGATCACATAAGGATCATTTTTACTGTTACCACAGCACTGCCCTGGGAGTTCATGTTGTCCATTATAATCTCTAGACTTTTTAGTGTAACAAAAGCATTCTTGAAAACTTATAAACGTTGCTTGTGTTCCTGGTTCTAGCTGAATGACTTCACAAGTGACCATATTAAAACACATTTTTGAGTGAATACAAGTTACTAAATAATCTAGATTACTCAGCAGAACTACATTGGCATCACTGCTACTTGCTATTCATCAGTCTTACCATCAGTTACACTTGTTTTTTAGAGTGATTTTTGATTACACTCCTTTGATAAATCTGTTTGAAAACATGCACATTTAGCATTACAGCTGTGCAGTTACTTTCATGCCAATCTTGTAATCTTATCAAAGCATTAAGTCAGCTTTCTTTATAACAGCTGTTTTCCCCAGAACTAAATTGATTTGCATTAATTATATTCTTATCCTTTAATTATTTGTTGTTTTAATCAACTTAGTCACGTATGAATTACCTATTGGATGACAGTCTAACACAGTCATAGCCAACTCACTTGAAGTTTTTACCCATTGGCATGCCATGGGCATTAACACAGCCTTCAGAAACCTCTTCACAAAAGGCTACAGTTAATATCAGCAGATTGAAGATCTAACCAGCAAACCCTTAATTGTGTATGTTAACTCCATACGTATAGACTAGTAACAGACATGATGTTACTATATAAAATCCCGAATTTCATTCAAATTTAAAATAGGATTAGTCCACATAAACACTACATCCACCTGATACTTTAACTAGTTCAGGTTCTGACATTTCTTTCTGGTCTCTGATTGACTGGGGTTTGTTGCCCTTATGATACAGAAGACCCCCACGAATGTCAGGGACAACTGACTGAGTTCTGTCTAAAGGGACTGAGGAAGTTAAGCATTTGCAAAAGACAAGCATATTGATAACCAGTATTTTTATTTAAACTTTCAGTAATACTTACATTAGCTGTTTATACATAAAGATACATATTTCAAACATAAGAGTTAGTTTAAAACTTAATTTTCATTAATCCCATAGAGCTAACATTCTCAAATCAGAGCATATGTACTGGCAAGAAATTAATACAAACCACTTTGAAGTGATACATGGAACTGTGTGACTGCATGTTGAAAACTACTTCCCGTTCTGGTCCCTCTGGCTAAAAAATAACATAATGGTATTATTATAAGTACAGGAAGGTCTACGAAGATGACTTCAAGTAAAAAAACTGCTTCCTAATCATATTAGGATTCCCTTTCTTGACAAAAATGGCTAACAAAGCATACGAAGTACTTACACTTTTACATAAATAAAGTGAATTGGGATTTTTTTCCCCCACTATCACACTTTAGGGGGAAAGAAAGTACTTTTAAGGTATAACTCACCATTTTGATTTTTGAGACTTCAGCGTCCTTTAAACTGACTGGCTTAAGGCACAACTCAACTGCCTATTAAAACTTAAAAAAACATTAATAGTCAATTACGTAAGGACTGGACATTCAGGGTTGCCCACATTTTATTTTTTACTCCCATTTCTTCAAAAATATATTCAAACTTTGGCCCCTTATCACAAAAGTTGTATTAAGCTTCCTAACACCACAACAATGGTGATGATCACATCTTTGCTTCTCAAACTACTAATATCAGTCTTTTCTTAATATACCCCATAGATTTCTCTTTTCAAGAACTTACTTTTTTCTTATCTTTAAGAGTCTCATTCTGTTTCCTCCACCCACTTTGTTTCACCACTTCACTAGTTGGCACTTTGTAACTATCCATTTTTTTCTCTCTCCCCTATAAATATCTGACTCTCCTCTTTGCTACGTGAAATAAGAGACTAATATAGTCTGTCTCTAACATTCCCAAGTATCTCTTGTCATCTCAGATTATAAAATACATGAACTGCATCTTAAGCAACAGCTAGTACGAGATAATTAATTGCAACTAGGGGAGCCAGATAGGGACTATCATAATAAAAATTAATATTAGATAGTTAAAATTAATTACAAAGGCATTATTTCGTCAAATAGAAAAAATCTTTTTAGATTAAAAGTTTTCTGAGCAAAATCTTTTTTTGTTTTTTTTAGGATGTATCATTTAAAAGACACTGACAGTGACTTATTTTCAGTGTACTGTGCTATGGCACTGCAAGTATCTTGCAGCACAAAGTAACACGATCTTAAAATCTTGATCAATTTAATGTGCAATGAAACAGTAAACAGAAGCCTGTACTGCTGGAAGAGAAAAAAAACCAACAAATAGAAAACCCAAACTGCACGGATTAAAGCACAAGAGCTGTTTAATCTCAGAACTCTATCCAGAGCAAATTGCTCAAGCTTTACTAACATGAGAAGCTGTGTTGACTTTATTTCTTTTATTCCCCAAACCTTTCCTAACATCACAACCGGGAACAAACGAACAATATTCCAAGCAGCCATTAACCTTGGGATCATCTTATTTTACAGAATGCTGAGCAGATTTTGAAGAAGTTTTATATGAAGAAGTGGAAACAGCTGCAAGTTCACCAGACATATCCTAAGTCAGTAAACACAAAATGCAATGTCAATAAATACAGCCCAGATCTATTTATAGCCCAGAAAATTAGTATTTTATCCTAGCAGAGACATGGCTCCTCATCATAAATTATCTTATGGCCACCTGAAGCCAGGTGGAATGAAAGAGAATATAGCCATGTTCTGAGTAATACAGCTCTCACGTGTCCATGACCATGAAAACCTCCTCTGTACAAACATGGTTTACAGAGGTTAGGCAAACCCAGGATATACGGGGAAACCACAAACCAGCCATGCCCTTGTGTAAGTCAGTACTCACTGAAGAGACTCAGAACGGAACTTATTTTTTAGATCAAAAGACACCTTCTACCGGCTCTTGTAATCTGTATAGTAAGGAGAGAGTAACATGGAGGAGAAAGACTTGACTAGTCAAATACAACTAGCACAGTTTCAAATGAGCTGTATCTAAAAATATTGTGTTATTTCACAAAGCTGGCGCTGACCCACATTGAGGTGTTTCCCAGGTTGCCGGTGTCCAGCTGGGGGCTGACTGCCGTGCCTCCATCCCTCGGGCACAGCGGGGATGCCGCCGGTGCTTCCCCGGCCGGGCTCCAATTCCCGGTGCCGCGGGAGCCGCGGCCTCCCGGGAACCACAGGGAGCACGGGGCTGAGCCCGTGGTGTTCCCCACGCCACTTCTGGCCCACTGGGCTGATCTCCCATCTGCAACACCAGGAATCACGGGTTTTATCCCGACTTAAGGAACACGGCGTAATCTGCGGGCAAAACGCGCTAAGAGCTTCCTGTCGGCATTAAACTCGCCAAAGCGGTTTTGCAGCCGCAGGCGAAGGGCCCGAGGGATTAAACCCGCCCGGGGGCGGCGCTGCGGCGCTCTCGGGAGCGGCAGGGGCTGCGGGGCGCGGACCGGGGCAGAGCCGGGAGAGCCGGCCCGGGAGAGCCGGAGGTCGCGCCGGGGTTCCCGTCGGCTGGCAGGCGGGCAGTGCAGGCCGGCGTGTGCCGTGTGCCATCCCATCCCCGCCCTGCCCTGCCCTGCCCG
>JAWWMO010000121.1:89173140-89196028 GCA_035047845.1 Dendrocincla fuliginosa | reverse complement strand
CAGGCGCTGCCGGCGCTGGCCCCGGCGCGGCCCCACGTGCGCGGCCTGGCCCGGCCCCGCTTTGTCTGCGCCGTGCTCGGGCGGGCAGTCAGCACCGGCCGCGAACGAGGACGTGAGTCCTTTCCAAAATGAGCTCTATGCAGTAGAAGTGGGGTATGCCCGAACTCGGGTGTGCAGCCGGCCTTGTTCGGCAGGAAAGGTCCGCAGAGGAGTGATTTAAGTATACGCTGAAGCGGAAGTTTCTGTAATAATCTGTATCGAACCTCAGAAGCTCACGATTGCAGTCAAATACCTTAATTTTGACCGAACCTGCTTTTAAGACCTTGCCATCTGGCTTTTCAAGGAAGGCATTTCCCTCTGGAGTTGGATCACAGTTCAGCATTGGAAGGTTTTACTTTCCTCTTATGCTTGCCGTTTGGGTTTTTATTTTGGTGGTTTGGTTTTTTTGTTTTCTTTTTTGTTTGTTTGGGTATTTTTACTCCCGCCCCCCCAGTAATCTCCGTGCCTGTGCTGCTTAACATCTGTGACTACAGAGCACAGTGTGTATTTAAGCACAATCAATCAAATAATGCATGGCTTGCTGGTGGTAGTATACCTTCCAAAAGCAGGGAAGCAAAAAAAGACAGAAAGACAAAGAATTAACAAAATAAAGTAATCTACGGTACTAGAAGAATTGTTTGCTCTCTGGTAGCCAGTTATGTACATTGCAAGCATTATGGGCTGACAGATGTACTGGTTTTGTGGCACGAGGGTCCTGTGAGTCTGGTGGTTCTTATTTCTGCTGAAAACAACTTTCCAATATGTCTACCTGCATCTGCTGAGTCTTTCGAAAGCAGTGACTC
The DNA here is from genome assembly GCA_035047845.1 of Dendrocincla fuliginosa. Taxonomy (NCBI): domain Eukaryota; kingdom Metazoa; phylum Chordata; class Aves; order Passeriformes; family Dendrocolaptidae; genus Dendrocincla; species Dendrocincla fuliginosa. Next base: position 89,195,186 of record JAWWMO010000121.1, on the reverse strand, counting down.
AGAAGTATGAACTCGTTCTCTTTGTAATCTCATAAAACTGACAAGAAACCTGAACATTACACTTAAATGTCAGCTCATATTATTCTCGTGATGGAACAGCAAAGGGTTTTGAAATTGTTCCTGCAAGACAGAGTCATTTTGGGGGAAAATGTGGAAGAAGCAATATAGAAATTGCACAGCCATGAGAGGAAAGGTGCAAGACTGAAAAATTAAAATCAGTGACAGATATAGCAGGAGCCAAGGGAGAAGGGTGTCATTGTCTTACTGAAACTAAATGTGTCAGTAAGGCAGTAAATAAATAGAATTTAGCCTTACTTTACAACTTCTGTCTAGTAGTGAAACTTCCCTGTTCTGACAGAATACATGCCACATAAGAATGCTGGATCTATCCTAGTGTGTAGGCTGACTGTAAGTGATTGCTTCTAAACATTAACCTGAACACCCAGATAAGGGTATTGCTGAACTGTAAACTAGCAGCAGGTACTCACCTTCTTTAAAAAAGTAAAGCTCTCTCTATTGGATTAATAGAAGAGATATGTGTTAAACCATAACTGCTTACCACTTTCTTCTCAGTTGCAAGTTCCTGTTAGGTGTTCATGGCTTTATTGAAGTTGATGAAATACAGCAATAACTGTGTGTATATCCTAAATTTCTCATGTTATTGCTTAAAACATAATGGAATACTATTTTAGTAGAATGATGGGGTTTATGTAGTTTGCTATTGAAGTGATAGTGATAAGTCATTTTGAGATTACTTACTTCCAGAAACTCAAGACAAAGCATTAGACAAGGGGATGGAATGGGTTCTGTGATGTCTTTTTTCCCCCAATATCTGCTGCTCCTTCTTTGCATGTTTTTGTGGTCCACACAGAAGAACTTTGAACCCAGTCACATGGCCTCAATTTCATCATCTCTGAAAGTTGCATTGACTTGTTATACAGGAAGTTTTGAGATAATTTCCTCTTCCCCCTTCACTGCATATTTGAACCACAAGAACATCCTTCCAGCATAGAATGTCGCAACAAATTTATGATAAACCTTTGGAGTTTCCCTTCCCATCAGTGAGATATGAGTGTACTTTCTTAGGCAATGGTTTGCTTTCCATGGTCTAAAATGGACAGTGTTATCACTGTGGATATCACAGTACAGGCATTTGTGTGCCCCATAGATAAGAGGTACATCTTGTCAACAGCAACCGATGAAGGTGTGCCTCTATCTTGCGTAATGGCTTCACAGTTTGTACCCCTTACTCTCCCACTCTTCCCTGACTGCCATGGGAGTTACTATTTCAGCCTTGAGTAGTAAGAGGAAGTTGGGAACATGTCATTCAGTAACTTCGTTGGGTAGTAAGTTAGAACATAAAACTTCCTTGCAGGTGTTCTCAGATTGTCATGAAATGGAGCTTATTTTAGTTTTCTAGTTTTGATCCTATGGTTTCAGTAGGTGAGTGTGTGTCAGATCTTGGCTTCAGAGAATGCGAGACCACATAGTTGGTTCTGGATGTAAATGTTTTCGGTCTATGAGTAGGTGGATTGAGCAACTGTGAACCATCTTGCTTATCTTTTGAAGGTAAAGTGTCATGTAACTGTGTAAACAAGTGCTTTTGTTTGTATGCTTTTCAAGATGCTGCAGAGTTGTGAATAAGGATGTCAACAACATGGGATAACCTTACAGCTCTCTGCTTTCCCCATGTAGTAATGATCTAATAGATTACTTTTGTAAGCCATTTTTGTCAGACACGAGTAATTGTTTCAAACCATGAATTAAAATACATGTGAATCTGCTTATCAGTGAAGACAGATACTTGGGCTTTCTGTCCCAAACAAGGGCATGAATTAAGCCTTTATTTTCAAGATGTCTTCCTCCCATTTGAATAGACTATTCTCTAATCTCTCCTAACATATAGTAGATGGTACAGTCATAACTAACACGGCTTTAACCTATAATGGACAGGTTGCCTTCTCTTAATACGTGGCCCTAGCATTAATTAACCTTAATTTTGTTTTCTACATTTATTTTGATGGCTCTAACAGTCTAAATGTTGTTTGGCTTTCTGTTATGATGGAAGCGGCTACTTCTTTTTCCAAAACCATTCAGTGTTAATTTTCCTCAAGGAAAACTTACATGTAAATTGAGAAGAATATGCTGGAGTATCAAACTTAATGGAACAGACAATAAGTTGGTGTTACTCAGTTAAAGAATCTTTTGCATACAACACTAGTCATTTGAGTTTCACTTAGGCAACTTTATGCTTTCATGTACTGTCTTGACTTTTTTGATAGCTTACCTATCAAAACTGTATGAGACAATATAGTAATTTTAAAGCTGTATTTCCACCCCTCTTGAAAGTTCCTGACATCATTTGAGTTCCCTCAAAGCTGGAGGTCATCTTAATTACTGCAACACTTTTTATAGCTGATTTCTCATCTTCCAGGTCTTTTTGCTGAAGATGGGCAAAGCCTTGTACTGTGGCTTAATGCCATATCACAAACAGCGTGTCCATGTACTACTTGTTTTTTAAGTTTCATTTGACTCCCAGAACAGAACTAAACTAGGCTGGTGGAGCTGTGTTAGAATAGTACATTGTGTTGCTGCCTAAATGAGCTGGTCTGCCTGTGAATTTTTCTGCTAACATTGGTGAGAAGGGGTGGCAGTCACATCAAAGGAAAATGTGAGCTTTGCTCCTTTATAATGTGTCAGCAGTTGCCAAGGCAAACAGTGAGGCTTAAATACATGCTTGGTTACATCCTTAGTTGTGTGAATTATTAAGGTGCTGATGTGTCTAATACTGACTGTTGAGTCAGTAATTAACAAAATTAATTCCTATGTAAGGGTTAATAACACATAGAACTCAAGTGTAACATTGCATAATCTTAGTTTCACCTTTGTATACAGAACTTGAACCGTGTACCCAGTTTCCAGATGTGATTAGCAACTTGCATTAACATGAAGGATTTTTTACTTTGCTGCATGCCCTTTTCCTTATTCTCACAACAAGTTTGTCTAGTATCTTGAGTACTCGTGCTTGCAGGCTAAGGGCAGCCTACCTATCAAGCTGGATGAATCCTGATAACTACTTTCTTCCTACCTGCCCTAGTATGGCGATGTGTTAACTGCTTCCAATTACTCTTTTTTTTCCCCCAAAAAAAATCTCCATTTTGCAGATTGAAAGGTTTTTCTCCTAATGACTCATTCTGTGTCCTCGAGTTCACTTTTCATGCATTTTTGGTTCCGACAGCCTCCACTCCCTCATCCTCTACCAGGGAAAAGGACTGTCTATGATTCTTCTTAACAGACTTAAGAAGAGATAAACAAGAGTGCCAGTGCATGCAAAAAGCAGCACAAGACCTTGTGCAGCTGTATCTACTTAAAGCTGTCCTGTACCTTTTTGCTGTACTGCTTCTTGAACTAATTGAAAGCGACTCTGAAAAAGTTATCTTAGGTTCTTTTTTTTTCAGTTGCTATTTTAGCTGTTTCCTAGGTCTGGTCCTAGGAGGCTTTTAAATGCACACCTGCTACCTTGTGCTAGGGCATGGCTGGTGAGTCAGGTGATGATTCTTGGAGTTCTTCCGAGTCTGAATTCTCCCGGTTCCTGTTACTCTCTTGGCCTTTGACTTCAGAGGATCCTTCTTACTCCTTTTTCATGCCTATTATATTTAGAGTTCTTGCTGTGTCTCAAGTTGTCAAAACTGAAATAGCTTTTTTGCAAGTAACTGGCAAACTTAATCGTACAGTCTTTAGTACCAGCTAATGTTAGTATCTCTAGAATGGTACCAAAGTGCATGTGAAATTGTCATCTTAGTTTCTTTCTGTTAACTTAATTCTCATATTTATTAGCAGGTTAGGGTTTTTTGTGTGGTTTTTTTGTTTGTTTGTTTGTTTTTTGTAAGTCATGCACTCTTAAAACTCTTACAAGGAAGCTGTTTGAAAATGATTTGACTGACCAACATAATTTTTTTTTTCTGCTAAATATTTGTAGGATTAGTGATGTTTCTCTGTAGTACCTAAATATATTTAGTGGGCATGTGGTTCAACTTGTATCTCTCTTGGGAAACAGAACTCCTGTCATCTTCCTTTCTGTTCCCTAGGCAGGTATGCGCAGCAGCACTGATACTGTGGCTGGGCACAAAACTATCTCCTCTGCTTTAAGGATTCTACAGTGCATAAAAGCATATCTTGGTGGATCATTTGCAACATCTGCAAATGAATACCCAACTCAGAGTTCATTTGCTATCTTAATTCCTGGTTGCATCTTTCAGTAATTATATATATATAAATTTAACCTTGGCTAAACAGCTTACTACTGGACAGGAATAACCTGTTTGAGAAATTTGCTTATGTATGGTTTTAGCTACAGTTACTGCTGTCTTGATAAATTAATAAAGTCCTGGTGTAAAAAGACAGTTAAAAGCATATGAAGATTGCTATTAGTCTTCAGCCTTTAGTATGTGAAATGTTCCTTAGTTAGAAATCTGTGTGCTTTGAAAGTCTCAAAATATGTTCAAAAGTTCATTTTTTGTTAGGCCACAAAGACTACATTTGCTGTCGTGGTGTCCTGTTTGAATCAGGTGGATTTATGCACTTTTTTTTTCTACTGGCTGTTCTGTATGTGAATTAATGATGCTTACATGCAAAGTAAGTTTTTAACCATTAAGAGAAGTGATTCTACATCTGAGTAGAGACGGATAGTTTTGTTCAGACACTAAAAATTGTTCAATGCTGAGCTTGAATATTCAAGGAAACTCATCCTTGCTTTCATGGGACTACTTAAAGTCACTAACTTTAGTAGACGTGATGTCTCTCAGTTTAGAATAGAAAGGGCAGTTGTATAGGTATCCTGGAAAAACTATACTTCATATAAATACCGGGATTCTTAAAACTTGTTGCTATGCTTAGCACATCTGAATTGATTTTAATATGTTTCAGGTTTTGGTGTTGAAACGACTCTGTATGGAAAGTTTGTATTAAGTAAAATATATTATTTTCGGGTAATCCTTGCTTAGAAGGGTAACGGGATTCTTACACAAACCTAATTCTTGGAATAAAAAATAAACTTCATGAAACACGTAGTTGCTATGGGGTTTTTTATATAATTATTATAATTATTATTTTATAATGCTTGATGTCTTAAAAATACTCTTGTTTCACCTGTGCTCATTATGCCTTTTTTTTTTTTCCTCCCTCTCTTTACAGCAGTTCTGTGGTGTTCTTGGTCACACATTTATGGAGTTTCTGAAGGGCAGTGGAGACTACTGCCAGGCACAGCACGACCTCTATGCAGACAAGTGAACTGTAGAAATTCATTACTACTCCACCAAGAAGCCCCCCTAAGAGTGGTTGACCAGGATAAGAAGTGTTGAATTGAAATTGGCAGAGCATTTAACAACAGAATTCAGACCTGGATGGGGTAAACCTCAGTGCACTGCCTTTCTTTTGCCTCAGTATTACTGGATTCAAGAATTGCTGCTTCTTGTTAGGAGGTTCATTTCATTTCCCATTGCTCCCAACTTCATACTTCCAAGCACTGAGAATTTCACGTGGAGTATAGTGAAGTAGACTTCAGTTTCTCTACATCACTTCTGTATTAGATTTTTTTTTTAATCCTTTCATAATCTTGTTGCATGTTTAACTAAATCAATATGGCCCGAATGAACCGCCCAGCTCCTGTGGAAATCACCTACAAGAACATGAGATTCCTGATCACACACAATCCAACCAATGCAACCTTAAACAAATTTATAGAGGTAAGGCCAGGTCAGAATTCTTACTGATGTATTTTTTTAATGCCTGAATAGCGTTTTGTATTTACAGTTTCTTTCTTTACTAGTTAATAACTGCTGTGAAGGCCATATGAGGAGTTACTGAAATTGTATATTGACTTTTTTCAAATACTGATGCTGTGCATTAAAGACTTACAAACAAAGCTTTTCAGATATACTTTAGCTTTAACAAATGTAATTCTGAGAGTTAAGCCGAGTAATAGTTACACTGTCTAGTACATAGTACATTAAGTACATTGCTGAGGTGTGAAAACCTGAGTTATTTGGCAGAGCAATACAAATATCTGCTAGTGGTATGAACTTGAATTCAGATTAGGCTGAAGAGGTATAATACTTCCTTGCATAGTGATTAAAAAGGGAATAATTCACTATATGTTGTGGGACAGAACCTTAGTAACAAATAACAGCCTTGCGATAGGCTTTAACTGCCCGGCTTCCTTCAGTATTAGCAGATCATGGTTTTAATGTAGCTTAAGAGGATCCTCTGTGTCATAGTGTCTACTTAAGTGAAATTTGTGCCAGCAGGCTTACTCTGCATCCAGATCTGCTGAAACTACTTTGTGTTTTGGTACATGCTGAAATTGTTTACTGACTAAAGTGAGGTGGCTTGGCATATTTTGCTAGTAGCAAATTTATCGTCTAAACCTGGTGTCCAGCATGTTGGAACTATAAAGCACACAGGTGTATAAAGCGTATGCTACTTGTTCCTGCAAAGTTACTTCCTGGTAAGGTCGGAGTTTGCAAAGTCCTCATTAGCAAGATTTAAGGTGTATTATAGCTCAGTTCTGCATTTGGTGTGGGATAATTTACAGGAAACACAGTGGTATAACATTTGATGCCTTTATACCCTCAAAATTAGATAAAGTGCGCTTAGGCAATGCTTCAGTCATTACCATGATAGTTACAATGTGAATGATGCGTTGTTGCAGGAGTAATGAAGAGTGATTGCTTTTTTGGGTAGCAAAATGGTAAGCTAAATTTTGTTATTCTCTAGTTACGACAACTCAGGATCTGGAATAATTTATTGTCCTGTGCTCTTCTTAACAGTAAATGATCTTACAAACCTGTTGTTTTAATCAGAGAGAAAGGGAAGACGTAAACCTTGCTCAGAATGCTTTTACTGAAGTATGTAGATTTGCAAACTAGGAAACTTCCTGTTCCTTTAAGAGGAATGATCTTTTGGTGATGGACTATTTGATTAATCAATATTTAGCTGCATCTAATTTTAAATTAAAAAAGGTCTGGTCCAACATAACAAAACTTGGTCTGCAGATGTTTGCAGGACAGCTTAAAGACTGTGTTTGCAGGAGAGCTTAAAGCTATCTGGTATTAACACACAGGTTTTTAGTTATTTCAGTTTTTGGTGTTCGTCACAGGGTGGCAAGCATTTGTATTGAGGTTACTTACTGAAAATTTTTGAACGAGGTACTGTGTAAACTTACTAAGAAAATTAAATGGTAAATGAAGCTAGTTTACTCCTACAGGAATTTTGTTTTCACTCCTTAGGAACTTAAGAAATATGGTGTTACCACAGTGGTAAGAGTGTGTGAAGCTACTTATGACACTGCTCCGGTGGAAAAAGAAGGCATTCAGGTTTTGGTAAGTAATGTAAAAGCAGAGTTTAAAATCAACCCGTTCCCCTCCCCACCCCAACCCTTCCCAAAAAAAAAATTCTTTTGATACCACCTTACGCTTCTCTGAGCGTAGTCCATCAGCTCATGGAGGAAGAAGCTGTGCAGTCATTCTTGTCAGGAAAAAAATTCAGCTTTGAGCAAAATCATATGCTCAATGAAAACTGATTGGAGGAATGTATTAATAATATTGCTATAGTTATATTATTAGAAAATTGTAAGATTGAGTGGCTTCCTCAGCCGTCAGCACTTCGCTCATTGTGTCCCCTCATTTTTTTGCCTATGCACACATCTTACAAGCAAAAAGAATTCTATCTTTATGTATTTGTCATCCTGTATTCTAGGATTGGCCCTTTGATGACGGTGCTCCACCATCCAACCAGATTGTTGACGATTGGCTAAACCTCCTTAAACTAAAATTTCGTGAAGAACCTGGTTGTTGTATTGCTGTACACTGTGTTGCTGGTCTTGGAAGGTGCGTGAAATTTAAAGAACTATTGAATTCCTGGTCAGACTTGTTAAGATCTAGTACAAAAGTTTATTTGAGACAAATCTAAAATAGTCACATATCCAGTATTGGAATGACCTCACACTTAAAAGTAGTTAAAGATGGCAGGAAACTGTTGTATGTATATGTTAAGGCCTTTTGGTCAACCGATGATGCTACAATCACAGCTCTCACAAAGTCTAGTGAATTAAGTAAACAAGTATATTGTTGTACCAAGCACATTGATAAGTGTCCCATTGGTCCCATTTTGTCTTGCTGTCTTCTTTTTTTCCTAATGGATTTGTTTTTAGTGACTCGCCTGCTTCCTCTTCATCTCCATTTCAGCAGTATCTAAAATGGAGGTTTCTGGTCTTACTGTCCATAAACCTGGCTTATCCACTGCATTATGGCTTCCTATATAACAAAGTTGGCTGTAGTTAAGAATGTTACCAAAACCAAGGTCATCTTCTGCTACTTAGAGTGATACCTGTTGGGTTTTCCTCAAAATTGGGCAGTTAATTAGTTGAAAAGAACATCCTAGCTTTCTATCAAGTAAGTTTTTTCTTATATCCCCGAACATACAAAATCACTTAAGCTTGCTACTGAGTGCACAATTCTGTTGCTCATGTGGCATGTTTTTTTTTTTTAGCTATAAATTGCTAATGTATTTGAGTTTCATTTCTGTCAAGCTTTCCTAACTGAAAATGCATTCTGTCAGATGAAGAATACTGGCAAGCGAAGAAATCCTCAGGGAAGTGCAGCAGCCTGTGGGTTTCATCTATTCTAAAACTTGTGAGACTACTTCTAGGTTTTGTCAACTCTTAATGAACCTGACCCCTCTTCTGGTTTCTGATTTGGCATCCTGACTGCTTCTAAGAATGCTTCACTGTGGGGAATAGAAAACCATATGCAACTTCCCCAGAATCAACTGCGTTGAAACAAGTGGTTGAAGATTACTTTCATTTTACTCCTGCTGTACTCTCCTGTACCTAAAGTCAGATGAACAAAGCTAAGGTTGACCAGGGTTAATTTAAACCCCTATCTTAATGAGATTGGGTAACTCAAAACCAGGTGATATAATGGCTCAGTTAATCCAGAAATACCTTCTGCCTCTTTTGCTTTCCCAGAGAGGAAACATCAGTTACGCAGAAGGACAGAAGTGAGAACCGGATAAAGAAAACTTTTTTCTGAGTATGCATTGACAAAAGCTAAACTGAATATTTTTTTTTTTTTTGAACTAGAGCTCCAGTCTTAGTTGCTCTTGCACTGATAGAATGTGGAATGAAGTATGAAGATGCAGTGCAGTTCATAAGACAGTAAGTATGAAACTAATATGTAGCTGTTTCCAAGATTTAACATGTTGATACATCCTTGAGCACTAAAGGAAGTTCTGAATGCTATTGTCTACGATTTTTTTGATTTTTTTTTTTTTTTTTGAGGGGTAAGATACTTAATTTAGTACATCTGAATTTGTACAGCATATAGTCAGTGTTGTAGGACTTGGCCTGTGGAATGGGTATTTTCTATTCCAGTGGAAACAAGAATCATTACATAATTATTTGAGATTGAAAAAAACCCAACCACCAACAAAACCCCTAAATTTGTTAGATCGGATTTCTCTTTATTTATTTTACATATGAGAGGCAGAATACTTTCGGCATTCACATTGATTCACAGTGGTGGATTCTTTATTCTGTATTAGACCAAAGTGTGCCAAAAAGTTCTTCCTAGTTATTTCTGGTAGCCTACTGAAGACAAATATTTACTTGAATTTTTTAATAATTGTATGTAAGTTGGATGAGAACAGTTTTAGTCACAATGTCTTAATTTTGTGGCTTTCGACTATTTAAAAGAAGCTGCAGCTATTATAAACAATACCAAAATACTTCTTGCATAATTGCCAAGTCTTTGAAGAATTAAATTTACCTTGTACTGGTTGTATATAGTGAGGAATAGGAAGCCTGGCACATATGCCAAACAGTCAATCAATGTGTACCTTTTTTTTCACATACTTATGGTTTGAGAAAATGAAGCTCAATTTCTGTGCAGCTTCTTATTATGGGGACTTAAAATGTTTATGTGCCTTCTTAATGCTGTAAAGTTTCTGGTTTTTACCTATCAGAGGTAGAACACTGTCTAAAATGCTATGTACTCCTTTGAGCATGTGGTCCAATAAGGTATTTGTGAAAGGAAGCTACCACCCTCTTTCCTGGCACTGAACTTAGAATTATCTCTATTTTGGTTACAGCCTTGACTTTAAGGTGGCTTTTTTAAGTGACCTAAAAATATTTTTCTTTAGTTGGTGATATTATTTCACTGGGCAGGAGATGGATGTTATGTTTAAAATATATTTTCCTTCATCTAGGAAGCGACGTGGAGCTTTCAACAGCAAGCAACTTCTGTACTTGGAGAAATACCGCCCCAAGATGCGTCTGCGCTTTAAAGACTCCAATGGTCACCGAAATAATTGTTGTATTCAGTGAAGCTCAACAGCCTATAGTACTTCTTTGGGAATAAAGGATGGAAACTAGAGTTAAGCAGACTGCATGCCAAAGACATCAGTCTGGTATTTTTTAGTAGTAAAGGAAGCTTCCTTAGGAGTATGTAATAGGCTAAAGGCTCAGTAGAAATGCAAGTTCTATGTTTAGGTAAATATCCATCTGTTTGGAGACCCAGTAAATGTTTCTGCTGTTCCCTGTTTCTGAGCTGTCTCCCTGTTCATTGATTACCAGCTCAAATATCCTTTAATCATGCCATTGAGTCTTACCCACCTAGTTTCAACTGCTAAAAATTGGGGTACTAAAATGAATCAATCTGTAGAGAGATTAGGTGCCAAAACACCCAGCATATCAGCTATCTGTTTTTCCTTAAAATGAGCATAGTTCTGATGATGTGAGAACTACCAGTTTATCTGGACCTATCTGTTTTTCTACAGTCATTTCAGTATTAAAGAATACGGCCTCTAAAGTAGTCTTGCCTGCTCACTCTGTGTTTTGTCTCCCACAATCGCACTAGAATTATCAGGATTTGCACAGTTTGTCTTTTTCATACTCTGAATGACAGCAACTTTTTACCCTTGCATCTGTACTTTTCTGTTACCTGCAGACCTCTCCATTTTACAAGTCATTACACTCTGGTTATTTCATGTAGAAGATCTTCTAAATTGTACAGAAGCACACAAGTCTTTAATGTCTCCAGACAAAAAGCCTTACAGTAAAATTATTGTTGGCACTTCATGTGCAACTTAACAGAGGGCCTGAAAAGGTTGGGAGGGGCTATTTAATATTTCTAGTAAAATGTTGCCTTTGTCTTGTGCAGGAAGTATAGAATATGCCCTTTACTTTAGTAAATATTTTTTTAAAAAGTAGAAATGCTTTGTTATTGTAGCTAAAAATTCTTAATCAGAAAATTTCTGAAAAATCTTGGTAGTTTTCTTTTACTGTACCTATTGAGAGTTGTTTACCAACTATTGCTTTGTTGAAAGTGTGATTTTTTTTTCTTTTTTTTCTTTTTGTTTTTCCTCCTTGAGTTTCTGCTATGACTTGGGCAGACCTCTGTAATATTTTGTATGCCTTTCAAGCTGCGTAACTTAATATTTGGATACTTGATAATTTGTTTTATTATGTAATTGATAAAATGGTGATGTGTATTAATGTTAGTTAAACCATATATTTATACTGTCTTGGGAATGTGTGGTTATAGTTCTGTGGGAGAAATACTTTTGCCAGTGTTCACCAGCTTGTAAAATCTAGTGCGAGAGCTTAAAACATCTAAATAAATACTGAAATGCACTTACAAACTTTGCTGAAATGCTTATCACTTCCACTTATTTTTATGTACTTTGTCAGCAATCTTGAGTTGCCTAAATTCAGAATCTAGTCAGGCATCTGTTTTCTTTTTCTCTTTTTTTTTTTTTTTTTTTTTTAACATCTGGGCCTGAATGTCCCCATTGCTGTAATGTTTGCTGTTTGTTTTACTCATAAATAAATGTGGACAAAAATTAATGATAGAAAGTACAGTTTTTCTTTATGTAGCTTACTTGTGACTTGCTGCCCCCCCCGTACTAAAATAGGTTACTTGCTTTGTATTCTTGAAGCTGTTTTTGCAGCAAAGGTAGAGGAATATATGCATCAGTAATGCTTGGAGAATACTTCTATCGGTAGCATTAGAATTCAATTTAAACATGCTATAATGCTTAATTTTTCAAAACTGAAGGTATGTCCAAACAGAAGATATCCCAAAAATTCTGTGAGCAAGATCCTGAATTTTGAGAGTGGTGACCAAACTTGCTGATGAGAATTAGAAGGTGCTCTTAGCCAGCTTGAGGTGCTGTTCTCACTGGTGATCATCAGCTCAGGCCCAGGTCTCAAACTGGTAAAACATCTCTTGCTTTCTAAACAATGAGGTGGGATCGTAGAATCATCAATGAGGCTTCTGAAGGATTGCTTTTGAAAAAGCTGTAGTCTCATGGTAAAGAGCACTCTCTATGATTTAAAAATGCCTGAAGGAATCTAATACAGTCAAATGAACTTTAAATCAGCTTTCCTTTGGAAGTTAAACTTTGTTTAAATGGTATTTTCTTTAATGGAATACAGCTTCATATGACTGAGGAAATAAGATCTCTTCTTTTGGAATGACATCCAAAGTCATCAATGTTTCTATTGTCAAGATGGGCTAGATAATAGAAACAAAGGCAAAGACAAAATTTACAAAAATTCTGTAACAGCAGTGCAGCAGACTGCTGTAAATACTGGTTTAACACAGATTAATATCCAAATCGAGTTAAAAATAATGATTTGGTCAGTCATGAAACTAGGAGGAATCGAAAAGAGCTACCAGTAACATGCCTGGAATTTTTTTACTTACAATTATTAATGCAATTTCTGTACATAAGATCAGATTTTGCTCTGTCTCTACGGAATTCACATGAGTAAGAAGGATTGTGTTTAGGTTAAGAACTCTTAATGTGTTAGTGATGTGAGCTTGATTCTTTTGAACTCTAAACTTGATACTAGGCTTGACTTTAGTTGATCACAGTAAACAGGTTCCTGAGGAGGAAAAATTTGCATAATGAATGTCTGTTTAAAGCAAAGATCAAGTCAACTTCTGAATTGCTTCCATGTTTAGACCTGCCTCTACGGAACAGAATCTCTCTTCCTCTTTTGTCTAACAATTTCAGTAGCTTTAGGGACTAAAATGCTAACAACACAAAATTTGAAGATAAGATAGCAGATGGAAGTATGAAAAGCAAGTCGAATAAAAATCTATGTAATATATATATGAATTTACAAATTCAAGGGAAGAAAAGCTTAAACAATTACTGTGTCGTAAAGCAAAAGCATGGCATGGAAGACAGGCTTTAATGTCACATCTAAGTTTGGATGCATAGAATGATAATGTAGTGGCTTTGTCTTTTCAAGAGAGATGTTGTAGCAGTACCTAATCATATGGTAGCACATTCTTGTCATCTGCTAGACTGTTTTGTGCTGTGGACATAATGGCTTGTGTAATGTGGTTTGTAAATGGTGGTAGTATTTACAGAATTCCTTAGCATGTAGCAGAAATATTTATGGAACATGGGATGAGAGAAAGATTATGATCTTGCAATTATTGCAACAAAAAACCTGGTGAGTTCCCTATATTGTTCTGCATGTGGTCCCCACATAATCCTGAGAAAAGATAGTCAAACAAGGCACTTTATTACTGGTTATCCAAAATCAGGTATAAAATGTAATTTTCTTGAATCTGATTCTCAGAAGCACTAAACAGTTTTAACTTAAGTCAGTAAATATTGTACTTATATATGAAATTATGTAGAATTACATGTTTCTTAACAGTCCTGAACCATGTCAGTCTTAATACTCAAAACTTGTTAATACTTCTGATTGTTAATCTCTCTGGTCTTCGGTTCTCCATGCACAAACATTCATTCCAGTCCTCACATAAGTAATAAGCAGTAATTTCTGAAGTAATCAGACCAATCTGCATTATTGCATAAGAAACAGTGAGAAAATGTATAATTCTGTATTGAGGATGAATTCTAGGTTAGACTTAAGGTCTTTGGCCATAAGAAAAGTAATAAAGCACTGCTCATTCATGTGAATATTGTTTATCCTTACAAGTGAGATGGGGTAAAAATCTTGTGTAATTGAATAAATGTATTTGAGAGGGCCAGACTGAGGGTTCGTAGACCTTTATTTTTTATAAGCTTCTGAGTACTTGACTGCAGCATTAATGACACTGGGGTTTTACTTTTATTCTCTTATATGTGCAACATGATTTAAATAGTTACTGAGAGATAGTATTCAAAATGGTGTTTTACATTTCCTGGGATTTTGCTGTACCATTAAACAAGTAATTTCTGTCAGCCCACAGTAACAAAAAAAAAAAATAGTTACACTTCACAACTTGAATTTAGATCTTAAAATCTGGCTGAAATTTGGTGGGTTTTATCAGTAGCTGGAATGGAGTTACCTAAATAAAATACAGATTTTACATGCGAGTAGAGGTTTCCCTTAGACTCAGTGAAAGGAATTTTGTGCTTTTCAGGCATATGTTTTAAATACTAAGGGAGATACCAAAAATAGATTAGATGAAGAGTTCTCTAAAGGTGAGAGCACAGTCTGTAAAGGCAGCATAGGACAGCAAATTCCATTTGCAGTGTTGGCATCTACAGGTAGATTAAATAAGTCTCACCGAACTTCAAGTGCAATAGTTCAAAGTATCAGGGAAAGTATTTCTCTCAATGTACCCTGCTCCTAATGTGTAACAAACATTGATAATTGTAACCTGATTTTTTCATACAAATTTATACTGCAGGTAACTACAGCAAGTCTTACTAGGCATTATTTTCCTCTTGATGATTGCCTGTATGAATGCCATTAATTTTGATATGTATGGTTCTAATGCATTGATAATGAATTATCTCAATAACAACACAAGTTCCTTATCGGTGCAAATCCTCTTTGTGAGGTAATAGTGATTAAACAGTGGTCTGACAAGAAACGATAAGGACAGTGCCAGGAGATCAAGTTGCCTGTTTCAATTTCTGATTCAAATTAGAACTCTTTAAAGTGTAGCTGAAGAAAACCAGATAACCACAGTGTTTCGATACATAGGAATGCTCAAGACAGAAATACTTAAATAGCAGAAGACATTCAGTCTCAAACACTCCCTGTGTCAATGTAACAAAACCTGAATGTATAGGAAGGGTATTTTCTAGTGGGCTGAAGTCTTAATTCCGTTTTATTGTTGGAGTAACAGCAGTAGCAGATCCTTACCCTTCATGTAAAATTGCACATGACAATACTTCATCATCAAGTTTTGCTGAAGAAGACAGAACTTGAATGACATTTGGGCTTTGGAGGAGAAAGAATTGAAGGTGATAGATTTTTCTTCTCAATCGATAGGACCGTAGTTGTGATACTGATCTGAACAGGACAGTGCCACTTCAGCAGTGTCATGTGTCCCTGTACTAGTAGGAAGCTATCTGCATCTTAGTTTGCCTTCTTCCATTCCCCAATAAATCCATGTGTCATTAGGTAGGGCATGCAAATTAAAAGGTAGGCCTTTAAAATTTCAATTCAACTCTATAACAACTTTCAGTTCATCATAATAAAAGCACATAAAGACAATTGGGACATAGCATATGTGCAAAACCATGAAGGGGTTCCCTCATACTACAAGTACAATCATACAGTAACACAGCCCCCCACCTATCCCAGGGATGGGCTACCTTTTTCTCCACAATTTTGTATGGCAGGATTCTTAATTCTCCCTCCCTTCTAACTAGGAGTTCCTGGTAGCGTGCTATGGAGAATGGGTACCTGGTAGGGGCTATGCAGCCTTGATGCTCTCAGACGCTGTCTCAGGCCTCCCCACATGGAGTGTTGCTGCACTATGTCTTTATTGTCTTTATCCAGACAGAATTTTGCTAATGGGCAGACTTTTCTTCTAGGCATAAACTTGGTGGCTGTTTCCCATTTTAATCTAATCCGTCAATGTTGTAAGATCCAATCACTTTGTGGTTTTTAAGGAGGTTATCCTAATAGCATGCAAACTTCCCCACATTTGTGTTCAATCACAAACCTGACTTGGCCTTTTTTACTTCTCCCATCCTCAGGCTTCATTCAGTTGTCTGATCTGTTAGCTCTCTGTGAGGCTTATTTCATTCCTTGTGAATCTTTACCTCCTGTTCTTGACTTCCTTATTTTGTTCCCATTTTCCCTGTTCAGAAATCCTTGATCATTTCCACTTCATTTGTGTACTTCTCAAAACTCCCTTCCAGACTTCCTTAATTGGTATCTGATTTTCTTCACCGGGAAAAAGTATTATTCAATGGCACTTGATGTTTATGTTCCTGTCTCAATTGTCTTCCAGCACCACCAGATATTTATGCTACTTTGAACTTGGGTCTTAGTAAGTTCTTTTAAATGACAAGCCCTTCCCCTTGGAAGTGGTTCTGAGCCATGTCCAGGAAGGGAATTAGAAGAATCATATATTATTGGGCTGAAGCATGAGGATGTTTTTGAAGGAAAACCCCTAATTGTGCCATTTAGGACACAGAGTAAATTAGACTGGACAAAATCATTAGGAGGTGATCTAGTCCAACCCCATGCTCAAAGCAGGGGTAACTTCATAATTAGATCAGGTTATTTAGGAGCCTGAATAGCATGAAGTGTTGAATATCTTCAAGGATGGAGATAATATCTCCTTCCAAATCTCTGCCCTCCAGATGACTACTCTTCCTCTGGGAGCTAGTCAGAATTCTCATGGATGCAACTTCCCTGTTTCTCACATTTTGTCACTGTGACCTCCAAGAGAGTCTGTCTGTTCCTCTCTACATGCACCTGCTAGGTAGCTGAGACAGCAGGAAATTTCCCTCCTTGACCTCACCTAAAGGGTGAAGAAGCACAGTTTGTTATATGCTCCAAGCCTCTAATAATCTCCGGGACCCTCCACCAGGGTTCATCCCAGTTTGTCAGTATTTTAATGTACTGTGGAACTTAAAACTGGACACAGCACTCCAGATAAGGTCTGCAATCATGTCCCTCGACCCATTGCTTGCTCTCTTTCTAATGCAATCTTTCAATTTAATTTGTCCCCATGTCCATTCTGCAAAGCCTCTTTCTTGTCAATTCATCCCCACCCTGTACCAGTGCATTTACATCCCAAATGCAGGACTAAACAACATAAATTACATCTGTTGCTCTCCCTTCATTCACTGAAGCCATCATCTCTTGTGCTATCGTATTGACCTTGGTAAATCCAAGTTGGCTCATGCACACACAGTCCCTCCTTTTCCATGTGCTTCTAGGCTTCTAGAAGGACATGTTCCATAACCTTCCTGGGAAAGGAAGTGAGGCTGATGGGTCTGTATTTCATTGGATCCTCTTCCTTGCCTCTCTTGAAGGTGTGCAGGTCTCTCCTGTCCTCTCCTCTTTCCATTTTATCTGTATACTGTGGCAACATCAGAGGCATGCACCCAGGGACATGGGTTTTGTATCTGTGGTAGCTAAGGCTGGGACTGAACCATGCAACTACAGTTGTCTCCCTGCATACCCAACCTCTGTCCTCGAGGAGACGTGGGAACAGAGCACTGTGTCAGCAGGACACCAAGGCTGAGAACAGATATACTGCAGAGCTGAGTGGTGCACAGCCAGCATCCCTACGAGCACTCCCACATCATATAATGTTAGTGATGCATAGCTGCAGATATTCCCCCTCATTCAGCCTGCAAACATGGTAATGTATAACTGGAGGTTAGCCAGTTCAGTACCTCTACATAAGAACAGGGAAAAAAATGAGAAGGGCAGCTGTGGGCCTGGAATAATAACAAATTCTGAGGGGATAAAATAGGTTAAATAAAATGTGGAAGGGATTTTCCTGAGGTTATTGCACCACACTGAGATTATTAGTAAAACTGGAGGAGGAGATTTAGTAGAACAGTTTTAAGGTAGAAAAAATGGGAGACAATCACACGAGTGTCTCCAGTAGCAGAAGGCTGGAGACAGAGGATGGGAGAAATTTCTCAAAAATTGATTTGGAAACATCACTTTTGTGTATGTTTTGTATATATGAGTGCAATAAATATATAATATACATAAAACCAAATCATAATTATTTAATTGTACTTTCATCATGATCAAGAATTATGCTGAGAAAGATCAGAATGGCATGCATAGTCCTTGTTACATTTGTCCAAGACAGATGAAATCAAACTAAAGCATGTGTTGTTTAATAAGATTTCTTCTCCAGCAGCCTGGAGGATCGTTAGCACTATCAAATTCAAACTTTTAATCTTTTAAGGTCTGTAATTTGATTTTTATTTTTCAGAATGACGTATATACTTCATAAATTTTTTATTGCATTTTTCCTTAGTCTTTCTTTACATTTTACTTTATTTAGAATCATGTGATTAAGAAACAATTTACTTATTTCTGTACAGTGGTCACCTGAAGATCTCTTGGTTCTGTGCTCTGGTATTCAACAGAACAGCCCCACAATCCAGCAATCCCATCAAAAAGGCACACTGCCAGTCTCTATGTCTCCGTCTGCTACTTGATGCAATATCACAGTTCTTGGCTGAAAGAACACTTAAGACAACTGGTAGTTGTGGAGGGATGAACGAGAACATCCAATGCTCAACCTTACTGGAAAAGCAGAGAGGAAATCTCACAAGTCAGAAATCAGCCTCACAGAAAACTTGTTCAAATTTTTAATGCAATATATCTCATGTACACACTACAGTGTGTTGTTGTTGGGACGGACTTGATAAAAAGCAGGTGAAGATCCCGAACAGATAAAAGTGAAACTTTTTTTATTTTTTTTCACACAGCTACTTTTATATATTTCCTAAATGTACATGCACTAACATCATTGGTGCTCATTACACACAAACAATCACCTATTGGCCACAGTTACAAACTACTGACTCCATACAAACTTGTCCAGGTTTCTTATCTTGTGCTTCTCATGGGTTCTCTGTCTCTGCAAGTTGTTTATCTTCACGGGTATACAACAGTCTGGCCAAGGTCAAACTCCTCTTGCTCCATCAAAGGATCTGCAGGCCTTCTGCAGTTTCCCACAGCAGTGTATATGAATAAAGCTATAGGCTTTAACTGATGGAGAGTAGGTTTAGATTATGCATTAGGAAGACATTCTTTACTGTGAAGGTGGTGAAGCACTGGAAGAGGTTGCCCAGGGAAGTTGGGATGCCCCATCCCTGGAAGTGTTCAAGGCCAGGTTGGGTGGAGCTCTGAGTAACCTGCTCGATGGAAGGTGTTCCCATCCATCGCAGGGGGGTTGGAACTCGATGATCTCAAGGTCCCTTCAAACCCAAAGTGTTTTATGATTCTATGACTCTATGATGTATAGAAAATTACATACATGAATAAATTTTCTTAAAATAACAATTGATGGTCTCTCAGATGTCTCCCTACAAATATAGAAGAAAAAGAAAAAAAGCCCTGGTGAATATCAAATGAGCATTTATCAAAGATAAAATTAAGTTTCACAATAATTTATTACCATATGATTGCCTCCACAGAAGGTAAAAATTAAGGTAAATAGTACTGGAGTGAAATCTCAAGTATTCAGAGAATTAGTAACTCTAGCAGAAGTTCCATAGGCAAGTGCCCAAACTAGTTTGAGAGGTAAGACTTATAGGCCTGTTTTGTGCCAGCTATTGAAGTTTGTTTTTCTCTCATGCTCTAAAATTCATTCAAGGATTTTTTTTTCCTGTTCTACACCAATCGCTGCAAATAACTGCAACACCTCTTGTTTCTGGGATCTTTTTTTCAGTCTTGAATCTGTGTATTCCATTGGATAATTCTTAACGGCTTGTTAGCTTTTGCATGTTTCATCTCTGCTAAAATATATCCTTAGTCATAAAATCAATGGCCGAACACCCTTTGTCTTCAGAACCTTGCCTTTGTTCACCAAGCTGTATTGTTATTTTAAAAGCCACAGACCCTTTCACCTGTTGAACTGAATGTTTTTCTTCTGCTTTCTAGATTAGGACATGCAACTGCTGTTTGATCCAACAACTGGCAGCTGATAATGAGTCTTTATGTGGGGAAAGAGAATAAACTTGGTGGAAAGTGGGTAAAGGGGAACATGTGCCAGATCCTGTAGTAACTAAAGCAAGGAAAGTGGGCAGTGAAAGGAAAAATAGCATCATGATCAGACATTCTTAATCAAAAGATGTGGATTAGCACTATGAAACCAGAAAATTTTAGATGATTGGCTGCTACTGTTCTGCATTTGAAAAAGTCAAAGAATTCTTATTACAACAAGTAATTTATTTCAGAAGTCTAAGTCTGCTTTGTATGACATTCTAAGAAGTTATGCAATTTTACAAAAATGCAGCACTGGGGTTGTAAAATCATTTAAATCAAGTATCTTGAGAAAATACATGCAGACATACCCAGACAACAGAAGGGTGTTCCTGTGAGATATTGTTTGTACAGTTATTAGCCTATTGCTATAACCTGTCTCAGCTTTTGACAGCAGCAAATACTGCCCTGCAGCAGGGGAGAAAACCTGTTTGTCTGCCACTACACATTCCTTATCCAGTTAACTGTATGGTGCAATTTATACTCGTTTCCACATTTTGATAACTGGAGAACTAGTAATTAACAATCAAAAGCAAGTAATTTTTAAGACCACTATGACATCTGTGCATAGCATATTTTCTAAAACTCCATTTAGAACAAAAAACATGGAGGTGGAGAAAGGCTGTAAAGAAAGTAATTCAGGAACCTCTTGGAAAGAGTTGCAGCTGAATAGAAACTTGGAACTAGAAGTAAACAAACTGCCTTCTGCCGCCTTTTCTTGTGTTCAGGGCATTAGCAAACTCTTTCCTGAAAACAAATAGGTTACTTTCCAATGGAAATAATTTGCAAGATCTGGACTATTACCAAGCAGCTCATGTGTAAAGGGGCATGATAAAAGTTGCCAAAGGGAAGATAGCAGATGGTATCTGCTGAACTGGGGTACACCTGGCCTGTCATTGTTATAAAGATCTCTGTAATACTTATGAAATTGGCCATTGGGGTCCCTCTTTTTTTTTTAATGTTAAATTAAACCATGACATAGGTGCAACAGCAGGTGGGCAAGTTCACTATTTAAGTGACATGCAATTGTGACTGTAAAGGGACTGGCACAGTGTGGTCATGTCAAAAGTGCACACTCTTAAACTGAAATGGGTCACTGGAGTTATGTGACTTTTGACAGTGTAAAGAAAGAACTGAATAGGGCAATGAACAATGCTTAGATTACTAGCAGTGTTTTGCCTGTTGCTTGTGTCAAAAGTGATGAAATCAAAAGCGCTGAATGCTGGAATATTTGTGTAATGCAAATATGTTTAGCTGAATTTTGCTTCAGACAGTAATTTCACTTCTTTGTATAATCTCAACCATGTATCAGAGGGCTAGTGCCTTGTTGAAAGATTGTGCCTAAAAAGTGTTTGAAAAAATTAGTGCAACCAGCTCAGTAGCTCAGTTCTGTGCCATTGTAAGAATTCAGTTCTTTTGTTTGTTTGTTTTTTAAAGATGCTTTGGAAAGAGACCTTCTGAAACTGTGAAAGCACAGGAAGAAAAATGGAAAAAAACTTGTGGAGATTTGTATAAAGGTGACTTAAGAAGAGCGGGGAGAAAAAAAACGCGGGTGGGTTAAAGTGTGCTCTGCTTCCCAGGTGTTACTGTTATGCTGCAGCGCCCCTGTGTAAAGCCTGAAACACTGCTGTGTTACCGTGCCTTCAGTTTAATGCCTCCTTTCTTACGGTGATGGCAGCAAGAGAAATATTTAATGTATTTCTACCTTTATGGCACCACAAAAAGCCCTAGTGAACACACAACTCAGAGACTCAGAACTGAAAAAAAAAAAAGAAACTGAAGGAAAACCAATCCATTTTAACCTTCTCATCCTTTTTTTTGTCCTGGCATCACGTTTGCACTTTATTACAAAATACGAGGAAAATGTAAAGCCAGTGCTAATACGGCAATTAATAAGAAAATGGTAAATTTGACTTTTAGAAGGAATATTAGAAGTCTATTTCTCTTTCGGGGCCGCTGAAACCTGCCCCTCAGGCCCGCGGGGAAACCCTCCCTGGTCCGTGACGTCACCGCCGATGCCGGAAGCGGCCAC
>JAWWMO010000121.1:89104425-89162901 GCA_035047845.1 Dendrocincla fuliginosa | reverse complement strand
TTTTTTTACAATTCTAAAATACCTTAAGCATTCTTTATAAAACACAACAGCCAAAACAGTTTGCTGGTTTCTTAGGTGTTTTACAATTTGTAGCTTATTTTCTTATGGTATTTTTCTTGTCTTTCTATAGGGCTGAAAGACACACAGGAGTCTTCATGGATATAGTTGATACATTTAACCATTTAATTCCTACTGAACACTTAGATGATGCCCTATTTCTAGGATCCAACCTGGAGAATGAAGTCTGTGAGGATTTTAGTACAAGTCAAAATGTCTTAGAGGATTCGCTGAAGAACATGCTCAGCGATAAGGATCCTATGCTAGGATCTGCAAGTGCCCAGTTCTGTTTGCCTGTTTTGGATAGCAATGATCCCAATTTCCAGATGCCTTGTTCTACAGGTAAATCTTACAATTTTTTTAAGATTACAATTTAAAATACAGTTATACTCTATTATCAACCCTTTTTCGTAATGTAGAAATAATAAGTTGGGATTTCGGTCTCCTCCCTGCCTTTTTTGATGTGCTGCTTACGTGCTTGGCATGTAAACTCAGCAGTTCTTTTCAATTTTGTAGTGTAACAACAGAGGAAGGCTCCTTATGTGGATCACAAGTAAGCTAGGCTTTGAGTACGTGTAAATTATTCCTGGTGAAAGTTTTTATTTGTGTAGTGTAAGTATTGTGCCTAATCACTGAAGTTGATAGTTGTCTTGAAAAAAATATTGTATTTCTGGTTAGCAGTAGGAGTACGAGGGTTGTACAAATTACTGCTCTGACCTCAGGGTTCTTCTGTTGGTGCTAGGCCTTCTGGCACTGAGCTGATACCTGATTCGGTTTTGCTTTGGTTGACTTCAAAACGTTGGAATGGTAGTACCATTTTCTTTGGAATACCTGATTTAGAAGCAATTTAGAGCCAGGTTTTAAATAAAAATGATTTTAGGAGTGGTCGAGTACTTTTGAAAGATCAAAAAACCAAAAAGGGATGATCCAATCTCTAAAATTATTCTTATTTATGAACAGTTGAAATAATTACACTGAATTTGGTGTAAGAGACAAAAATGTACTCTATTCTTAGTAGTGTTCTTTATTTGACTGGAAGTTTAAAGGAACTATTTGTTGGGTTCATTACTGAAAGTGTTGTAGATTAATGCAGTTAAGCGATTATATCAACATTTAAGTTTTGTCTAGCAAGTTTTATGAACTGTTTCTGAAAATATTGATAATAATTTCCTTTTATAATATGTATTTTGCATTTAGTAGTAGACTAAATTCTCACCTTGACTAAATTAAGTGGTATTACAGCATGGAAAACTGTAAATCAAAGATTGCATTGATTGAGGCAATGAAAAAGTGAACCTACAAAGCTTAAACAAGGTGCTTGATATTTTTTTTTACTACTTCAGTAGAACATTCTTGAGGCAATCCTTAATGCTTTGGTTTGCTCTTGCTGTAGTCCATATTCTTACATGCATAGGACTGTGCAATGTACACAACCAAACCAATTCCAGCAAAAACAATGGTGCACATTCTTGTGTTGTACTGCATCCTGTGCAGAGTCCAGTAAACCTGTACTACATTTAAAATTTTGAATTAATTCATAGGGTACAAATGGATATTTTAGAAGTTACGGAGAAACTTTTGGGGGCTTTTTTGCGTGTATTTCTCCTGAAAATGATCATTAGTGCAATAATTAATACTATTGATACTTAGGTAACCGCAATTAATTTTTAAGGTCCATAAAAATTAAGTGAGCTAATGCATTTACTTGGGGGCTACTATTCCAATATGTCTGTAGTCTAAGGGAATCAAACCTGATTTTATTTATGCTGAGTTTGTGAATTTAATGTTTTGTTTTTAAATCTGAAAGCAGCAAGAACAGAGCCACATTTCAGGAAATAAACCGAACCACACAACTTGGAATTAATATAGGTGTCCGGTAGGACATGAAATGTTTTGCTGTTGCTTGTTCTTTGTAGGTCTTGATAAAAACTGTCCTTATTCTGAGATGATAGGGCTACAGTATTTACTTATAATTTTTCAGTTAAGAATAACAATTATGAGTTTCAAGAAAAGTTTCTTTGCTTGGCTTTCTTCCTTCAGAGTTCATATAGCTTATGATTGATTTGATTTGTATGATACTGTTGGTGATCTAACACAGCTGAGATAGTCTGCTGGTGAGAATTCTGTTGTGCAAGATGGTAGTACCCTTGGTAAGAATTAAGCCATACAAAAACTGATTTTTTCCAAATAGTTTAGGTGGAAGCTCACCGATTTGTCTAAAAAAGAAAATAGCACACTTCTTACCACAAAACTTGCCTTATTGTATTTTTAGAACTACAACACTGTTGGTATTTTACACTCTTGGTTTTGTTCCTGTAGAAGTGAGTTAATTTTTCCAGAGGCACAAACTTATTTACCACAATTTATTCTAGACCGTCAAACAATATTTTGCATAACCCATGCTTAGACTATTAAGCAATTTAGGAAAGGAGCAAAATAATCATGGAAATTAATTCACAGGCTCAGCAAAGGACAGATTTATCATGCTTGCTGCTTCTTAAATAACTGGAACGTACTGTTTTGTTTTTTAAAGCAGTGAAGATTTCATGCTCCAGCTTATTTGATTGCTGTGAGTTAGCTGAAGAGATAAAGGTAATAGCAGTTGGATCGAGGAGGTGTTTCAGCTAAAATAGTATTAGGTCTTAGATAAAATGGAGGAGCAGAAGGCATGGCTCACTAATACTTCTTTGAAAGCAGGTTTGAGCAGAGTTCAAGAAAGAGTATTTGAAAACCTATGCACAGATAAGGTAGTATCTTTACATGCCTTCAACCCAGCCTTTTAACTGTGAATTTCTTATGTGAACGTATGTGTGAATAGCAGAAACTTTGAGAAAGGCTTGTTTCAGGCCTACTTCTTACCCACACGCCTGATTTCCTAGGATTGTGACAACATTTTCTCAGCTTTATTTATTTCTGAGATCAGGTGTTTTTGTGTAAGAACCCCTTCTCTCTTGCTTTTAAGTTGATTTTGAGTGTGGGTTTATTTTCTACTCTTTTTCTTACTGTTGCATTGGCGTTAGGTTGTTGTGGGAGCTTTTATAGGCCTAATCCAAAGTTATTACTCATCAGCATGTCTTGCTCAGCTTTAGGCTTTATTTTGCATATCATTCATCATAGACAATGCTTTTTGTTAGCACTAAGCACTTTTTTTGGTGAGTTACCAGTTATCTGACTGTATGGGATGGATACGGGTAGCAGCTGATTGTATGTCTTTTAAACAGTTCAAGTGCATGTCTGTAAGACAGAAGCGCACAGACTTTTGTGAGTTGATTTCCAGTCAGTGCTAGTTAGCTTGTTTAGTTTAAAACCATTACGCCTTGTCCTATCACTACAGGCCAATTAATAAGCCCCTTCTAAGTATTGAAAGGCCACATTTAGGTGACCTTCTCCAGGCTAAAAGACCCGAACTCTCTCAGCCTTTCTTCAAAGGGTAAATGCTCCAGGCCTCCACTGATTTTTGTTGCCTCCTCTGGACTCACTTCAACAGGTCCTGAGCATCTCAGTCAGCAGTACTGATACATGACAAATATCAAGGAATATGACAGTGGATGTTAGTTGCCTATCTATTGATAGGAAGAACTATATCAGTACCAGTAAAAAAAAATCCCATATTTTTCATGGTTTGAATCCAGATTGTGCTGGATCTAGGTGGTTTCTGCAGTTAGATGACTTTGTTGGTCAAAGACCAACAAAGACTAAACTTCCTGAGCTTGCTCTGTAATTGCCACTGAGGAATAGAATGGGATTGCCTTTTTCAGCTCTGTTCGAATAATTACATATTTAGAGACGATGAGATTCTTTGCAGGTGATCCTGGTAAAGGCTTTGAGCAGAGCTGGAAGTAACTTTTTTTTATGACCCTCTCACAAGGCTGGGTAAGGTAGGGGTCAAACTAACAGGTGTTATGCTGAAATCTTTTCAGAATGTGTTTGTGTAGAATGACTGCTAAACTGCAAAGATGAAGTTAGCTTGCTGATTTATGGAGTTAGATTGAGCAGATTGCTGTTATGGCACGGTTAGGAAGTGCTCTGTTATTTCTGTGAATCAAGGCACAATCCACAGGTCTTACTCACTGCTGCTTATAGGAGCTTAGCAGTAATGTCCTGTCCTGAAGTAGGTGTTAGCAGAAAGACCACCTGTCCATACTGGAAAATGATATAATTGTTCTGCTTGTGAATTAAAGGACAGAATTTGCCAAAATGACACTTTTGAGAAATAAATGAAGTCCAAGTTCTTGAGGCAATCAAAAGCATCCCAAAGGATGCTTAGGTGCCTCTCTGCATCTTTTTATCTGTTTGATCAGGTGACTGTTCTTCCAAACTCTGAATGACCAACCCAGGAAAGCAGATGTAGAACAGCTCTTGGCCATCTTAAGTGTTTTAGTGGTGTGAGTGGGTGTGGAAGTATGAGCTTGGAGTTGTTTTGTTTTTTTAATTCCTTCTGAGCAATTCCTTTATGAGAAGTAGGTACTGAAGTTTATTTGTGGCATAACTCTTGAGAGCAACTAATTTTCCCCAACTTTGGATGGTACCCTAGTGATGGGTTTTCTGCTTTGTTCTGTTCTTCTGGAAGACGTGCTGGAAGCTTAGCCACCTGTGAGCATAGCAGGTCAGACTGGTCACATGACCATGAGCTAAATGACCATTGATCTCACTGAATTGGTACTTTTCAGCTATCATGAGTTCTGTAGCTTTTCAGGATGTGATTTACTGGGGAAGTTTGATTTATTATGCACATAATACAGGGGTTGGAATTTTAATTGCATATCATCTGGAGACATTTCTGGATTTCATATTAAAATCAAGTTGTTAACCAGTTTAGTTTATGGGTATATTTATCAAATCAGGTGTTTATCATAAATGGTGAAGACTGACCCTATCAGAATGTATAAAGTGTGTTAGGAACATCTTTTTAATTGCTCATTTTTTTCTTGTCCCTCTGGATTGCTGCTGGGAAAGTGTTTCCCCCAAGTGCAGTCTGCTGGTTTTAGTTTTAGCCTCTTGTTTTTGTGAGTACAGTTGAAAGCAGCATTACCTCTGCTAAAATCATGCTCAACTGCTGAATCTTTGAAGCCAAAACTATTGTTCTGACTAGAAATACTTTTCTTTAGCTAGTATGCTGTCTGGCTGTTAGGCATTTTAGTCTCTTGTCACTAAAGCTAAATGTACATATGTTTTTCCTCTGGCATATGAAGTAATTTTGAATGTAATCTTCAAATTCCAGCCCAAAATTGAGTATACAGTTGTTTCTCTCAGTTTTCTTACCTCTTCATGCCTGCCTTCCTCCAAGCTGTGTCCATGTGAGCAATTCCACAGTGTCTTGTGACAAAGGTAGTAACTTTCCTGTATAAAATTTAAATTTACTGTATTGGTATTGAGAACCTGGAGAATGTTTACTTTGCATACTTCTCTGTAGGTGGAAAACTATCTATTTTCCCCATTTTAGGTACTTCTGAAGTATATAGTTATATATTCGTTTGTATCAGTTTCATGGGTGAAGGAGTTGGATCTGTAGTAAGATTTACAAAGCCATTCAGATGAGCTCTCTGATTTGTAAATAGGTGAAGACTCCCTTCTTAATAAAATTATTGAATTTAATTTAAAGTGTTTGGTTTGGTGCTATGTTTTTATTTCGTTGTTGAAATTTATGCTTTACTGCTCTTTATTTCCAAAGTAACAGGCTTACATGGCTAAAGAACCACAAGTCAGTAGGTGTGTGATGTAGCTCCATCTTTTTATTAAAATGGGTATGCAGTCTTTTGTCAAGATACATGCTGTATTAAGTTTATTAATCCTAGTTGATTTTCATATGTCATTATTCTAAAAAAAGGAAAAATATCTCTTTACAATATAGAGATTAATGGAGAATGGGAGCAAATGTTTAGTTAGTATTTCATATGGCACTTAGATTCTTTTCTTGAACTGGCCAGTCAGTACAAGGTACTTACAGGCAAATTCTCAGTTGAGCAGGTTACAGGCAAACTCCTGTAAAAAAGTTGGAATTTGATGTTTCCTTATATATGTCCATCAGACAACTAATTTCTCTTGAAAATGTATTTTTTCTAACAAAGAGTATTTTTAATTCTGTTTCTTGAACATGCATCACAAATGTCAATAGGAAAAAGGTTGTCCTATAAAATATACCATCTTCATTTAAGTGATATTTAGTCAGTATCTATGTTCCATTTATCTACTGGAGTTTATTAGCTCTTCTGACTTACCTAGACATGTGTTAGTTACAGCTTGAGACTAACATTTTTACATTGAAGCATAATTAGGTTTTTTTGTTGTTACTCACATATAATAAAGTAGAAATTTAAAAAAGTTCAATGATGTTCGTGCAGTTTGTGATGCTTATATGGTATCTGCTGTGTACTTGCACATTAATGCCGTTAGTGGGATTCATCTGAACAGAGCATTTAACAACAGGAACAGTGATGTTCAGGTGTGTGTGGTTACCTAAACAAATGAAATCCAGGGCTAACATCTAAAAAAAGAAGTTTATTTCTACACTTGAGATTTACCTTGATCAGTGTGTCAAAAACCTGAATATTTTTGTCTTACTTGTGGCTCAAAATAATTAAGGGAAGATTTATGTTAATAACAATTAAGATTTATAAATATCAAAGTTGTTGAGTGTGTGTTTAGGGGTGGAAAGTAAGGCTTCTTTTTCCTCATTTTTACATTACTAAAGATTTAAAAAATGGCCGTGCTTTTGTTTTAGCACATAGAAAATACTGCTTTAAATCTGCAAGTAAACTATGTACTATGTACAGTCTGAACTATGTATGGTAAACTGTACGTTATTCTGTTATTGTATAACACATAGCAGAGTAGTTTGGAAATTTAGATGCCTTACATGGATAGACTCAGAATAGTAAGTTGAAGGTCCAGTGATGCCTTTTCCAGTATGAATATGTTGTATGTGACTCATATTTTTCTTATTTGCCGTCTGTTCAGTTGTACAATGGTGTACAACTTTTCCTATTCAGATATGTTTTTCTTTATTTTTTCCTTCATTTTATCTTTTATTCTTCTAATTTCTGTATTTATTACTGAGATAATATTTCAATGTTTATTACTCAGATAGTGTCTATATATTTTTTTTCAGTTCTTTCTGGTTTTGCTTTTGTTGGTTTACTTTTCCCAATGCTGTTTCTCTACCTCCACTTCTCTTTTGTAATTTACTTTCCTAGTCTCCTCTGTATCTATTGCTGTTCTCTGTCACTTTTTCTCTTCCCAGCAGGGTCTGTGTGGAAGGTTCCTCATCCGGGGGCCTCATGAGGCTGTCTGTGCTAGCTGAGTTGTAGCTCAGGTGGTTTGAAATTAGCAAGATTCTGTGCTTCAAATTCCTCTGTAAAATTAAAGCTACAGCACAGAGTCTTGTAAGTATGAAAATACTTTAATTCTCATATTTCAAACTGTCTGTCAATAGTGGACTGAATGTGTCCCTTCTTTTGTTGTTAATAAAGGAGAGTGTATAAATTCAATAACTTGAGCAAGAGGGTTGTAACACCTGAGGCTCTAATGTCAGCCCTGAAATATGCTGCAGAGCTGGTCAGAAGCTCTGTGAATAGTTTTTATTTTTCATGTTGTTTTTAGTAGCTTAGTAGTTTATTTCTACATGGAAGAAACAGAAGTGGATCTGAAAGGAGTCTTTTTTGTCACAATGTGTTCCTGAAAACAGTTTCGTGTTTTGTGGGAACATTTTGAGAATGCTAATACCGAAGTGCAGAGCTGTTAGGAGGACACAGTCTTTGGGAACGTAAGGATGAGCAACTGGAGTTAGGATGAGTGTCCACCTTGTTCAGTTTTTCATCTCGGACAACAGGTGGTATTAGATATTTAGGAGAAAGTAAAGTCTAATAGGGCAGTTAAAATGTCATCTTTTTGCCAGCGTGTCCTTCTTCCTAGTGTGTAGCTTATAGCAAATAAGTGATTAAAGAACACAGTTGAGTGGAGTAAGCCCAACATTATCAGTCCCCTGCAGCTTGTGTGTGATATCGGTGTATGGTTGTACACACGCACAGATGTAAACGTGGCTCTGGACTGCAAGACGGAAGCTGCCAGTAATTTCTACAAACACACTTTTCCTTGTAACTGGTGTGTACAATTCAGTAACTAAAAATGGTGAAAATAAAATGTGTGATGATAAATTGTCAGCTTAAGAAATTCTTAGCTTTCAGCTCCTGGCAGCTGTCTAATTTCAGAGGTCCAGACTCCAATTGCCTCATGTCAAGGTCAGCCTTCCTTAAGAAGTCATTGAAAAAGCTTCCTAATATTTGAACTTTTGATAGGTTACTTGGATGCTTTATTTTTTTAATTCTTCATGGCAGGTGATTGTAGTTTGAATTACTGTTTGGCTTTAGTAGTGTTTTACAGCTTCCAGTTTTTGTTATTTCCAAAGCATGTAGTGCCTTCACAAGAGCACTATTTGTTTAAGTTGCAGTAACATTAGTCTTGAAAAGGATCAGGAATTGACAGATTTTCTGAGATAAATTAAACCTTAGAATTTTTAGACTAACTTCTTGCTTATTTAGACTTCTGTGATAGATGTTTTAACTTATATCATTTTTAAGTTGGCAATTGTTAGAATTTTTTAGATATATGTTTCATCCGAGTTTGTCTTAAAAATGCTTCTAGGTAGGTGTCTGAATAGTGAAAAATAGGCATACTTGATTGTTTGGACTCTGTGTGGTATTTGTCAGACACTCCTAATGTTTTATAGAATCACTAGGGTGTTTGGCTTGACCTCACAAATTTTTCATCCCACGGGGACCAGGATTCATTAATCACACATACGATCTTGGAATGGGAGAGGCTACCACTGCAGGACCAAATGTAGAGCAAGTGAGGAAAATGGTTCGTATATTGGCCTGAACGCCTCTTAAGAAACCTGTTTTCAGGAGCAACCTCTGGAATCCTTCTCAGGTTACTGGAGGATAAGAATTCAACAAAAATGATGTTCTCTGTCTCTCCTTGAAGACTAGGTGCTTGCTGCACTTAATGCTTTACCAAAGAGGCATTGCAGATGTGGATATGGGATGTGATTATTGGGTCTTAAGAGTTTTAAAATTGTATCCTGTGAGAAAACTGTGATTTTTAAACTCTATGCACTTCTGGATCAGCTCTTTCTGCTGTTTACCTTTCTTCACTTTTTCTTAGGTGGGAAGGGACAGTGAGGGACAGCTGATCCTCTAAGAGTGGGGACATTTCTTTGGCAAACCTCCCCCCCCCCCCCCCCCAAAAAAAAAAAACCACAAACCCAAAACAACAAAAAATGTGAGTCCACAAAAAAGCTAAAAGGACTATCAATAAAAATTTTAAGCTTTGGGCAATAGCTTCTTCTACAATGAAACTGCCTCATGGGAATTTACTGTCCTGCATTTCTTCATTTTTTTCCCCCTTTTGCTTGTTTTTAGATGTCCAATTTATTTATTTTTCCCTGTTTCTTCCTCTGTTTTCCTCAGACAGAGGAAAACAGAGTTTTTGTACAGCTGCAACATTTTTTGATCATTTTAAGTTTTAGGCTTTTTCTTGTTTGTTTATTTTTCAGTTATTGGTCTTGATGATACTATGGATGAAGAAGGAGTTAAAGACAGTGGCAATGACACCCTTGATGATGATGAGCTTGTTTTACCTCACAGGAATTTGAGGAGCCGTGCTGAAGAAACATCAGTCACATCACCAAGGAAATCACCACGTTTAATGGCACAAGGTAATCATAGATTGTGTTTGCACATTTGAAGTAAATTAAATCTTTACAATCCTACCCCCAACATTTATGAATTTAAAGTAAAGCTTTACT
The DNA here is from genome assembly GCA_035047845.1 of Dendrocincla fuliginosa. Classification (NCBI taxonomy): domain Eukaryota; kingdom Metazoa; phylum Chordata; class Aves; order Passeriformes; family Dendrocolaptidae; genus Dendrocincla; species Dendrocincla fuliginosa. The sequence goes on along the minus strand of JAWWMO010000121.1, from coordinate 89,153,039 downwards.
ATTTGATTGTGTGGATTCAAATACAGACACTTCCTTTTTCATATGCTGCAGCTAGAAGTTGGCGTCTATATGGTATGACTCAATGAAAATTCTTCTTCCATAAATATTTAATGTCTTCCTTATGCCTTTTGCTCCTTGAACTAATTTTTGAGATTTTGATGCTTTTACCTGCATCAGATTAGCACTGTAGTTCCTCACCAACAAAAACATGATCAAGTTGCGAATCAGCATTGGAATATTAGGTTAGCATGTCTCTATTTCCAATTAAAATTTTGAATCTATGTATTTTTATTTCTGTATTTTCTTTTTAAATTGTTACAGTTATTGCAGTCATAAAGTCAAAAAAGTATCTCAATCTACTTAATATTTTAATAAAATATTTTTATCCTTTGTGGTAGCTGCTTGGTTATAGTTAGGGCTTTTCTAAGCTGTTGAACTGGTAGAGTTATTTACCTCTCTGCTTTTTTTCCCCTATAGAGCGGGTTGAATGAAAAAGATAGAATTACTTAATATGGAGATCAAAATTTAAATAAGAGCCTGGGGTACAAAGCTGGTGAATATACTTTTTAGAAAGTCTCTAAAATGGTTTCTTATTTAGAAAATGTAAGAGATGTCATCAGGTGAGAATGTGACTGGATCTTGGTTTCATGGACTCTGTTCTTTAAAAGCTGCTTAAACTTCATAGTTATATTTCTAATCAAAACAGAGCTTACGTAATTTTTGTTTGAGGTAGAAAAGATTGAATGATAGAAAAGTAGAGTTGATTTTGATTGTCTTTTTATCATTGATTCTGTTTTATATATACCACTCAGAACTCCTATAGCCTTTAGAATAATGAGATTTTACATCCAAACTACAGCAGTGTAAAATTGAATTGCAAGTATTTTCAGGTTTTTTTGAAGTTAAGTAAACAACTAAGTTTTAAAGTTCTCTTTGTGTCCAGTAACCTAAAGTAAGGTAAGTCAGCTCTATTCTAGGTAAATTTTGTGTTTGCAAAGGGAAGGAAGCATAATAGCTAAGGCACTTTCTTTTTCCCTTCCTAGAAACAGTACGGAGTCTCCGACAGAGCACGCTAGCCAAGCGTTCGAATGTTGCTCCTCCTGTTAATACTAAGAAATCATCTGTAAAAAGTGGATCTGCACCAAAAAATGGACAGAAACAAGAGAGAAGTCCAGTTAAAGAGACAGATGGTGCTGCACCCTCGAAAGCAGAGCAGCCTAAAGAGGTTAGGCGTAGTACAAGACGATCAGGACAGATAGAAGGAACAGCTGCAGTAACAACATCCCAAAGTAATACAAAATATCTGCCTTCTCCTGAAGATGTGAATGAAGTAAAGTCTGAAACCCTTGAGCAGGCAAAAGTTGAGGAAACATCCAAAGAGTTAAGTTGTGCTAACTTAACAGGAGCCTGTTCTCCTGCTGGAGAAGCAAAGGAAATAGCAGAGGCGGCTACAAAGACTGAATCTGAGAATGCTGAGTCAGTTTGTTTAGTATCTGCAGATACTGAAATGACTCCAGTTAAAAATGAGTCAGATGATTTGATTGATTCCATGGACTTGGGAAATTGTTCAGAAGAAAAGACTGATGATAATAAAGCAGAGGAATCAGAGAAAAAAACAGAAGAGCATGATGAAATTGGAATAACTGGAAAAGCTAATGATCCATGTAGTGCTTGTGTGAATCCAAGTGAAATTTGTGAGTCCTTTTCAGGTCTGTCCAGCTCTGTAAAAGAGGGGGTTGATGGTAGTTCAGGTTCCTACAGTGTGGACGCTCTTGATGAAAATACGTTGTCAGTAAAGGAATGTGTAACAGAAGCTAGAGATGATGACAAGGGGGAGGAGAAAACTGTAATTCCATCTGAGAAACTATTGAACAGTACAGAGTTTGATAATAAAGACTTAAAGAGCAGAGAGTTGACCTCTGCGGACCCAGGAAATAGTGTTTTAGAAAGCACTGTTCTTGACCAAACAAGCCAAAATGTACAGCAGCAGATCAGCAGTACTAAAGTAGAAGGCCCAGAGGCATTAAAATTTCAGGATGAGGAGAAACAAATTAACATTTCATTAAAATGTGAAAAGAACATTGGGCCCCGGCATAGTAAATCTGTAATACAGAATAAACAAAATCTGTCTTCAGGTACCCGGCAGAAGTCAGGTACAGTGCAACAAGAAGTCATGCGTTCAAGAACAAGAGCTGGAGTTAGTGCTTCGGAACCTCACAGTGCATCTTCAGCAAGTCTGAAGCGGAATGCAGATGAGCAAGAGAGTCATCAGCATCTAAATAACCCAGTTAAAATTAGGAAGAAACAATCTGACCTGGGTTTGAAAGCAAAGAGCTGTGTTTCAGGGGTGACTGGAAAAAAGCAGACTAATACGATGCTGAAGAAAATACCCCGAGTCCAGGCTTCTGGGCAAGCACAGAAGACATCAGTTCAAAGAACGAGTGAGAAATCTCCTATTCATCAAAGCTGTTCTAAAGACACCCACCATTCTGTGCATTCCTTGTCAGGGCATGCTTCAAGTCTTGGTCAGAAGCAAGCCTATGGGCAGAAACACCAGCTTGCAACTGGGCTAAAAACAAATAGCTCCACAAAGGAAGAGGCAGACACAAAAGATTCCCCTGTTGTCGATGATAAAGAGGATGGTAAAGAGAAAAACAAATCAAAAAGAAATGATAAGACTCTCCAACCTCGCCAGAGAAGAAGTAGTAAAAGTCTTTCACTTGATGAACCTCCGTTGTTCATTCCAGATAACATTTCAACTGTTAAAAGGGAAGGCTTGGAACATACCTCTGCTAGTGAAAGCAAACATGTTTGGGTGCCCAGCAAGCAGTGTGGCTTTTGCAAAAAGCCACATGGCAACAGGTGTGTGTGGCTCTGTGTCTTAGGAATTTATTATTAGTCTCAGAAGATAATTTTTTTCATCGCTTACCAAATGTTTCATGCTGCTGGTGCCAAAACAAAAAGTCATAGCCTTGTAATGGAAGCCTGTGTGTCATACTGTCAATTAATTACCCTTGCACCATACACTTTCGTTTAGTCTTTTAAATAGAAAGAGCATTAGAAACTGGTTTGGCCAAGAAGTTTTAATAGAAATGTTTTATTATATGAATACATTTTTGATGACTATATAATTCTGCTATGCTGTTAAATTGTGCACTTAAACTTGACTTTTTTTCTATATAAAGGAAATGAGGCTAAGATACCTGAGTTCTAGATTGTAATTTCCTTCTTTCCAGAGACCTTTTATGTTGAAGGATCACCATCAACTGAAAAAATCTAATAGTTGTTTACATGTTGACTTTTATCTGGTGTAAGTGTAATTCTAATACTTAGAGATTTGGAGGGTTTTTTTCAATTTATGTAATCATTGCTGTGAGGCTTTCATGTAACAGTACTTAAGTAGTTGGCAGAGGGTGAGGAGAGGGAAGAACATCAGTCTCAAGAAACCCCATAAAACTTACATGTGGGCATATCTGAAATTGCCTTTAAACCTAATAATGAAAGTTTTTTCTTAGTTGCAGTTCTACCTACTAGCCTACCTTTGTCTTCTTAATATGAAAGACAGTTCTAATTAGTCCTTTGCTTATGGGAGAGAAAGTTTAAATAGTAATTTTCAGTGACTGTGCTTTAGATCTCCATATATCACAGGGAAATATGGAAAAATTGCCCTGGTGCCTGAGGGTTTTCCTTAGTATTCATTTGTGTTTAAGAAGAGCCTTTGTTAGCTTTATTGACTTACTGTATTGTAAATGATAAGCAAATACCTTAAAATTCATTTACTGCGTGGCTTATAGTAACTGCAGATGAAAAGAGTTAACAGTAACTTTGCTGGATATTTTTAAAGCAAAATACACATATTTAAGGTTTAAACTGCTTGATAGCTGTTAAAAATTCAGCTTTGTCCTGCATTCTTTCTATTTTTGCTAATATTTTTAAGCATTCTGTGGGTTTTCTTTTTTGAATGTCTTATTAGAGTTCAGAAAATCTTGATTTTTATTGCTAAATGGATCTAACCAGTATGGGAAAATGCAGCAGTGACTCAGAACTAAATCTGCTTATTTTAGCTTATAAAGTCAAAATAATGTTACAAAAGATATATGTATATGCATTGATACAGAATTATTTGCATTGCCTGCTCTTACTGCTGCCAGAGTAATATAGTGTCTGAATCACTAGCTGAGGTCAGATTGGAAAGGCCCATGAGTTACCACAGATGGTGATTATGGGTATCCTCATTTTTGTAATGTCAGTCTTAAGTGTTTTAGGGTTTTTTTGTATTGGAATTGTGTTATTTTATGTCTGCATTGCAAAACTGTTGACACAACCAGCCCTCTCCGTAGAAGATCAGATTTGCTAAATGCAGAAAGATATTTAAGACATAAACACAGAATTTTTGTGTATAGAATGTGACTGAGACACACTAATGGAGTGAGGAAGCTTGCAGTATTGAGCCAAGTGACTAATAGCAGAAGATTTAAGGCTCTTAGTGTAGCACCTTTTGTCATCACTGGTCTAAGTAATGAAGTTTTAATTTTGTTTGAATTACTTTGTAGTTGTATGCTAGAAATAACTGAAACTTTTCAGATTCACTTGCTATCATTAAGATACAAGAGGAAGCAAAACTTCTGTCTCAAGCGCCTTGGTATTTTGTCCTTATTTAATTATTGGTGCAAGAATAAGAAAACACTTCTAAGTACAGTGCAGAAGAGAAAAAGTATAAAATGGTAAATTTCAGTTCTGTCTCTTGGAAAACTATCAAAACTGTCAACATTTACTGCAGTGAAAGGTTTTTTTCATTTGCTTTTTGGATTACTTTTCAAGGAATTTTTGTTTCCCTTTTGAAACAGCCTAACTAGTCAGCCTCTTTCCCTTTCTTCTCTGTTCATTGTATAAGGGAAAATGAGAAAGAGTGAGACACACATACTGTCAAATGATTGTAGGTTCAGCAAATGTCAAAGGCAGAGCTAAGATCTGAAACAACATTTGTGATTTTATCCTGATCTATCCTTATTTCAACTTCAGAAATTTTAGTCAATTCTGTGATACAAATAGCTTGTAGAAAAAGAAGTTGAACTGAAGTTGCAGCCCTAAATTGTGAAATAATGTGGAAAGAACTTTGCAGTATGTCATGTTAGTGTAACTCATTTAAAATTAGAGGGTAGAATAGTAGTCACTTGACCCTTTTTGTATTCCCTGTAATAAATGCCAAGCCAGTAGCTTGTTACTCTAGTACTATGCTTGGAAAATTGGTTCAAGTTGAAGGTAATGTGTGGAGATCATTTCATCAGCTTGCTTTTTGTACAGAATCCCCAAAGGGCTGTGCTTATGTAGGCCTTACACAGCCCCACAGTGATCTTACTGTGCTGCTAGAAGAACAGTAGAAGGATGGTACTTAGATGTTGTTTTACTTCAGGTCAGCACCTGACAAATGAAGCCCATTTATATCTTTAGGAATAAGTGTAATAATTTGCTGACCACATGCAAAGTCAAAGTGTGCTTACCTTGCACTGCTGGGAAAGGAGGAATCCTGTTTTACAAACATGCAATTTACACAATCAAAAAAGTTAAGAAGTGACAACATCTTGCTTTGTAAGAGACAATGCTTCTTTTCTTTCTGTTAATAGATCATCATTCTTTGGCACCTGGGCTTTGAACAATGAGTACTTGTGTCCCACTTGTCTTTGAGTTGATAAGCTGTAACCAACATAGCTGTTTTGTATATATATTTTCATTACCCAGAGAGTGGGTTCTCAGTGTTTGGCTTTAGGACTAATTGTTTCAACCTGTTTGCTTGATGTATTGTGATGATTTCCATTCAGCGATATACCTTTTCTGCATAACTGAAAAGAATTGTTCTTTTGTATGAAAACTAAACTTCATGTTTCTGGGCAAGTCAAATAATGATTTTTTTTTTTTTTTTTTTGTAATTTTTAGCACATCTAAGAGGGTTTTTTTTCAGTGCAAGGTTTGACTTTTTGTTACTCATAGTATTGTTTTCAACGTGTTTGACTTTGCCAGTGCGTTGTCATATTGCTGTCAGATGTTTTCTCATCAACTAATAACAAATCATATGCATAAATTTGAATTCATCTACCTATAGCTAAAATGTGTGTATGTGTATGGATATACATATCACACAAAAAAATGTTACAAACTGAAGTTACTGCTCAAATTTTTAATGAATCCAGATGATGCTGAAAATATTAAGCTTTGTTACAATTAAGTTACTTTTCCTGAAGACAGATTGAAAATCTTTCAAGGTAGTTGAAGTTAAAAAATAATACTTAATCTCTTGGCATATCATTAGATGATGGTAGTAGCTCTGCAACACAGAGAAACCTGCTAATGTAAGATTTCTTGTATGCATTGTATGTATCCTTCTGGTGTAAGGGCTCATGTTATAAATTTCTCTGGTTATCACTGTAGGTGTTCCAGTTCTCTACAGACTGGAGGGCTGAATTTATTCCTTTCTTGTACAGACAGACAAAACCTAGCTGACGTTTTTCAGATTGTCTCCCTTGTCTATAGTCTGTCACCTTTAACAGAAGTTCCGTGATTTCGCATTAGTAATTCATAGCGCATAACTTGATGTACTGTTTTCTAAGCAAATTTTCTAGAAAGCAGTATTTCAAGGGAAGTTGGTAACTTTGATTTGTTACTGGTGACTTCCTCTTTTGATTTCTACAATTCCAAGTATGAATTTTTTTTTTACTAGACTGTGGGAGTTTGAGGATTCTCTTTTGTTGTTGTTTTGTGGGTGTTTTTTCTGTTTTTGTTTTGTTGCTGCTTGAGATTTGATCATGCCTTTTCTGTGGTCAGACACAAGCTGACCTCAGAACCTCACAGAAAAATTGAGTGATGTAGTAGAGTTTTACTTAAGCTCTTCCTTTTCCTCACATTTCCACTCTGCTTTAGTACAGAGGAAAAGTTAATAATGTTGTAAAAGGTAATTAATTGAAAGTGCAGAGGTTGATTCAGCAAAGATGTAGTATTCCTGATCTCTTGCTTACACATCATCATTAAAAAGTTTCTTCACAAATGTAACATGGAAAAGTACTTTGACTAATGAATGGAGTTAAAAAAATCTGCAAACTGTTTTTTTCCGTATTAAGGATTATTATTAGGACATTTGTATTTTGAAAACAGTGCTAATTGTCAGTAAACCATTGGAACCAGGTTATTGTACAGTTTGCACAGCCAATACAAAATGAGTAGTTGAGGCAGGAGTGCAAGGCTCCAAACTTACAATCATCCTTAAATTACATGTGCACATTTTTTTTTTTTAGGGTGGATCATATATAGCAAATGATCTGTTGTGAGAATGTTCTTCACAAGGAACAGTAATTAGAATAATGATGGTGCCTTAATTCTAGTAGATGTTCATTGAATAGTATGAGTGTGCTAAACTGAAGATTATGCAAGATGTCATCAGTTTACAGTCAGGGGTGATGCTTTAATATTTTCTGCCCCTGTTAGTTCTCTCCTCCACTGTGAAAAGCATTGCAACATTAAAAGCTATAATGCTTGTCCACTGATAGCTGTAGAAAAACTGAATGACAGTATAAATAAAATAGCATTGTAATGTATAATTAATGAATGGAAGGGCTCCATTGGGATTTATATTTGCAGTTATATAATTCTATTAGTAGACTTTCTATAGATTATATTACTAGTACTATTATATTACTATATTGCTAGTATTGCAAGGATTATTACTAATACCAGTAGCATTAGGGAATTGGGTGGGTGGATAACATAAATTGTCTGAAATAGAGTTTTATGAAAGATGTGCATAAATATAAACTACTTATAAATACAATTTATAGAATGTATGATGCTGATCCTACAAGATGCAACATGTGGGTAAAATTCACTCGTAATGGAGCTTCCCTTAGTGATTGGTGTTTTTTTTAATGCAGATTTGTAATTAATGTTAGGAAACACTAATTTTTTTCAGGGTTTTTGGGAAGGTCATCGGTTTTAGTTTTGCAGTTTGGCATGTTTCACGATTTCATCTTTAGCTCAAAAAGCATAAAGTTGCTTGTCTTTCTGCTGCTTCCTTTTTGAAGAAATTCCTGTAACAGGAAAAGCAAAGGAAATTATGCTTTTAAGAAAGAAAAGAAACTTATATTGCGAAGTTGGGTTATTGAAATTCAATGCTTAGCAAGTAAGTTTTCAGTGTCTTTTTCTATGCTGCAAATTCCATGCAAAGACATCTACTGATAGTGTTTACTGGAGATAGGTTCTTTTGTCTGGAAGATCAGAACCTAAAAAGTCACATCTCCCATGTTAGACTTTGTCAAAAAACAAACAAGTGGAACTGCTCATGTATATGTGCTCTGACAAGACTGTTTTTTGACAGAGCTTGAGCTTTGAATTGAGCCATACTGTTTCACTGGTGTGGAACATATGCTCTGCTGAAGCTGCCATGCCATGAATATCTTCTCAACTAACATCTTTATTAAATAAGCTGAAGGAAAAACAGTTGTTGCCATGTGATCTCTCTGCTTTAACATTGACTGGACCGTAGTGTCAGTGCGGCTGAGACACTGTTGTAATGTTAATACAAGTTTACTACAGGTTTTGTAGAAATTTGGTGAACATTGCCCTTAAGGGAGGGAAATGTAGACAGGACATGCTTTAAATACTGAAGTCTTTAAAAAGGTCTGTGAACAGTGGTTTTACTTCTCTTGGGTGAGTTTGGGGTTAGGGTAAGTTTGGGTTTAGGATGATGTTTTGAATAATTGCGTTTGCTCCTTTTGGGGGGTGAGGGGGAGGGATTGGGTTAAGATGAGGCCTGCTGTGTTATTTTTCCCATATGCTATGAACCACAAATATGAATGCCTAAAGAGAAACAATTTTTTTCTGAAATAAATTATTTTCTGTGGCAGTGCACCTTACATTATTAAGTAATCTCAAAATGCTGATTATTGGCCCACACAGAACTACTCTGACAGCTCCCAGTGTTTTTGTTCTCGATTTTATTAAGTCTAGCTTTACAACCAAAAGTTATTTTTTTATATAAGATGGTTTCTGCCCATTTTACAGTAATGAATTTCTCTGGGAACTTGCTCCTGTTACATAAATAGAATGTATGTAAGTCAATTTTAAAATGTGACCTGTATGTTTAGAAAATAAATCATCCGAGCCTGAGTTTTTCATCTAATGAATGAATTAAATTTACTGCAAATAAAACACCAAGGAAAGGCTTCCAATCATAAGAGATATTTCATCTATTACTTTCTGATTTTAAGGTGCTTCTTTTCATGCTGATATGTGGACTACGAAGGGGATTCTTTAAAGGAATGAAACAATAACGTGCTCTGTACAAAGGTCCTAATAAGCTATTGTACTGTCTGCTGTCACCTGTCAGTTCTTTTAAAATTTTTCTTAAAAAAATAATTCTTTTTACATTAAAATCCAATGAAAGCAAATCTGTTATTGAATGTGGCATGATTTAATATTTTAAAACACATTTTTCTTTCTCTTTCAGCTTTACATCTTCCAATCCAGCCTTACAACATGGGTAAAAGTCCTGCACTTGAAATTTGAAAGAAATCTACAGTCAGAAACTTTGATGTTTTACTAGTCCAAGATATCAGAACCTCTTCAGCCAAAACTGACAACTGTGCAAGAGGACATCCTTGATCCATCAAGCCAGGCTTCAGTTTCCCTTGACACCCTTTTTTAATCTTTGAACATTGCCCATTACCCAGTTATAATTGTTGTCACAAATCATAGTTTTGTGTGCACATGGGTGAAAGACAAAGATGTAAAAGTGGCCTTATGGTAAAAAGGATTGTTTACATTACTGGCATCAAAACAAGTATGTTCTGTCAAAAGTTGCAGTCTTTGATTGGTGTGGAAAAAAACAACTAGTAGAAATAGTGAATTTTTTTAGGCAGGCATCACCGATATTTTTGTTACCATTTTGTGTAACTAGGTTTAAACAAGACTATTGTAAACATTACATTTTGTTTTATAGTACAGGTGTCATGGACATTTCCTGATTCTCTTTGTAGTCTTGATTTCTGAATCCTGGAGTTTTATTGTATGTGTTGAAATATAGTGTAATTGGAACCTTGTTATGAAGACTGGAATGAAGCCAAATGAGTATTTCATCTTCAGTAGTTTGCTTAAGAGGGCTTGAATGACGTCTGTCCATCTTGGTATTTAGTCTTAGTGAAGAATGATCTTTCTGAGCTGAATTCATTGTAGGGTTTTTTAACTTTAAAAAGTTTTATTATTTATTTGATAGACCTTAAAATAAAGATGTAAGATTGGATACCTATTCTGGTGCCTTACTTATATCATACACCATCTCTACTGCCCCTTTATTATGTGTGAGCTAAGCTGAAGAGTTCCACGTGCTGTCAGTTTAAAGTTGAAGATGTGCAGCATCTTGTGTACTTTAGTCTCATCTCTTCTGCAAATGTAGGTAATTTTCTAAATATTAATCAAAAATTTGTTTTGGTTGCTAAAGGCTGCAATCTGTCTTCCTTATTTAACAAATTAGTCTCCAATGCCTGAATTTACAAACTGGGGAAAACCCCCATATATTTTAATAAAAATTCAATTAGTAACAACTGTGGCTTCATGATGGTGTATTCTTGGTTTCCCTCTGTTTTTGAACAAAAGGCATTAATTCCTTAGTACATCAAAATATTCTTTAAGCATGGAGCACCTGACTTTGTGCTTTTATATTACTTCAGCTTTGCAGAAAATTTAAAGTGTGGAATTTTCATAACCAGTTTTGGTGTTCCAGAGCTTTACTAGTATTTTCTTGCAATGGTACAAGATGCATCCTATGTAAAGCATCCCCTTGTGGACTCTTGCAGTTGTGAAATAGGCACTCATCCCATATATCCTGCCCTTGCATATTTGGCTCTAGGTTCTCAGAAAGGAGCAATCAGCTTTGTGTAGAAGTCCCATCTCTTCTTTGTTTTTCTTTTGTATTTATGAATGCTAGTAATTGTTCCCTGCTTTTACACTTTGTTGGAACATGGATCTGAAAAGATTGAGATACTGACAGAACGTGAAGGAACATCTCCCTTCCTAACTGAAATTATGAAGTAGATAGACAGCTATTGTTTGCTGGTGACATGTAATACTATAAATGTACTTGCAGCTTAGGAAAAAAAAAGAAAATACCTTTCTACAAAAAGTAGACTAAAAACCAGTTTGTCCAGATCTAGCCAACAGCATCATAGTCTTTTTCTCAATCTGCTGGAACTTTAAAACTTCTCAGATTCATTTTGCATCAAAATACTATTTTCTTCAGCAGAATCTAATCCTGATATATTTTGAGTAGGGAAGGACAGAACATGGAGACACAGTTCTTCTTCAGTTTTCTTGTCTCAAAAGTCTCATCTTAATAAGAATTTTCATCTCTTGAGATACCAGTAATCTTGAGTCCTATTCCTTCATCAAGCCACCTGGAACATTCATTTACAGTTCTGGAGAATGACAGTTGCTCTAAATATTACATTTTGTAATATTTATATTGTTCTGCCAGGTAGGTAAGTCAGCAGATAGCAGATCCTAGGCTGAATAGGGGCATACACAGGTTAGCAGTCATCTTACAGAAGAGATTTATAGTGTGTTAGATGAAAGATACATGGTTTGTAGGTCAGTGTATTTAGCTTGTTAAATATATTGCTGAAACAATGAGGTTTTCATTAATTACTTTTAAAATCAGATTTCTTTTCTATAGAATTCAAAACCTAGGAATTCAGTAAATAATTTTTCAGTATTAAAATAGCGTGCATTTTTCGTAATACGTTTGCAGTCCTGGATTTTCTTCATCCATACTACATAATAGTACCTATCATTAATATAGCTGATGTAAGTATAAACAAAATGGAGGAAAGAAAAAGAAATAAAATTAAATAACTGCAAAAATATAAAAGGAGAAAGAGAATGTAAGTGAATAATGCAAGAGATCTTCCTATGTTTGAAAGGAGGTCTTTTTTAATGGTGCCAGGTTCATTATTATGAGAAGGGAGTGTAAAAAATAACACCTACTATGTAAGTCTCCTGAAGTAGGTTTTTTGAGGTGTTTAGTCTGTGTAACTTTAAAATTACACCATCTTCCCAAGTAGTTGCACTGGAAGTTGTACCTATGAGTGCAGTTAGGTACTAGTGCTGATGAAGTTTTCAAAATACTTCCACAAAATAGTCAGAAATTATGCTTTTATTTTAGACCAAGTGATCTTTACAGTGCTTTGAAAATACCATTTGTATCTAAAGTTGATTCTGCTTTTAAAACAATGAAGCAGTTAAGTGACTTGTGAATTGTGTTGTTTAAATGATAGTCATGTTGGTTTTTGAAACATTCTTTAAATAGCTATTAGCTCTGAAGCTGAGCAGTACAAAAGTGCTGTACCTTATTTAAAACAAAACAGTTGTTGCAAACTGGGCAGGTGGTATTGGAAGTCAAACTTCTGGCCCCGTATTCACCAGTAAGGAGAACAAAAAGCAACTTTCTAGAAATAATATTGTAGTAATGGTCTGAGGAAGGAGATGTAAAATACCAACTAATTTAGAATATGTTGCTATGTCTGTGCTCGTTATATTTGTAAAAACACTTAGACTTCCTATTGCTGTGGAAGATGGTAGTTGATATATTTGTGATGTGAGGATGACGATTGTATTTGAAGGAAAGCAAGGATAATATGATCTTGCAAGAAAATTTTCAAGTATTTTCAAACTAGTTTACTGGTTTTGAGAGTTTTTTTTTTTTCTTTGACATTCATATGAACTTTAATAGTAGTCTTAAAAAAAACTTGGTAGGATTTGGGGGCAAACTACATAAACGTAATAAGGTTTTGATAGTCTCTTGGACTACTCTAAAAGGCAAAAAGGCCAAAACCAATATTTCGCAGGAAGATCATACCATGTCGTAAGGCTGGAGATGGATGTAAAGCTACAAAGGAAATCACTTGCCAGGTAAGAATGAATTGCTGAGATGCACAAATCAGAACAAGTATGATACGTTCTGCTGAAGTTGCTGTATCTTCTTTCATAGTCTTTCACAGTTTTCACTGACTTATGTCTTACTTTGTTTTCAGGTTTATGGTAGGTTGTGGTAGATGTGATGATTGGTTTCATGGTGATTGTGTTGGACTGAGCCTTTCTCAAGCACAGCAGATGGGTGAAGAAGACAAAGAGTATGTGTGTGTGAAATGCTGTGCTGAAGAAGACAAAAAAATGGAGTGTTTTGATCAAAGTGTACCAGATACTCAATTGAAACTTGAGCAGAGAGAGGAAAAAGCAACTGAGTGTGAAAAGCTCGGGATGTCGAAGCAAACACCTGCTTGTCTAAATACGATGACTGAAAAAACAAAGCAGATGGAGGACACTGGGAAGCACAAAGTCAAAATCTTCAGACGGGTGAGTCTTATTTAGTGCTTGAAGTTCTCTTAATTGCTGGGGTTAAGAAGTTTCTTCCAGTCCCATTGCCAGTTAATAGATCATGTTTCAAACATCTTTGTGAATCTGATATAAAACTTCTCTTTTAGTATTGTCAGGATTGCTTCATTTTCTTACTGGATTGACTCCTTCAAGAGGATATTGCTAAACTCTAGTTTTATTGAGCAGGGTTATGTGTATTTTATTTGCATATAGAATATACTGAGTTATAAGAGGCCCATAACGATCATCAAAGTCCAGCTCCTGAATGGGTATATTAAAGCTATACATAGTGGTGTATATAGAAATGGTGAGGAGCTTAAGGGCATATTTCTTTCCAATTTCTAAATGTATTGTAGGCGATCAATTTGCTATAGGTCATAAACTGCAGATGTATTAAATATCTGTAAAACAGTATGACAACAGGATTCTAGTTTTGATTGTGTTTACTTCAGATTGTATGTAGAAGAAAATGCTTAATGCTTTAATTGGGGCCTTTCTGTTTCTTTTGTCTGATTTTACTAATCGGAGGATAATTTGCAAAGAGTATTGAGACAATTCTCCAGTCTTTTAGAATATAGTGTCATGTTCCTGATAACATAATCATCAATAATTCTGTGAATAATTATTCAGAATAATATTTCTGAATAGTAGTGTTGAAATTCTGGTATGTGAGCTATTCTTTGATTTTGTTTTACATGTGCTTTCTAGATATCAGTGACATCTGTGGATATCTGGCTAAAACCGGTTAAGGAATGTTCATTAATATCCCTGATCTTTTAAAATAACTGAAAACATAGTGGCTTTCAACAAAGAGCTTAAATGCAAATTCCTTGTTCTGTGTCTTCAGCCAATGTTTAAAAGAGATTTTTAAGCAGTGCTTGGCAGTAATTTGGGATATTGTTCGGTAACTGTTCTATGATGGTGCATACATCCCGGATATATATTATATGCATAAAAAGGATAAAACCTGAGAAAAATATGTAGTAATTATGTGGTAGCATTCCGTAGCATGCTAACATGTTAATGTTTATTTCAGGAATCTAGTGATGGGAAGAACTTTTCGGAGTCCAGAGACTTGGATACTAAAAAAGGGCAGCATGTTCCTGCTCGGAAAGGATCACAAACTACTGTAATTCCTCGGCGGTCCCCTGAAGATAAAAATGAAAAAATAAGCAAAGAATCCCTCAGTATGGTGGAAAAGTCCACAAAATCAGGTACTAAGGTTTGATGAAGTACTGCATACTGTAATTCACATGTGTGTGCAGTGAAGGATGATAGCGTTATAGTATCAGTTTTTCAAACCACATTCTGTAGCTTTTTGTTCCTGTGATGTTTATGATTTTTATCTTTTTTTTTAATTTTTTAGTAGATGCTTCCTATGTAGATGTGTGTTCCCTGTTTCAATACTAGAGCATGCTCGCGTAATTAAGAGTGGGAGAAAAAGTACACAGACCTCTCTGTATTAAACTTCATTTCGCATTGCATGAGAATTTGAAATATTCTTCCATAAAATACTATGAAATACTTAGTGCACATGAAAGTGTTTTAATTGCTGTATAAATTACATTTTGACTTACTGATCTTGCTAATCTTGCCCATCACTTGCCTGCTATGGGACTATTATGAGATGGTTGAAATGTTGCCAAAGTATTACTGGCATGTGAAAGTTTTCTTTTTCCCCTGACCCCATCAGGCTACAGTTTTTGAAAGGTTTTAGTCCATTTCTTCATCCTTCTGAGGAGGAGGAAATGAGCGAAAATATATATTGAGGAAATAAAAGCATTATTAGGACTGCTGTATGTAACGAGCCCAGCATAGGAATACTGTAGATCACAGCACAAGAATGGCAGAGAGCAGTTAGATCTGTACTGCCTTGCTGGTGAGGAAGGGGTTGAGGAATTAAGAATTGGATTAATGAAAGTTGATCCACCCACACTGTCTGCCCAACAGAAAAGAAAATTGCCTTTTTATAGCCACTTGAAAATGTAGTTAGTTTGTTTCTGGTGTTAATGCATTCTAAGTTGCACTCAGTAGGTGAAAGTAATATAAAGAAATACTTCTTTTTACAATCAAATTCTCCAGTTAGATCTTTATCAGTTTTCAATTTGTTTATTTTTTCAGAGTAGAAAGTGAAAATATTAGTATTCTTTATTTTCCATTGCTGTCCTAAATGGAAGGCTACTGCTAAAAATTAGTGATGTGTTCACATGCTGAGGCAGATGAGCTTTCGGTTGACACTCTGAAAATTAATAATTTTGTTTTAATGATTTTAATTTGCTTAGACTTATCTGTTATTTGTATTACTTATGACACAAGTCTTATAATGATGTTGTTTTAAGAGTGTTATCTGAATCAGAAGCTGAGATTATTATAATCGAAATAATTTTGATGGCTAACAGGTACAGAAATGCTGAGTTTAATGAAAATGATATTTTAAGGTAGAGCTTATTATGTTTATGATACATGCTTGATACATGCTTCATAGTATTATTTCTCAGTTTATTCATTGAAAAATTCATCTATGCTGTTACAAAAATTCAGAGTAAAAAATCCTACTTAATACCAAACTAATAAACACTGGCCATCTTGGTTTAGTGTAGTAGAAAATAACTTAAATCAAAGGGCAAAAGCCCTATTTGTTTCTGCTAAGGAATTTTTTTTTTCTGCCTTAATCTAAGTAACACAAAATCCAAACCAAAGAAGAAAAAAAAACTCAACCAAACAAACACCATCCACACAGTGGCTCCATTGCTTCTTCTTGAAGTTCAATTCTTAACAGTTTAAAAATAAAACCTTATGACAGTAAGTCCAGCAACAGTAAAAGTTTAGAAAATTTTACAGTTTTTAACTATGTTTTGATAGGTGTTCATGAGAAACAAGAACTTAAGAAAAAGAAAAATGAGAAAGGATCCATTAGTGCAACACACCTGCCAGCCATGCCAGCTTCCAAACCTTCTGCTGACCAAATAAGACAAAGTGTCAAGCAGTCTCTTAAGGAAATTCTCATGAAAAGGTAAAACTACATTAATAAATTAAATTATTTTTATTTGTAAATGTTTCCATTTGGAAGGCAGAGCTAAAAATATTAATGATTTGGAAGCATTTGGTAATTTTTGCTATTGTGTTTTCTCACAGATTGACAGATTCCAATTTAAAGATTCCTGAGGAGAGAGCAGGAAAAGTTGCCACAAGGATTGAAAGAGAGCTGTTTTCTTTTTTTCGGGACACTGATGCAAAGTATAAGAACAAATACAGAAGTTTAATGTTCAATCTTAAAGATCCTAAAAATAATGTAAGTTTTATTTGTCTTGTGCCTTACAGAAATTCTTTGTTATAGATTAAAGGAACCATCTTCTATGTAGATACATTATTAATCCTGCTGTGATTTAACTGTTTGGGGTTTTTTTGTTTCTTTGATTTTGTTTGTTCTTTGGGCACCCAGTGTCCTCTCTCCTCTTTTTCCTCATCATTAATTCAACTCTGTGCTCTCACTGTACATTTTATTGTTGGGTTTCAAAGTGTAATGTATATAGCTTGCCTTGTTTGTGTTTATTTTTACTACTGATATGTTACTTGGATGTTCCTCTTCACCCCATAAATCTTTGCTGTTTACTGCACTTAGTGTTTTTCTGTCCACTATCTTGCCTCACCGTGCTTCTTTCATACCCAGATTTCTCAGCCTTGGTCTTCACTCTGTTTTCTGCTTTCTGTGAGCTCATTAGTCAACATCATGCCTCCTCAGCTTCTCTCTTGTCCTTTTATCAGTTATTCTGATCATGTTGCTTTCTTTATAGTATTTTGCCATTAAAATTAGCCAACTCTAAATTGTATGAACAGGTTAACTTCCGGCTTCTCTTTGCTCATACTGCTAAATTAGTTGGTTTTCTTTCTTTTAGCCTAGGACTTCAGTCAGGAAGCATAGGCATCCTCTTTGATACTGTCTTCTCTTTATTGTGTAATACAGAGAATTTGCATCTGTTAAAAAGACCAAAATATCTGAATTACTGCTGCAGTGGGCATAAACTCACTTTCTGCTTTGAAACAACAGTTAATTATACTTCTGATCATTAAGGGTATTTGTAGATACATTGTGAAGTTGAATAAATGGAGCTCTGGAATTAAGCTTTTTATCTTATAAACTCTAGTACCACTTTCTGCAGTGGAAGATAATTACAAACCCATATGATCCCTAGAGCTGTGCAGAGCATGTTGCATGTTGCTTCTCTGGTATATTCCTGCTGCAAGCTTTTTTTGTCTTCATAACAACAGCTTTTTCTTCTTTCTTCTAGATATTATTTAAGAAAGTACTAAAAGGAGAGGTTACTCCAGATCATCTAATAAAAATGAGCCCAGAAGAACTGGCTTCCAAAGAACTGGCTGCCTGGAGACAGAGAGAAAACAGACATGTGAGATTTTGTCAACTTACATTGTTTATTTGACAGCCTAAGCATGTGTAACTTCTGTCTGCAGGTTAAGTGCATTCAGAGAGAACAGAATGGATGTTGTACAAAACAACTCTGACTAAGTAGGAGGATCTCTATAATTTCTTTAGTATTGAAAACCCAAAGAGCTTGTTAGGACAGAAATGAAAGAAGTCTAGTCAATTTCTGAAAAGGGGAAACCATGCATTTTCCTGTGCCATGAAACTGTTTTGCTGTTTGCTAGCTCTTTCTTCTGTCTGAAGAGTGAAGGCTTCTTTGTCCTTATTTTCCACAAGATTTTAAAGCTCTTGCTAGAGCTTTATAGATCCCCGTTTTTTAAAGAGGGAGAGAGATCTGTTTGGGCAAACCAAACTGGTGTTGTTTCTAACTTACTGATGGAGCATGACAAATCACCCACCAAGAAGTAAACTCAAAAGCTGAAAACCTGATCTGCCAGTCTGAAAAGAAAGCTAAAGGGCAAAAAAACCCAAAACAGAACCAAAAAAAACCTAAGAAAGTGTAGAAAGATTAAGTTACTTTGAGCATGACCATGCAAATCAGACGACACTGTGAGAAACAGCTTCAAAACAAGTGTGTGTGCTGCTCACATAATTACTTAAGGGTCCTAATAATTTCAGAGAAATACTGCAAAATTTCTAGAACTTGAAATGTAATACACCATGTAAAATAAATAGCAGTGTATCATTTGACTGTATTTTTCATTTTCCTATTTAAGCAAAACATTGAGACTGCTACTTTTTTTTTTTTTTAATTTCCCTGGATTTTCAAAAGTAGCTGTGGGTATTTGGCAGGGAGATAAAGGAATCATAGCATCCTTGTTTCCTTAATAAACCAGGCTTAAAATATTTACAGCACTTTCTGGTTTAAGAAGTGGAAATATGCTTTAAGAAGCAATATAAAAATAAGGGTTTATATTTTATTCTACTGCAACAGAGCAAAGCAGCAGTGCTGGTCAGAATTAGCATATCCATAACTTCTAAGAATATTTTACATGGTTTTTCTTTGAGCTGGAGCACTAGGCTTATGTACTAAAAAACAAGCTCTTGAAAAAATGATACAAATCTGCATGTATTTATATCATACCTTGTTCCTATTATTATGGGAAAAGAGTTGATGCATTTTTTTAGTTTAGCTCTTCTAAAAACGGAATTTACTGGTGTTTTGATTTTGTGTTGAAGGTTTGCTTTACAACTTGTTTAAATACATGCCTGGTAAGTACTTGCTGCACTATAGGAGAATTTAGATGGGCTGCTTGCATGTTTGCTTTATGAAACTACTTGACACTTGCAAAATAAGAATGTATTATTTTTTTCTCCAGAAGATTTCCTGATTGCAATCCTGTTTATCTCTTATATTTGTGGGTTTCCAATTTTTATGGTATGGGAATAACTACATATAGCTTCCTGTTTTCACAGACAATTGAAATGATTGAGAAAGAACAGAGGGAAGTTGAAAGAAGACCTATCACAAAAATTACTCACAAAGGAGAAATAGAAATTGAAAGTGAAACACCGATGAAAGAACAAGAGGAAGTAATGGAAATTCAGGTAGAAAAGAAAGCATGGCACCACAGTGTGTTTAGTTCATAGACACAGTATGGTTGTGAAGTGTTTCGTTTATGATTACGTTGTTCAGATCTGTAATTACACACTAGGTCTGTTTTGAGTTTAATTTTTCTTTTATCCTTGCTGACTTCTACTTCTGGGCCTGGTTGATTTGTTGGGGTTTTTCCTTCCATATTGTGACTGTATGATGAATTCTGGCAATAGTAGAAAACAGAAAGCAGAAATTAGAAAACATTCTAAATGTTACCTGAAGATATTTGAGAGTACCAAGGAATTCTTTTAATGCATTTACAGATTTTGTGGCTTTTTTTGGTAGCATTTTAGGCTATACGGCTGAAGGGGAGAGCTTTATGTCTGACAGAGAGAAAATACTATAAAATATTTAAGCTATATGAAGACAATATTAGGGATATTAACAGAGGGAGGGGGAAAAAAGGCTAACTGAAATATACTTGACTTTTCTTAGGAATCTAATATGAAGTTGTTTGAGAAGTCAGACGAAGCTGAAAAGGATAAAGAAATAAATGAATCTGCATCTCCGGACACCACAAGTCAACATAAAAATCATCTCTTTGATCTTAACTGCAAAATCTGCATTGGTAATTTAGAAAACCACATGCAAATAAATCTATCATGCCTCTATAATAATTATCAGTTATAAATCTCAATATACCTCAAGAATGCAAATAAATGTTTTTAAACTAGTTTGCGGATAAAGTTGGGTGAACAGTGGTTTATTTCATAATTTACAAAAGAGACAGTACTAAAATGATAGGCTATTGGCATAAACTTGTCTTCTTTCAAAAAAAACCCAAAGCACAGAGAAAGAAATCCCTATAATGGGTGTGCATACAACTGTTGGTTCCTCATTTCCTTATCCTATGCCATTACAGTGCCAGTATTTATGTATAGTACTGTATATATTTATACAGTGTATAAATAAGTATAAAATAGATTAATTCCTTATCCTATCCCACTTCAATTGGCAATACGTAGTGTTTCTGCTGTGTCTTCAATGTGTTCAGAGGAAGTCCTCATTTTGTTCCTTTAATAAAAAGTAAAGCCCATTGCAATGCCTTCTCTGCAGGTCGAATGGCACCACCTACTGATGATCTTTCTGCGAAAAAGGTGAAAGTGTCTGTTGGAGTTGCACGGAAACAGTCAGACAATGAAGCAGAGAGCATTGCAGACGCCCTTTCCTCAACATCAAGTATTTTAGCCTCAGAGTTACTGGAAGACGATAAGCAAGACTCATCAAAATCATTCACACCTCTCCCAAAGTAATACAAGCTGTAAAACAGTATTTTTAAATGAAAGACATTATTAATCTTGCTAAGCTATTATGTCTAAAGCTAATTTTTTAATTGCATTTAATCCTTTTGTGTACTTGAAATTGTACACATCTTAAGAATGAAGTCCTCTGCTGAAGTAACTCATGATGTGCATTTATATAAATAATACTACATATATTGTTGTGATTGCAAACTTCTAATTGCAGCATTTTCTTTTGGGGAAAAGTAAACTATGTTTTCTGGTGCAACAAGCTCTAAAAAAATTCATATTACAAGAAATCAGGATATAGATTTCATATTGTATTTTGCTGTTAAGGACTGTAATGCATACAGTGCTGCATTTGAATGATTGTGTGTGTCTTTGTGTATGCGTATATATAAATGCAGAGAATTTGAGATTGCTCTAAACAGAGCATATGCACTGAAATCAGGCAAATCATTTCAAATCTCAAAGCAGTGTTTTTCTGGAAATGACAGGTAACAGCAACTTGTTTGATGTTTTGCTATAATTGCTCTCAGCTCCCTCTTCATTTTCTTCCACACTCTGCTACTCTACTAAAGAGGAAATTGTAGTTTATGAGGCTTCTGGTTTGAGGGAGGGTTTTCTAGAAAAACAACTCCAGTTATTTAGAATTGACCAGAGGTCATGCTGAAATATTGCCTTTATTGGGACATTGTGATCCGTTACCAAGGACAGTGGACTTTACTTTGAACTTGCAGTAAGCTATTCAAAAACCAGTTTCTAGTGTAGAAAAAAAAAGTGTAGGTTACTGTGTTACTGTAAGAGCACAAGATCTGGTAGTACTGGGCATCGAGCTTAAAACTGCCAGTAGCATGCCTAAAATATTTTGGTAGCAACATGTTGGGATATGTTGAAGTGTGTAATCTTTTCCTTAAGGAAACCCTCAGGTTGAGAAACACTCTCCTGTGAAATTGTCTTCCCATTTATTTTTTGCAGCTGCTTTGTTGACAAAACAGAGGCTTTTTTTGAAGAGAGAAAAGACAGTTTTGTACAGGTGGAATTGGGAGGAGGCACTCACAGAAGTGGTGTGTGGATGAGGAGTCAGCATGTATGGCAAGGAGAGGGAAGGGGAGCATAGGCTTTCAGGTGGTAGACAGAGAGTGTTGCAACAAAATGCAGGAGTAAGGAAAGCAGGACAGGCCAGCAGGCAGTTTGCTGTCTTCACTCCTCCCTGTGGCAAGGGAAGGTCTCATTGGCTCTGCAGCACCCATCTTTGTTGTGTCCCCTTCAGTACAGTAACATTTAATAACTCTTGGACTAAATAAATTATCTGTTTTTAAAAGATACAGTAGTGACCTAATGTGCTGCTTATTTACTTGTCCTCCCTGTGCCATATATCTATTCCACTGGAAGGTGAGAAACATGGTTCTCTGCCTATCTCATTTTCTTGATCCTCAAATATGCTTAATTGAAAAAGAAAATTCTTAGTAACACTTCATTTTTATAAAGTAAAATTATGATTTACATTATCTTATGTGATAAATCATATTGTAAAGAAAGTGGGTTTTTGTTTGTCTTTTTTTAGGTCAGAAACGCCTGGTACTGTGGAATGTGAAAGTCTGTTTCTGGCACGCCTGAATTTCATCTGGAAGGGTTTTATCAATATGCCTTCAGTGGCAAAGTTTGTTATTAAGGCTTATCCAGTTTCTGGCTCTTTTGAGTATTTAACAGAGGTATTTATATTTACTGCAAAGAATGAACAGTTCATTTATTAACTTTAGCAACTTGTTTACCTCGTAGGCTAATAATAGTATAATGATGAAAGACAGTGAAGCATGATCAGTGTACTGAGTAAAGTATTTGTGGTGGGAAGATGTAGGTTAAGGTCTATATTTTTAAGTAAAGCATTACTCAATAATGTGCCTGTGATCATCTTATCTACAACAGAAATCTGCATAATGGGATTTATTTTTTTTGCCTATCTTATGGCAATTCTGGTCCTAAATTTCCATTGTGAGACTAAATTGTTCTTAAAAAAGAAAGTTTTTTTTCAGTATATGAGAGGCAGGAAAGGCATGCAACTGCTTATAATAGTTGTCTTCATGTCATAAAATAAAGATCAGAGAGCCCATAAAGTTTGATGTTACTTCTTGCCAGTTACACAGGAAGCATCAGCTTTCTAATTAAAAAGACTTAGGTCTTCAATTAATAATATTGTCTTTACTTTGCTGCAAATCTTCAGGGAAATGCAAGGCATGCATTAATCCTTAATACTAAAGGATTGCTTTATGAGTATGACGTTCATTTCAAAATTCTTCTGCTTTATTTCAAAAAACTTTTTCTTATGTGTTCTCGTATGATTTGTATTGCTTGTGAACAGTGAACTCAGTAGTCTCCAAGAACAAATTTATGTCTGTTCATACATACATGTGTAGGTTATGTGTTTCCCTCAGGATTAAGATTTTGAAAGGTTATTCTATACATAGCTCTGGAGCTCTCATTGCAGTTTGATTTTTACAGATAGGTTGAGTGTTTCTAGAATACTGTACGGTTCTGTTTGCGGTTACTGAAAAGAATAGTTTTGGAGAGGTATAGATGAACAGTATTGAATGATAACTAATTTAGTACATATAATTGACTTTACACTGAAAATATTAATTTAAATATCCAAATATTATTTAATTTGTTTCCACTGTTGTAACTTCTCCTGATATTTTTAAATTATAAGTTAAGGACTAAAAGAAACAAGGATGTTTTGA
Organism: Dendrocincla fuliginosa; assembly: GCA_035047845.1. Classification (NCBI taxonomy): domain Eukaryota; kingdom Metazoa; phylum Chordata; class Aves; order Passeriformes; family Dendrocolaptidae; genus Dendrocincla; species Dendrocincla fuliginosa. Next base: position 89,129,606 of record JAWWMO010000121.1, on the reverse strand, counting down.
ATATAGGAAACAGATATTGGATGAAGGATTTACCACAATATTTACGTTGGATTTGGATTTCTGTTTTTCTCATAGGATTTACCTGATAGTATTCAAGTAGGTGGGAGGATATCGCCTCACACTGTCTGGGATTATGTAGAAAAAATCAAAGCTTCGGGGACCAAGGTAAAAATTTTACTTATTAAAGACATGCTGTTTAATGCACATCTGAGTCATTCCAAAGATACATGTGTTTTTTTCTCTCAAACATTTGTGAAATATATGACACTTTACGGGTATCTGATGGTTATGTTGAATGGAATGAGTGGTGGCTGCTGGTGTTTATTTTCTTCCTATCTAACCACAACTTGTCCTTTGCTGTTTGACAATACCTGTATTCCTTTGACACACTAGTTATCGTGAATGCCACTTCACATGTCTCAAGTGTTACCCTTTTATTTTGGTACTGTTACAGTGTGCAAAAGCATCTTGGTGGGTCTCTGCCGGACTTGTCCTGCTGTGTGTTGGTTGTCCTTGTGCTTCCCAAAACTAGATAGTCTTTTCCAGATGCTGTGTCACAAGTGCCGGATAGAAGGGAATAGCCATTTCCCTTGGCCTGGTGACTGCTTTGATTCTGACACCCAGGATGCAGTTGGCCTTCTTGGCATGGATGTGTTGCTGGTTCATATTCAGCTTGTCCACCAGGACCCCCACGTCATTTTATGCCAGTCTGTTTTCCAGCTAATGAGCCCCCCAGTCTGTCCTGGTGAATGGGGTTACTCCTGCTTAAAGTGCAAGATTTTGCCTTTTGCCTTTTCTGGCATTGACAAAGGTCAGCCTGTTTTTTCAGCCTGCTGAGATCCCTTTGAATGGCTGCCAGCCCTTCAGCATATTGAACACTGCTTAGGTGCCATCTCAGTTTTGCAGGGGGTCTTCTGTCCAGTCTTCCAGGTCATTCATTGAGCCATTGAGCAGCATCAGCTCCAGCATCAACTCCTGAGCTAGGCTTTGGGCATAGTTCTGGGATCTGAACACTGGTCTGCCCCTAGTATTAATGGATATCTTGGACACAACAGACTACAAAATAAAGCTTTCTAGTAATGTTAATGGTGGGAAGTGGAATAATTTTTTTTTTATGATAAATGCTTTCTATATGTTTTATCTAGTTCTCCTGAATTATTTTTTGCCATGTTTCTGCTCCTTCTGTTGTTTTCTGCCTTCCTGAGGAGGCTTTTTCTTCTCTGAACTGTGCTTTAAAATAAAGAGCAGTCAGTAAAACAACGTTTCACAGAACAATGTACTTGACCATCTTTTTCTCTCTCTTTGTAAACAGGAGATCTGTGTAGTTCGCTTTACCCCAGTAACTGAAGAGGATCAGATCTCCTATGCCTTGTTGTTTGCCTATTTCAGCAGCAGAAAACGTTATGGTGTAGCAGCCAATAACATGAAGCAAGTGAAAGATTTGTACCTCATCCCTCTAGGTTCCTCAGATAAAGTCCCTCATCACCTTGTGCCTTTTGATGGGCCTGGTAAGTACTGCTTGGAATTTGGAACTTTGTTATAACACTACCTAAAGAGATTTGCAACAGAAATATAAGAGGAATTTAAATTAAAAAATGCTAGCTATTTTGTTAGAACATGTATTGAATTTTCCAGAGTACTATTATGTTAGTTTCCTTGAAAATACATTAATTTCCCCTTGTTAGATTATTCTGATACTTTTACTATGTATAATTCTGCTTCATGTCTGGTACCTTCTTTCTCGAACCCAGGTGTCTATAGATTTCAATGACAGTAAACTCAGTCACACAAGGGGACTATCATAGTGGTCGTGCTGGGTTCCAAATTGATACTCTGAGTTTAAAGTAGTCTTTTTCATTATTTGAAATGTTTAAAGCATAGATGGTCAAGGAAGAAAAGGTCCTAAAATGGCTCTCAGCTGTTCTCCTTACTCCTGAGTTATTTTGTATCAGTTTATATTTGTTATAAAATGTTGTGGATGATCTCTCTTTTTGAGATAGGCAGGGCCAAAATCAAGACAGAATGAGCTGCAACTCATAATTTTTTTGCAAGAACCTAAATTATGCAGAACAAAATACATAGTGAAAGGATAGGTAGTAGTACATGTTGAAACACAGTGCCTTTCCTGGAATGAGGGAAGCATTTTGGAAATTCACTCTTGTCAAGTTCTTGAAGAGGTATGTCTTACACAAATTGATGAGGAGGCTTTGTGTTCACTTTTTTTCCCCCTCTTGTGCTTTGCTACCACTGTTACCCGACTGTAGCTGTGTTAGACTAACACAGTGTTTAACTTTTGTGCTGTCTCTGAGGAGACTAGATGTCCTATGCAACTGTCTTGTATTGTCTATTCAGAAGTTATAGTGGGCAGTATAGTATTCAAAACAATTTTAATTTGCAATGTTTGAAGTAATCTTAATGTTGGAAATACATTTTTTATTATTTTAAGTATTGTTTTTTATGTTTAACAATGGACATTTCAAATGTCATAAAATTAATACTTTTATATATTGTGACAATATGGGGATTATTTTTGTTGAAATGATTGCCTTAGTCCAAATATAAAGAGATGATAAATTGCTGTTACAATTTTGTACAGGGATTGAAATACATCGACCAAATTTATTACTGGGATTGATAATTCGTCAGAAAATGAAGAGGCAGATTACTGCTGTTTCAAGTGTTACTAGTAGTTTTGCAGATGAAGCTGCTGAAAGTACCTTGAGTAGCTTGCCACCAGAGAAGAAAAGCAAGCCAAGTAAACCTGAAATCTCTCATCATGAGTTGGCACTAGAAGAAGAGGAAAATAATTTTTTTAATTCCTTCACAACTGTGCTGCATAAACAGAGAAATAAACCTCAGCAGTCTAATACAGAAGATGTTCCAGCAGTTGTTGAACCGTTGGTGGAAAGTACCAAACATGAACCACCAAAGCCTCTCAGGTTTCTTCCTGGAGTCCTGGTTGGGTGGGAAAATCAGCCTTCTACTCTGGAACTAGCAAATAAACCACTGCCAGTGGATGATATTCTTCAAAGCCTGTTGGGTACGACAGGGCAGATATATGAACACAGCAAGTCAGAAGCGGGTCCTAGTGAAGATATACCATTATTAAATGAACAGGCAACTTTGAAAGAAGAAAACATGGATGTTGCTGATCTAAGTACGGAAGTTAGTGAGGAAAAGACTGGTTTGGATGATCTGCAAGAATCCACTAACACTGCTGCAACTGTGGATGCAACAGCTGTAGGGACCTCAAGTTCTGCAAGAAGTGCTGGTTCTTTGGTAGGGTTGAGTCTTAAGGGAAAACCTCCAGACGTCTCCACAGAAGCATTTTTAGCAAATTTATCTGCTCAGTCACAGAATAAAGAAACTGAAGAAAGTAAAGAAAATGACCCAAAGAGGCAGTTACCAGACAAGGATAGTGTTTCACAGGAAGTTAGAAGGAGCACAAATTCCAGCTTTTCTTCCTCAGCAAATGTAGGAAAAAAATCCAGTGAGAACAATATTAATGTAGCCTCTGCTGAAGGTACCACTGCTAATACCTCTAAATCCCCTCCATTTATTAATCTTAAAAGAGACCCACGACAGGCAGCTGGACGAAGCCAGCAGACTAATACTTCAGAAAACAAGGATGGAGATGCTATCAGAAGTGAAGACCGACAGAATCCTTCAGGGAATGATCAAATAGAACCAGAAAATAAACAGTCTTCTGGAGAAGTCGGTTTAAACCTGTATCAAAGTGATGTGCAAACCAATGAGACGCAGTACAGTTCAGCTGCAGCTAAAGCAGATAACACAGTTGCATCGCAAGAGGAAGAAAGCAAACACTCACAGGAAGACGCACTGATGCAAAACATTGAAACAGTGAACTCATTTAGAAGAGGACCAACAGCAACTTCATCTCATTTTGAAACCGAAAATTCTTCTCATTCTGAATTTATTTCCAAAGTCCCAAGCCCTGTTACAAGCAGCAGCTTCTCACCTGTTGGACCTCCGCAGCAGAATTTTCAGCATGCTAAATCTAATCCACCTGGATTTCAGTTTCAGGCTCCTGCACCTCATAACTTCCCTCCACAAAACAACCCTATGTTTGGATTTCCTCCTCATTTACCGCCTCCACTTCTTCCTCCTCCTGGCTTTGGTTTTCCTCAAAATCCAATGATGCCATGGCCACCAGTAGCTCATTTATCAGGTCAGCCACCGCATTATGCTGGACCCGTTGCACAAGGGCTACCAGTGGCTCACAAGCAATCAAGATTTTTGGGACCAGAAAATTTTTTTCAGGCTAAAGACAGTAGGAGACCAGAAAGACGCCACAGTGATCCTTGGGGCAGAGAAGAACAGCATTTGGAGAGAGGGTTCAGTAGAGGAAAAAGTGATCGACAAAGACTTTACAGTGAAACCCATCACCAAAAAAAAGACAGACATGAAAAAGAGTGGAGCAATGAAAAATACTGGGAGCAAGATTCTGAAAGAAACAGACGCAGAGACAGAAACCAGGAAAAAGAAAGAGAGAGGAAGAGTAGAGAAGAAGGACAGAGAGACAAAGAAAGAGTGCGATCTCCACACAGTGATAGGGCTGCTGATGGAAAAAGCCCCAGAGAGACTAGAAATCCAGAAAAAAAGACAGAGAAGCCTAAAAGTGAAGAACAGGCTCATGAAAAAGATAAGGAGAGGGAGAAAAGCAAAGAGAAGCATAGAGAGCGAGAAAGTGAAAAGAACAGAGAGAGACATAGGGACCACAGTGACAGAACTAAAAGCAAAAGGTAAAAAGATGCAGGCAGTCTTTTAAAATCCTATTTAAATAAACTGTTAGAGTAATGTCATAAAACTTTGTATAAAGAAAAAAAAAAGCCTGCTAGGATTGTGCCATCTTTTCTATTCCATGTTGGTGTTTTGCAGAAACAAGTCTGTGTTTTGGTACCACTTGATGTACCAATACTCATCCTTTTTTTTCATTATACCAACTATCGCTAGAAGTAGGAGTTCAATATTTTTAAAAATTTTACATTGCTGTATATTCAAAATTTTAAAGATTTCTTTTATTAATATGCAATAAAGGCTTAGGAATTTTCTTAGCTGAGGGAGTTGGCTTTAGTCAAGTCTGCAATATAGTTGCTGCCTTTGGTAATTTGTGCTCTCTTCTGTTTTAAGATGCTCTGATAATTTTAAAAGTGATTTTCATACAATAACCTTCTTTTTAAATTGCACTGTTTTTAAAGACTGTAGCAAAGCCTCAGAATCCACACGTGACAACAAAATATAATATGCTCGGTGGTGTGAAGTTGTTCGGTTTTGTTTTCTTTTTTTAAATTATTCAGTAGTACAATAAAAAAATTCAAGTGCATTTCATTAGTTTTCAAGTATTTCCTAAGCATCTGAAGCAGTTTGTGACCAGAAATTGGAAGGCTAAGCTGCTCGAATGTTACTGCTTTAAACTGCACTTGTTTTAATAAGAAAGCATTTTTAACCTAAATTCTTGAAAATATGATTTGTAGTATAAGTTCATTTCTCCCACCATTTTCCATGCTTCAAAAACTTGAATACCTAAGCTTGTACATTACTTTGTGTTTTGCTATCCTTTTTACTGTAAAATGTAAATATTTTAAGGGATATTTTGATTCTAAAATGATAAAACTTTCTCACATACTGTGTGTGTTTGATTTCATAGGTGTGAAACTAGGCTAAATGAATATAGAAAGTTGAGTCACATAATGCCACATTTGTTGTACACTTCATGGCTCAGTTTGTTTGGAGTTTTGGAGAACAAAGGAGGGGGGAAAGGGGCAGAAGTCTTTGGGACTTGATATTTTATAGTGACTAACATCCACTGATGCCAGACAATGCCAACATGAAAACAAACTCGAATCACCTACTCTTATACGTCTTAAAATACACTGGGCATCTTGTTGAGTCTGTCAGAAACAACAAAAATATTCTACCATATAAAGAAAAACTGAGATTTACTGTTCTGTTTTTCAGCGTTTTATTTTTCACTTTGAGTACACGACCTTACTATGCTGCTGACATAACATTTTGCACTTTGCTGTAGAAAAGCCTCTTCTTTTCAGAAAGATCTTCCCAGTTGAACAAGACACTAAATGTTAGTTTTAATAATGAATGTATTTTAAGGTAAAATAATTTTATTTGTATACCTTGCAGGTAGCTTCAAGGTCAAATTGATTAAAATTAAAAATCTTGCACAGAATAAAGAGGGTGTTAGGCTTTCATTAAGTGATGTTTCTTAGGGTCATAGTTGAGAAGACTAATCGTAAAAAAAATCCTCAATTTATTAGTAACTAAAAGCAGTGATTAAATGTTTTTATGGCATGATAAATTAAATTAGTCTTTTCCAAATTGATTCCATGGTCTGTATAGCAGCAATGCCATTGAATATATCTGGTAGTATTATGCATGTGTTGTGTTGTTTAAATATTTACATGAGAGTTCTGTAGGCATAGAAGTTTACCTAAACACTGTTTTAATTTTTGAAGAAAGTTTTAAATTGGCAGCTCTGCATGTGAAGATTTTCTTGTGACCTGTTCAAAACTACTCTACTCCTGGTCAACTGGTGATCCGCCTCTCACATGCACATCCATCTGTGCTCTGAAAATAAACTGGGAGCAGTGAAAATTGCAACTGCCTGGACGGAAGGGATGGGAATGCTTTCTGCCAGAACTACCAGAAATAATTTGCTTGGAAAGAATATATAAACATTTTTCAAGTCAGCTGAGTGCTTGACTACCTGCCTTGTGTATGTAGAACGTAAAGAGAGCCGCAGTAAAACAGCTGGTTGAGGGAGAGTTTTTTAAGTGTTTAAATTAACAAAAAACAACAGTCTACAGGACATGTTCATAGGATCTGAGTTAGTGTAATGGGAATAAATCCTGTTACTACAGGAATAAAGGATTTTGTCTTCTCTATTGCCTTCACTTACTCTCCTTCCAACACTTGTGTTAGGTGGAAGTGCTCCCATCCTTGTTTTACCTTGAATCAGTGCTTAGATCACAGAAGGCAGTGTGCATTGCCGAGGAAATGGCAGGACACCAGGAGCCCTAGAGAGAGCAGGACTAACCCTAAATATGCTCCCCTGTCCAGCATCACATGGGAATAAAAGGCCCTACATAGAGAAACTGGAAGAGAACAATCTGGGGACAGCTCAAATGCCAAGTGGGCTTCATCAGCTGCCTGTTGGGAAGAGGTGCAGAAACTGTTGCATCAGACTGATCACTTGAGGGCTCAGAGCAGCTGAAGAAGATAGAACGAACTTCAGAAAGGTGCTTGCAGTTACTTAATAAAACATCTCAGGGTCGTTCTGTTACTGCTGTGCACTTCGGTTATCTTCAAGTCACCTGTTAACTGATTTGGCAGCATATTCATTGCTACACAGCAAGTGTGTGGTTATGTGGAAACGTGTGTGTCACCAAGTTTTAGGTACTTATCGTCTCTGCTCCGTTATCTGCTTTATGGAAAGATAAACACACAATGTACCCTCACCTCTCTCCCCCACAGAATAGTTACTTCCTTCTGATAGGTACATGCTGAAGACAAAGATAAGAATCAATCACTATTATTTTTACTTAAGCATTTTATTTATACAGTAAGCCAGCAGTCAAATGAGAAATGTAGATAAGATCATTGGTTTAATTAGAGAACTTGATTTTTCTATTGTTGTTGCTTTCTGAAGGAGGATATAACAACTTTTTCAGAAGGAGTAGAATTTTGCATTTATATGTGAAGAGCTCTGTTTACTTCTCAGAATATAAATTAATGAAAAATATAGTCAGGGAAATTCATTTTACTATGACCAAAAGGTTTGTCTGGTAAAATTTTGAAATCTCATTTAGGGGCTTATAAACCAGAAAGGTATAGCTAAAGCAACAGAGTTCTTGGAGTGTCTAATTTTTAAGCTCTTAGGAATAGAAGTTACTTGTAGTCAGACTGCCATGTTGCCACGTTCAGGGTGTGAATTGTTAAAGCAAAAAGCTTTCTTGTAGTCACATAGGGGAGACCTCTACTGGAGAAAGCCAGCAGGCCTTTTTTCTCTGTCTTAAGTGAAATACCTTTTCTGCTGTTAAAATCATTCTCTTAAGTGTAATAGTTTAAGCCTGTGCTCATGCTATGTTCTACCCTTTTACAGAAATGCATATGGGATAGACACAGACTCAGAAGGGAGGAAGAATTTCATTACCTAATTAGGGTTTTTGTGGGCTCAGCAAGTAATTACAGCTGTTATTATTAAAAAAAAATTCTCATTACAATAAGCATGTGTTTTTTTGCCACAAATACACCTTTCCTTTCCCTCCCTTCTCTGCAGTTCCGTTTTTTCACCTGACCTTAATATTACGAAATTATAAAAGAAATACTAATAAAATACAAGAGTTGGAGAAAGGTAACAATCATCTGTTCTCATAAAGCAATAAAAAACGGTGGCTTTACAAGCTATTTACTTATTTACAAAACTATTTCCAGCACAATAGAGGAAAAAACCCTGCAGTTTTCTGTTATTTTAAAGTAAATACTAAATACTATGAATAAGTAATTTTAGGAGTAAAACATCTGATCACATTTTATAGGTATTAATACTCAAAAGTGTCCCTAATTACTTTTTGTTAAATGAAACCTTTCTAGTGTTGGTTCCTGAGCATTACACTGTCAACTAACACGAGAAACAGTAGGAAAAGGAAGTTTATCACTTCTAAAGAATTGTGAACAATTTAATTTTCAGACTTTCCATCATGAACATTGTACCCTTCTGCTTTCATTAGCTGAATCTTCTTAGAGTCTTGGAAGAGCACAACATCTTTAATTTTACCAATGAATTCCTTCTGAAAAAGCCCTGTAGTGACTACATCGACTTTCCTGCCGATTTCAAACCCACCAAAATAACAAATGCCACCATAGTTTAAAGCAGTGTATTTTCTTTGTGGATCAATGTCTTCAAAAAGAATTAGCTCCTCATCAAGATATACCTTAATGCAAGTTTGGTTTTGAACTACAGTAACAAAATGCCATCTTTCGTCACAACAGGTGAAGTATTTACTATGCATTAGAGGGACAGAGATTCTTTCTCCAAGATTAATCACAACTTTTAATGTTCCATTGGCAATACCAATTGCAAGGAAGTCATTATCTTCATCTTCACTTTTCCCCATCCATACTATTAAGCCTTCAGTTTGACTGGTAGTAAAATTTACAGAAATGCGGCTGTACTGGAGGTCTCTTTTTCCGTAATAAGGATCTGTGTATTTAATGTAGGAGTTGCCAACAAACTTTGCTATATAAAATTTGATTTTGCTATCGCAGTACTTGCCTGTCCAGCCTAGTGCACATACACAGGTATATGAAAATGTAGAAGGTTGAGGAATACAGAGCGCTTGAGACCCACACATGTTTTGTGAACAGTAAATGGATTGTTCACATGTGGTCCCTGTCCACTCTTGTGGGCAGGAACAAAAAAAGCCTGAGTTTTCAACTTGACATGTTCCACTATTTTTGCACACTGTGTACCCACAAACTGTTCCGTCACAGTCACCGACGTTGGCTCCACCTTTGGGATCAGTCGCAGTAAGTTTGAGTTCCCTGTTGTTTATAACAATTTCTCGAATGCAGCCAGTGAAACCTGTGGGCTCATTTTCTATTGCCATTGAATTAACAAGGTTTAAGGAGGACACTCCTCCAACAAAAAAATCCGTGTGTGCGTCTAGCGCATTCATTCCAGGACTGGCTTTTTGAGTGATGTTGATACCATCCAGGTCTAGGTAGCCTTCATTGCCAACTCTTCCTGCTTTGAGTGAGTGCCATGTATTTCCATTTGCATGGACCTTGTGAAGGGTCTGTAGGATGACTGTCTTGTCTCCAAGATTGTAGCGCAACTGTGTAAATCCATTTACTAGTGATATACATAAAAAGTCACCTGAAAAAAAAGCATTAAAGATTTTTAATTCTTAGAGGTGGTGCACTGAAGAACAGCATATTAGTAATCTTGATGCTTTAATGCCTGTGCGTCCTTGTACCATCATCATCATATGTACATCACACAAAGGGAAATGTTCCCTGATGAACTACTCTCAAGACCTTTTTTTTTTTTTCCATTTTTAAAAACTGAGCTTGTGTTTGCTTCAAAGTAAAAAGCCCAACCTTCTGCAAAGCTCTGCTTTTGTGCAGAGACTAGATAACTATGAGGTAGGAGGAAAAAGGATCACATTGGCATCCAGGAAGGGTGAGTTGGTGTTTTTCCCACTGAAAAGAATCAAGTTTTGACCGCATTACAAAGGCAGAAATACTCTCAAATTCCATATGCTGAATAAAGGCTTCATGGATTTGTTAGTTTAATGCATTGAAGGCGAGTTTGCAGCAAACATACTCTGCTTTACCTGAAGCTCTTTTTCACAACAAGGAACTTTTTGGGTTTAATATTCTGACAGCTGCCGGAACAGATAAGCTTTTTATTGCATTGTTCTGGAGGGCTCTATGATGGGAAGTATTAGGAGAGAGTTTTCTTGTACCATCAGTGTTTCTGGCCTTTCAAGCAGTGTAAAAGGAGAGAGAGTACCCCTTTGAACTGTACTTACAAAAGTGAAGAAAAGCTGGGAAAGGTTAGGAAATGGGAGCTGGAAGTAAAGTTTGTAAGAGCAGCAATATAGGGGAAAGTGATGGGGAGGCAGAAGAGGACAGCAGAAAAGTATGCAAATGAAAGCTATGTTTTCAAAACTTTTTGCCTGAGCAATTTAACTTTTTTTAATGTCACTTTTGGAATTAGTAGGCATCAGGTTGTTGTTATCAATTAAATTGGTAAACAAGTTTGTTAAATTTGAATGTAAGCTTTCTCTCCTAATAGTTACCAGTCCAATTTCCTTAAATATTCAAAATTTTTAAGGGTGGACCTGTTAGTAGAACGATGAAGTTTGCTTTCATGGGTGTTTAATTTTTGAGTATTTCTGATTGCATCTTGCTTTGTTTCAGCAGTGTACATAAGCTGTACATTTCTTTTATCAGGATCTTAATCCTAGGGTAAGAAAGGAGCATCAGGAAAGATTCTGAGCTACCTCTTTGGCAGCTTTCAATATCCTCTCCTGCCCAGACATGCAGACTTGCATAAGGGCACAAGTATCATTTTTTGCTGTTTAGGAAGAAGGGAAACATTGACCAGGTTGCTTTTGCATCTGACTGCAATGAAGAGCTGGAGAAGCTGGAAATTCTCCAAGATTTCCTGGCCTGCAGGGAAAGTTTTTGGTAGCTTTGCACATTTGGCAATGATCTGTTTTGGAATTTTATTTAGTCTTATTACAAGAGCAAATCGGTACCACTGGATTTGCTATCTACAGTGTAAAGAGGTTATGGCTGAGTACTCGGTTCTGGCACAAATTTGAAGCCTAACTTCAAAGTGGAGTAACTTCTTTTTCTACTACTTGTGAACAAAAAAATAACACTTGCCAATTTCAACTCTTCTGAGGCTCTTAAGGCACTTTCATACCCCCTGATTAGACCCTCTCTTTTTAAAGATGACTTGCCATTTTAGGCTTTGCCAAGAAAAGGAGAGTCTTCAGATAAATTTTAGGATCTGGACATTGATCCCAGAGTTCAGCTCAGTGTTTCTCCATGATGTTTATAATGTCAAAGATACTACTCAGAGACAACTGGCTGAAAACATATTAGGACTCTAATATATAAAGAGCTGTGTGTTCATTGTCTAAGAAACTTCCTCTCAAAGAGAAGGTGGATTATGGGCTTGTCCTTGTTCCTCTTCACTTAAGCAACCAGTGACATTTTCAACAGGGACCTCTATCTTCCCTGTCTCTGAGGGATGAGTTGCACACAGCGGAAGCCTGTGCAGGCCTATGTCATCATAGGAGTTGCATCACCATTTTAAACAAACAGCATTCTTGTCACTGTTTTTTTCTTCTCAGCATTCCCAGCATAGGAGACAAAGAAGCAGGGTGGTTTTTCACTGTTTCAGTTTGATCATTTCTCAAACCTGTCTGACATGACCTTAACTAGGGCCAAAGCCCTTTCTGAAGAAGTTTACTTTTGTTAAGCGTGAAGGAGATGACATCCTTAGTTTATCCAGGACTAGACTGTAAAACCTGTCTCTACTTCCTTGAAAATACGACTTACACAGGACATAGAACTTTGTTTCCAGCTTTTCAGATTAGTGTCTCATTTAATATGGGCTGTTTATCCCCGAGTGGTATCACAAAAAAAGCAGAGACTCCTGACGCAGGCATGCACAGTTGTTCTTTTGTTGTGCATGCATGGTGTGCAAGGAACTGTAAGGCAATCTGTCAATGAGCTTGAAACTTTAGAAACAGGCTGTTGTAGCTTAGCTGTGCCTTGAAACTGCAGGTCATCAAGACTGCATGTTGAACAATATTGTTAAAGGTTACAGCATTCAGTTCTGTTCTGATATACTTTCCTGCCCTTGTCATCTTCCCTGATTCAGTAAAATAAAAAAGGAGTGGGGTTTTTATAGCCCAAATACTAAAAGATTTTTTCCTTGTCTTGTTAAGGAACGGGAGTTTTGCAGCAGGTATTGCCTTAAGGAAGGACCTGTTCTGGAGTTAAAATAGCACTTTTACTTGCAAATCCTAGTTCAGGGTTTTCACCAAGTGACAGAAGATCAAAGTTGCTGTACCTCAGGGTGGATTGTCTGTATTCCATGGTAGAAGCCAGCACTCCAGGTGCAAATTTTTCTTCATCACTTTAATTTCATGTTTTCATTATGTGCACAAGTCTCTGCTCCCATATCATATGTCAGAATTCCCAGAAACCTAGTCAGCTCTGTGTCCTGAGCAGTCATTCCTAAAACTGGGAGTTAATAAAAAGACTCCTGTAAGTATGTCTGACTGCTACTGTGAGATCTGGATTATCTGTAATGGTATCTCCTTATATGGCTTCTTATGATGAATTCTGAGTGCATCACAAAAAATTTCAGCTTGCTACTACTATGAATAAGTATGCAAGTCTCTAAGAAAATTGGTTACATTCACAGTCAAGTTTTAAATTTTTCCAGATGATGACAATGTCATTTCATATTCAGCTTTTATCTAGACATGCAGGTGTGTCTGTATATCCCTATTCTGAGAAGGGACCATGCTGGAGCACTATCAGCTCTCCATGTATGTTACCATAGGAAACACATCTACATCATAATTCATTAAAACTTTGTACCATTGGAAATGTGTGAACTGATTATTTCCTGAAATATTGAAGGTCTGGATCCCTTTAAGATGCATTGCTTGTCCTTCATCTCATTGTGTGTTACTGAGCAGAAGCCTCTATGCTATGTTGGGGACAGAAACTTTGATGAGTTCAGTGCTTCAGCAGCTTCAGTAGGGCAGGTATCTCAAGAGCCCTAGGCTGTTGTTTCCTGGCTACAGAACATCTATAGTCTTGGTCCCTTTAGCCGTTTCAGAGCCTTGAGACTGCATCTCTGCATGTATGATTACTGGCTTCAATCTATGCTTTTTGTTGGTTTAACCTCATGTTTCCTCTAACTCAAAGCCAGAATGTCAGTTTCTATTACTGTGGTATTGGGTAGTATTCCCCCCATGCTCCTTCTATCATCTTTTTCAGAAACCTTTACTGATCATTGGCACCATGTCAGTGGCAAAGCAAACATTTGAGCCTTATAGTCTCATAAGCATTCACAGGAATCATTCCCAGTTAGTGAAATCTCTTACTGTAGATTCCTTTGTGCTCATCTTCAGTCCTTGTTAAGTCCTTCAGACCTTGTTAAGCCACCATAATAAAGTACTTGTGTCTCCAGCGGTATTATTGCCTCCTTTTGGTATAATGCATCCTGTAGTCACTGTAGGTCCAAGACGTATCTTTGCTCACTGCTCTTTCCTCCCTTGCTGAGCTGAGTGCATAGAGCTTTCATTCAGTTTTTGATCATTCTTGTCTTCACAGTTTTCCTCTCATCCTGCTCTGTTGTGTGATTTTACGTGGACCCGAACCATGTCCTCTTACACTGTGACTCCTTATGTTTTCTTTGAGGGGCAGATTTTTCTTATCTGGAGGGGGTGGAAATAGCCATGCCAGCCTCCAGCTGAATGGCTACACTGTGGCCAAGGAAGGTGATCCACTGTGGCGTCCACCTGAGAGGAAACCTAATTGACCAGTAGCTGGCCTTCAGAGCTGGTCTCCTGAGCATTTCGAGTAGCCAGAACAAGGCTCAAGGCCAAGGAGAGAAAGAGAGGAAGAAGTGGGAGGGCTGTAAATGGGTATAACAAGGGAATGAAGGACAGAGAAGAGATGAGCTTATTCCCACCCTTCTGCAGCCTCTGCTGCTAATTGCTAGCTTGGGAATAGGTCAGCATGGTTGAAGTTTGTTGTCCTGAATTTAATCTTTATCTTTTGCTGCCTTGTTAACCTTAACCGTGTCTTTACCCTGATCTAAGTGCACACATAGATATCAGTTAAGAGACAGGTTATAGCAGCCTGTTGTAACTTGATCTTTTATCTAGGGATGACCATAGCCAGCGCCCCTAATGCACTCTTACAGGAGATACTCATGGGTATGCTTTCATGGGTTATTACAAATTATTCTACTCTGTATGGAACCCCATCTCACAGCTAATGCAAGACAGAACAGGTGTCCAGTCAAGCCTGTAAATTTCTCGAACCATGTAAAAAATCACTTTGGTGATAGATAGATTCCAGCTTCAACTTGGAGCACAATCCCAGAGCTAGGATCCAGTGCAACCGTGCAGACAGTGGTGTTCATACATCTATAAGGGGTGAATAGTTATCTATTTGTAGGTTAGACATTTATCTCACCTTTCAAAAACATGTCTCTGCCTGATGAAGAAACTCTTTCTGCTTTCTTCAGTCGGCACTGTCACCTTGGCACATTTCAGCAGCTGGAAGGAGCCACTTTGCTTAAGCAACCTCAATTTGCCAACTGTTTTGGCTTGCTTGCCAGTGGCAAATGAGTAGCTACAACACTTCATATGCAACAGATTTCAGAACAGTGGCAACGTCTGTTCTGCCTGGCAGTTCTGCTTCCTACGCTGCTAATTCAATCCATACAAATGATCCCAAAATTAGTAACAAATCAGAAATTTTGTCCTTGTCAGCTAAGGAAACATGGCTACCAAGAGAGAACACTTAACCACTTTTCAGTTCCTGTTTTAAAAGCAGGTGAATAATCAGTTTGTTTCTGAGTAGGGAAACAACACCCTTGCCTTGTGGGTATTCTAGAAATTTTGAATATTTCTAAAAGATTTTAGTCCACTTCCATGATTCAGTTTTCACCATAAACAATGTTTTATAAACCCACAAAAACATCGTATGCCCATATTGACTTTTTCTTGTTTTCATGTTACAGGCTTATAAACTGAAATGCCCTAAATATAAGGAATTAAAATTTTGAGGTTTTTCAAACCAGGTAGGTAGAATAATCTGGCTAAAGAAAGACAGAGAAATGCTGTTGCAAATGTTGAGTGTTAAATTCAACATGAGTCATCCCATTTTGTTTATTAACCTGACTTCATTCTTAGTCACCCAGCATAACTGTTCTTTCTTATCTCATTGGGGAGAGATCACCCTTTTCATCACACTGTCCTGAACTCTGGAATAATGCAGTCAGTTTACAGCATATTTCACCTTTTCAAACATGTAAAGCTTCACTAATTCTATGACTCATAGAAAAGCAAGTATGTAGAGTGTTTGCTCTGTAAATGGACTGAAGATACATTGTTCAAGCACTTGGTGGGCATCGAGCAAGCCCTGTCTGAATTAAAGGCTGTTTAATCATTAAGAGTCTCACACTTTCATTGGTAGAAATAGGATACGCTGCCCTTGAGAAAATGCAAAGTGGGTGGCCTCCTACTGACACTATGCTGGACTCCACATGAATGCTGTAATGTTTACAGAGACCTTGTCCAGTAGCAGTTCCTAGAACAAGTAATCAAAGAGGAGCAAAAAGTCCTCTTGTCATTCTGTCTGCAGGTTTCTGAACTAAAATACACATACACCACTCACTTGTTGGGTTGGGTTTTTTTTCCCCAGCTTATAGCTATCCACGTAAATTTTTTCAAACTTTGGAAATTATTTTCTTAAGGCTAGGTGTTTCAATGTAGATACTGAAGTAATTATACAGTTAGAGGAACAGAGGCTGGAACCAGCAGATCAACTTTCGAACAAGGAGATTTAGCCACCTGCCCACCCTTTCTAGAAGGTTCTGAAATGTTCTTTGAACTGAGCAGAGCCAGAAGGAAATGTTTCAACAGAAATTTCATGTTTATTTCTTTACCTACTAAACATCTGATTTTATTTCTAATGATGGGAGGATTATTTGACAGGGCCAGCCCCAGAAGGGAGAGTCCCAGTGTAGTGTTTACACGGGTGACAAGCCAAGCCAATGCATAACATGCCACTCGGTATCTTTGCTAAACTAGCTGTGTAGTCAAAGGTCATTTCTTAAAGAAAAAAAATGCATTGCCTAGTGAGGAAAAAAATATTCTAATTACTTCTAATTAAAAAGGATTTTTAGAAACAAAATCCTGTGATTTCAGCAATCAAGTTATTAAATCTTACATAACTGGAGAAGAAAAGGCTTTTTTAAAAGTGCTTTCTAAACTAATCCCCAGCAGAAAGGTCTTTCTTATCTGCTGGCTGCTAAGAATACTTCTGAGTCTTTCATCAATCTAGTTCTGTATGGATTTGACAGGATTATATGTAGGCAAATATAAAGAGCTAGCAGATTAGCTTTTCCTAAATCTTTCAAAACATCAGGACAGTAAAAATGGAAGCAGGAACTTTGTAAAGAAATTACTCCCTATAAGATGGTTTTCTATTTTGAAATGAAATTGATATAATTCTAGAAAGTGGTTGAAACAAAATAATCCTTCCTGTGCAAACTAAACATTCATGAGTGGCAATAGAGTGAGGGCATGCTTGTGATAAACCACTCCTGGCCCGAATTAAACAGACTTAACGTTCTCTTTGACGCTTCTGAAGAGATACTTAGTTTCATTGTATGCTAGCTACTTTCATGACCTCTGACTATTCTTTTGAGGGAGAACTTTTTCTATTCTATTTTTCATGGGCCATGTAATGCCTTAGTTTATCCAGGAGAGAACTGTTCACCGAGAGTCTCAGAATTTGGCCTGTAAATGATGAAATTCTAAAAAATTCATTGTAGAAGACAGAGCTCTTTGCTAATACATGTATTTGTATTACAGATGCTCCATGTATGTATATGTATATGATTGTAATTAGAACAAGGCAAACAAGAGGTGCCAGCTGTGTATGATGTGTTATCAGCCTGTTAAAACATCTGTGTACAGGATAAGATAGTGGCACAGTGGACATATGTGTGTTTATATGCATTTGTGGCTGAGAATGTTTATTGAAGTACCTCAGAGGTTTTAGGCTTTGAATAAAGGAATGTAAAAATGCACAATCAATAGTTAAGTAATTTTTTTTTTTCATACAAAGCCCTATTTTTGCATAATGCACTGCTTAAAACAAGTGGAAGATTTGCCCTAAGATGATGTTCAGAATATCTAATGCTTCTCTTTTAAAAGGTGCAGGGCACCATGTAAATGGAATATAGATATTAATTATGTTAATAAACTAAAAAAATTACACCTTAAAGACTAAATTTTAAAATTTATTTATACTGGAAAATTATGTTTTCTTGCCATGAAGTTTTAGGAATGTTAACTTAGTAAAGTTTAAAATACTTCTATAAATAGTAGAAATATTTTATTTAGATTTATTTTTCATTCTGCCTATCTGGGAAATTAAGAACTTGCATGTTTTACATTCTGCCCCAACAAGCTTTTCAACATTATATAATAAAAAGTTACAGTTCTGAGGAGCCTTCTTAGCTCTCTCATAGTCTGTTCACTTTCACTTAACTTGTTTGATCAGTTTTTATATTGCTTTACTTTTGGTCATTTTAAAACCTTGGGCCAATCTCCCAGACTGAAAACCCTAGTGTAGCTTCTGAAAAGATGGCTACATTTGATTTTCAAGGGAAAGTGGTTTCCTGAACTATTAAATAACTTCATTAAATAATTTCTGGCTTTGGACTGATTCAAAACTTTGTCATGCATGTTTTTTTCTTTTCAACTTGATTATTCCCAGTTCAAAACAATGTACAGTACAGTTCTGCTGTCCCCAGCAAAGGAAGGACATGGAGCTGTTAGAGGAAGTCCAGAGGAGGGCCACAAAGTTGGTAAGAGGACTGGAGCACCTCCCCTAAGAAAGCGGCTGAGAAAGTTAGGACAGTTCAGCCTGGAGAAGAGATGGTTGTGTGAAGACCTATAGCAACCTTCCGGTATCCTACAGGGAAGCCAGAGAGGGACTCTTCATTAGGAACTGCAGTGATAGGACAAGGAATAATGAATAGAAATTGAAGGAGGGGAAATTTATGTTAGATACTAGGAAGAAATTCTTTACTATTGCGGTGGTTAGACACTAGAACAGGCTGCCCAGGGACGCTGTGGATGCCCCAACCCTGACAGTGCTCAAAGCCAGGTTGGATAAGGCCTTAAGCAACCTGGTCTAGTGGGAGGTGTCCCTGCACATGGCAGCAGGGTTGGTACTAGATGATCTTTAAGGTCCATTCCAACCCCTTAGGATTTTATGATCTATGATAAAACTCAGTTACTAGGGACAATGAGTTACAGAGAATGAATTCTTGAATGACTTCAATGTTCTGCTTTCTTTTTCAAAGAAGTGCCTGGGTGTATGATACCAGCAAGCTGGCATACCCTTACCTGACTGAGTTCCCAACTTCTGTGCAGTGTAAAACAGGATACCATTTGGAGATAGGGTCTGAAACTGTAGTTTGATGTGGGTCTTATGCCGGATATAAAAGGGTGCAAATGACATCCATGATGATTCATTACTTCTGAAAGAAGGATCACTAATGGAAATATCTGAAAAATACAAGGGTAAATGTCTTCTGAAAGTTATTTTGAGAGGACTGCATTATTACATTCATAGTTCATAAATGCTGTATATAATACTTCCAATTCTTCCTTTTCCAAAGAATAAAAATAACCTGGATACAGAATGAAACTTAGATAATAGCAAATCAACGCCATTGTCTTCTATGTGCCTTATTTTCGTTAACAATCAAAGCTGTTGTTGTAATGTAAAATAAATGTGATCTTCTTAGCATTCGTTTTCAAATAAATGCAACTGTAAATTTTACACAGTTCAAACATTCAAATGGAAATACTTTTGTAGGAGTTAGATTAAACATTTATTTACTCAAAATACAGATGAAAATCTTAATGAAGGATTTTTAGTGACTTTGTGTGTCATAAGAATGTACCTTTTAAGTGGAGCGTTCATTAATTGCTGCTGAGATGTTTGCTAATTCACTATCTTACAGTGAAACACATGGCTCTCACACAATTACTATGAAGATACAATGTACACTTTTGAGCTATACACAACTTCATCATTCTGTCTTCCTCTTCTCTCAGTGCTAATTGTTCATACACCCCACAAAATCAGGCTGGTTAAACTTCCTTAAGACAGCTGATAAATGATTATACTTTTCTATACTGTTTCTGCCACTTGAAACCATTTCTAGTTTTTCCCACCATGGCATTATATATGTGAGACATAATTATCATAGAATCATAAAATGTTTTGGCTTGGAAGAGACCTTAAAGATCATATGTTTCCAACCCCTCTGCCCTGGGCAGGCACATCTTCCACTAGACCAGGTTGCTCAAAGGCCAATCCAACCTGGCCTTGAACACTCCCAGGGATGGAGCACCCACAACATCTCTGGGCAACCTGTTCCAGTGCCTCACCAGGCTCACAGCAAAGAATTTCTTCCTAACATCTTCCTAACTGTAAAACTACTCTTTCAGTTTGAAGCCATTTCGCCCTTATCCTGTCAGTACAGTAAATAGTTAATGTTAGTTATTAGCTAATTCATTATGATGTAGTTGTTAGTTTACTGTATTTGTGGGTTCACTGGAATAATCAATCTATTTAAATGTGCAAGGTATATTTATATCTGTGTGTGATAAGCCCTTTTTACTATTTAGTTAACAGTACTAAATGCCTGAACTGCAAGTGTTGCCCCCCTCAATTCTCAGTTTTCCTGCTGAAGCTATGCTGTTTCTTTTCTAGGAGGCCAACATTTTTCTTCATTTTCTTGCTCCAATTTCATAGTTTTATAGTAACCTGCTTTCACTGAAATATACCTGCAATATGTCCTCATAGTACATTTCCAGGTAACCTTATTCTGTCTTTCCACACTCAGATTTTTTGCATAACATCTGCTGCTGAATCTACTCTCCATCCAGCTGCACCTTGTACTGCTTATTGCAGATGGGCCTTAGTTATTAGGCTGGAATACAGCCAGAATGCTGCAAGATTTTGTAAATTTTCTGTGTTTTTCACACCCCCTCTCTCAGAGATTCAAGGTGTTCTGGTGGACTGTGTCCAGCAGGTGGATGCACCATTATCCAGGATCCAGATCTCTCACCTGTTATCAGCATAACCTGGCTGAACAATGCCTCTTGAATGGGCAGTAACAGCACAGCTGACCTTTATATTAATTTCCTCCAATAGATTACAGTTAATATGTCTGAGGAAGAAGCACTGATTTGATGTCACAAATTTTCACTATGTCTGAAAATGTAAGTTTTAATCACTGGAATATAATAATATAATGGATTTATGAAATGCTTGAATGATCAGAATCAGGCTTTTGATGAGCTGCTATTCAACCTATGTATATATTCTCAAATCACACCCATCCTAAGTATCATAATACCTGTTATTCATGTGTCAATGAATATTCATGTTATTCATGTGTTCAAGGCTAGGCAATGTCTGCAGTAATGTCTTACATAATGTCAAAAATGTGAAGTTCCTGGCATCTATACATAAAAGTTAATAGAAATAAAAGTAGTTTTAAGAATAGCAATTACCATGGAAGATAAATAGTAATAAAACTTGCTAAACAGATTTGGTGATATAATTTAAATCACTAAAAGTTATAAACAATTTCATATGGATTTTTAGGTGCTTGCATTCTTCTTCAGTAGGTAAGAGGTAATTATCTCCATTAGTAGTTGAAGATATAATGTCTCTGCTGATGGCTGCTGATTTAAAAATCAGAAATAATAATTAATTTGTTACACAGACATTGTTGCTTCATGCATCATTTAGAAGTCAGTCTTCTCTTAACAAATCTTTGCACAGCGAGGCTTACATATGGAGGAACCTTGACCACCACAGTGGTCAAAATTATATTAAATTATGCTGCTGCTTAAAAGGTCATCCCAGGCAAAGTGCACAATGAGGCATCAGAAAGTCTTTGTGGCAGATTCAGTTTCATTTTGTCAATGTAGTTAATTCTTTACTGCTTGTAGAAGAAGCAGGACAATGACTAGTGTGAGAGCAAAATCGGCAGGATATGAAAGGAAGATTGCTATCATAAAAAGGCCGTTGAGCAAAGAGAAAGAAGAAGAATAAAAATGCGACTTTATAGTATCACTCAGAGAAAGAATTAAATCCAGAGTTTTACATTACAAATAGAGTATTAAAAAAATAACACCTGCATCTTCAGCATCACATGTCAGAATACTTTAGTAAAGAGGTTTCATTCTGACTTATAGATATCAGATACAATATTTAGAATACTTCATTCTGAAACTTCTGAGATGCAAATGTTTTCATTATGCTAAAAAAGGGGGGTTATTCCCAATAAATGTATCTTACAAGTGTCAGAAAGCAACATATTTTGCCATAATGCAGAAGTACTAGAATGACTTGTAATTTGCTTGTAAATTATCTCTAGATCCTGCAAGTACTGATTATATGCATGGAAAAAGTCTGACTTGATAGGTACATGGAAATGTGCACCCATAGCTCAGAACAGAATTCATTTACTCTGCCACGGTGCACAGAGGTGAGCAGTATGAAATTTCATTTTTGCAAAATGGCTTCTATAGATAGACAAACTTTTATGGTGAAGAATAAGACAATTTCAGCTTTTCTATTTGCTTTTATGGCAGGCATATGCAAACTAACATGTCATGTCAAAAGCTGAATTACTTCACTGTTGTCTTCTTGGCAGCAAACTTTTTTCTCACCTAAGATAAGAAAATAAGAAGCTCAGGTAAACTTGCACAAGGCAGTGCCTGTGTTACATATGCATACTCCAGAGAGGATCTGCTAAAACAAAAGAGGTGAATGGATGCCTTTGCCAATCCTACATCAATAAGCTACATTGATAGGACTTGCACTGTGTAATTACTGCATTACTCACTGCAGTGCTCAGCACTGTGCATTGTAAGCACAACAGGCATTTAAGCAAATACTTCTGTATCTGACTAATGACTCAATTTTCTAAGCTGAATACAAGTATCTGATGAAGGTGCACAGAATCACAGAAGTATGGAAGCACAGAATGGGTAAGTTGGAAGGAACCACACAGGGTCATCTGGTCCAACCTCACTGCTTAAGCAGTGGCATCCTAGAGCATGTTGTACAGGATTGTGTCCAGATTGTTCTTGAGTATCTCCAGTGAGGGAGACTCCACAACCTCTCTAGGCAATATGTTCCAGCTTCCAACAAGAAGGCTAAGGAAAATGTGAGTCACTCTTCAAAGGAGTGGGGACCATATTACAAAGGACATAGAAAAAGATGTTTGGCTTATTTTTCACTTGGTGAAGCCTGATTAAGCCAAGTCCCTGAGCCTGATCGCCAAGCTTGGGGAATTGAAACATCAGTTCCACAGTGATGAACTAGGTGCTAAGATCAAGCTGCAAATCAATCTGTGAATCAGGATCCAGGATCAAGTGGATCTTAATGCTGCTGCAGTGTAGTTCAGTGTGGGATCAAGGGGCCTTTAAAAGCTTCTCCTAAAGCAATGCAGGAAGAAGCTCTTACTGGGGCTTCTCAGCACAGCTGTCTTTGAGACTAGAGACCAGCCCCATCTCTGTGGGCTAACAAACACTGAAAGCTTTACAGTAAGAAACTCTACAGTAAGAAATTTTCAATGGTTTAATTTGATTAGAGAGTGAACAGTGGAGAGAGTGAGTTGTTTTTTTCATCTTGGAAAACAATGACAAATATGTCTGTGTGAAAATCTTCATCTTAATGCAATGCAGTTTGATTAAGGTTGTAGCTCAAAGATTACTAATATTGCGTGGGCATTGGGTTTTTTCTGTGTAAATATTTAGAAAAAAATGAAAAATATTAATTTTGTCATAACTAAATGGAAATTATTTTTCTGTTGAATTATCACTTATTTAAGCTTTGAAGCTAACTTGTCATACTTATAAACTAATTTATGTACATGAAAAAAGATTATAGTTCTGCTTTTAGTGCAATAACAAGAATATGTTAACATACATGTTAATTATGAACACAATTTGAATATAACTATTAGAACAATGTACTCATGAAATCTAATTTTGGCAGACCAGCAGCTATTAGTGATTTGTGCTGTTCCTGAAGAAGAAAGACTAAGGCAATTGTTATTCTGAGCAATACTGGAACAAAAGACTGCAATTTTGTAAGTCAAGTTCTGTTTGGTTTTGTTGTGGTGGAGTTGTAAACACTACTGTTAGCTAATTAGAGACCTAGTTAGCTAAGAAGTAACATGTAGGAGCATATGGCTAAATCCCTAAAGAGATCTCTGGTTTTACTAGCCTAAAATAGCTATTACTAGTCAAAGTCAAAACACTGTATCTCAGTCTTTCAGTATGACACATATTAAGAAATGAGCACCTATGAGTAAGTCATCTCAGCCAGAAAATTGTAGTGGGAGCAGCTATGAAACCTCAGTACTAGGAAATAATTTGGACCAGAAATCTGAACCTTTATTCTTCTGCATCTGAGGACATGGATATTATACCCAGGATGTGGATAATTTCTTATTCTTCTGTTAAAAAAATATTTCAGTAAAAAAGATTTCCTGGAAGACATTAGGTGATGGGGGGGAAAAAAGAAAGCATCATCTACCCAATCACTCAGTGATTATAATAATAATATTCTTTGAGGATATGACAGATTCAGGTTCAGGTATTTGCATAATGATAGCGAAAGTGAATGCTTAATCACAGGGCAATTAGGAAAATATGACACAACCAAAATCTACAAATGTTTAATCCATGCCTGGCTTTGCTAATAAGCTTATTCTAGCTACTCAAATGATCCTAAGGTGCTTTCCAAATGTAACCTGCAAGAAGAAACACCCAGTTTGAGATTCCCTCATTGTGACCATTTTGGCACTGGAAGCCTTTGATTGTCTAAAGACTAGGGGGTTGGGCAGGACTGTCAGTATCTCAATGCAGCCTGATACAGCAATTTGTAAAGAGTCAAGTATCTAACACTTCATTACTCTAGTTTCTATCTTGGACTGCATTTATTCTGACAACAGTGCAAATGTGTTTTGAGGAGGCCTGGACTATAAGAGAGATGGTATTCTGCATGCTGTTTATGAAAAAAAAAAGTCAGGGAAATAGATTACTGTAAAATTGAAGGGATTAGTTTTGGCATTAAGTCACTTCCATTTAGCTGTCTATATATATCATTTATTGGCAAGAAATATCCATTATGGTCAACTATGATATAAAACAGGATTCATTTGCCTAACCATGTTTGTCACCTGCCACTGAAGTGCTGTAGTGCATCCAGGCCATCCACATGGGCCTGGCTGATGTAACAGCAAACACAGGACCCATGGCAGTTGGGAGCTCTAAGTTGAATGGGATGCATTGCCACATAACTAGGTCTGTTTTCAGGCAAATGAGTATCATCACTGTGCAACTCAGGTAACAGATCTATAAAGAGATTCACATTTTCCTGAAGTAGCCTCCTCCAAGGCTCCATTCAATTTCCTAAAGGTAGGGAACTATTCTTCACAACATCTATTGCCATTTCAGAAATGCCCAGGCATCCAGCAGGTCCTGTGCCGTATCTGTGAATCCTGTCTGGATGCTTTTGCATACAAGTTTGAATGCCAAGGCATCTCAAACAGCACCAAGCATCTATACAGAAAAGCTTTTTATTAACTAAATAGCCTCACTGACTCTATTGACTAGATCTTCATAATGGGAAATTGTTGGGAGATTTGGCCTTGTGGAGGCCTGCTATCTTGTAGGTTTTTCATGAGAGAGCAAGAAGGGAGTTAGCCTTGGCTGAAGCCCTGTGTGCTCATTAAAATAAACATCTGCAGAAGCTAT
>JAWWMO010000121.1:89061234-89104325 GCA_035047845.1 Dendrocincla fuliginosa | reverse complement strand
GTGCTGTGCCAATAGTTTTACTGCACGTATACTTGGAGAACACTATAACTGTAGAAGACACCTTTCAATAAACGGAGTCATGTTGTAATTCATAGTGAATCGTCTGCATGTTCTTCCTGGGCCCCGAAGCTGCCAGGCCTTAGGAAATTATATATTGAATTCACATGCAGACATTTAAATCTATGTGCTTTGCCTTTAAAACCAGTTCCCACCATTAACTAAACAACTCTGAACACCTTCACAAAGTAAGGTGAAAAGAAGCATATTTCCAGCAAATCTTTCATGCTCATTGCGGAAGTCTACATAATTCCAGAGTCATCCTGCTAAGTGCTAGTTAGCTGGCTGTATCTTGTTTGTATTCAATTTGGTGACTGGAGGGAATGGTAAGTAAATGATTGAATTTTTACTGGGACATCACATCCCACAATGACATGGCTGACCTGGTGTGGATGGTATTATCAACTCCTTCATTGTGTCTTACGTGATTCCCACTTGAGTTTATATATGATGTATTTAAGTAGGAACTCACTTTATTCTACTTGACCTCTAAAATTATACAGATAAATATTACAAATGCATATTTCCTTATGCCTATCATGAATATTAAGTTTACTGAACTGTTATTAACAAACTTCAAAGCTTATATTGCTTTTTGGGTAAAACTTAAACAGCACATTTTATCCTTATAGGATAGGACTGCTGTAGCTATGTAAAGATTTTTTCATGTTGCCATAAGGTTTCAAAAAATAGCTGTGCAAATACTCAATGTGACTCAGAACAGCAAGTTAGTAAGGGCCTGTGGTTGTCCTTTAAATGCTTAAAAATAAAACACAAGTTTCCAAATAATAACTATGAAATAGTTTGTGCAAATCTAACTGTGTTGCAGATAAATCCAAGATATACTCGTGTGCTTCAGCGTGTGTATATAAGGTGTCTTGTCATGTCAATTCTTGAGTTAAATCATATTGTGAATTAATTTGTCTTACAATAGCAGTCAAAATATATCAAGCAACATTCTAGACTATGCAGAAAGAAAAAGGTGCTTATAGTAAAAATTATTTAAAAAATCAGTTTTCCATTTTTCATTTATTCACATGACTAGGAGGATGGATTAAATAGTTACAGAATGTCATTAATTTTTTTCTTTTCTGTCAGTTTATCAGGTATGATAAAAAAATTTGCTGTATTTTTGTATCAGAATAATGAAATTTGTTGTCAGAATAATATTAGAAAGTTAACTTGAACTGATAAACATGGCCCAAGGAAGTTGTTTGCCATTTGTTCATGACGGAAATTACTTTATTCCTTGACAAGTACCTCATTAAGCCAAGGACAGAACAATGAAAAGCTCTTTACATTTGCTCTCAGTTCTTCAGGAGCTGTATGTTGATAGGCAGTACTTGTAGCTATGAAATTCAGAGACTAATATATAGTTGAAATCTACTTATTACCTTGTTTCTTTGTGAAAAAGGCAGTAGCATTCTATTATGCCTTCAAGTCAAGAAATATTATTTTAATAGGTTTTATGAACGTATATGGCACATAGCTAATCCTGCTAAAGAAAACTGTTGAATAATTTAAAATGTATAGAAATATTCTGGTGAAAACCGTGTTTATTTTTGCCACTGGCAAGTCTTCTTCAATAGTGCCATCTATAGAATCTTTCAAATATTACATTGCTGTCCCCTTAAATGAGTACAGTATAAGGTGTCTGAAATCTCCCAATTAGCTAATCTGATATTGTAGGTTTTCTTAATTCCTCTAAAAATTATCTAGGAAATAAATATGCTTAGTACCTAGAGAAATTCTGTCTTACGTGTAAATGCATGTCAATGTTTAATGGACTGTCTGAGGAACTTGATTGACTGACAATTTATTTTTGCTCAAGTTTTTCACTACCTTTAGTGATATTGTTAATGCCAAGATGAGAGTCTTGATTTAATCCATTAAAATAAATGGCAAGAAAAATAAATTAAAATTAAAAATGGGGGAGGGGGGAGAAGAAAAGAAAAAGAAAAGATAAGCCACAAATGTTTGGATACTAGAAGGGTACTTCGGGGAGATGTTGTATATATAGTTGCTCCGTTAATTTTTTCTTTACACCTTCATTATTTGCCACTGCTGGAAACAAGATTACTGCCCTCACACAGGGACACTGTTCTTATGAGTTGAACAAGCTGCTAAAATAAAATTCAGTAGGGATTAAAATATAATTGCAGACACGCATTAGGGATAACATGTTCACATTTCTTTATAGTTACTAATTATAAGAAAGATATTGTGTTCACATATATAATAACAACGTCCTGTAAATCAAACTGTCTGCAGCAAAAGGGGTTTAGACTGTTGCTTCTTCTTCAGGAGGAAGCATCCATTTATCTTGGCCACTGTTTCTCACAATAGTCACAAGAAGCCAATAGATCTACTATGTACTTTCAGGAGAACTGAAACAGCTGGGTTCTTAGGGAATTCTCCCTCTTCAGAAGCCCTTTGAGAGTACAAGGGTATTCATTGGTACAAATGGAATAAACTGGAATTTGGTGTGCAAAGCCATGTAGGAAACTCCCAGACAAAGTACCAGGAGCTGGAACCTCTTGTTGCTTTTGAACACTGTGTGTTAATAAATTAATTAAATTATATGCCTGCTCCAGGATGAGGCTTCATTTCTTACTCAGAGGACAATTTACACTTACCTGGTATGTCAGTTGCAACTTTAATTCAAATGGACAAAAGATTTTATTAAAACTGTATTTTGGTGTCATGGAAAACATAACTACATTTTAAAAGACCCTAGAATAAACTACTGCTCCCATGTTCCTAATCCTTGTGGTTATGGGAGTGCTAACTAAGAATTAACACTGTGCCAGATCATGCTAATGTTTGGTTGTCATTTATGCTCTTCAGGAGGTGGGCTGGCTTTGCTGTGTTACTGTCAGAGCTGTGACCTTTTCAGATCAGTGGAACAGCATTCTTTGCTGTTTCATGTGTTACAAACAGTCTTAGAAGTTTGAGTCCAAATGGCAAAGTTAACACTAAGTAAAAAAGACTTCTGCAGTAATCCTCCGTTTTCTTCCCATTTCTTTGCAACCACTTTTATTTCTGGAAGTATAAATTAGTAATTTGTTTGTTTGTTTACATTGCTGTTACCTTTAGAAACCTAACAGTCTTGACGAAGCATCCTGTCTTACAAACGTTAATGTGTTTGGACAACACAGTACACCCAAGAAGTGGAGTTTTAAATTATTCTTAAATAAATGTATTACTCTGCCTTGCCTGACAAGGCTTTGTTTCTTGGACCCATTCAGATCTAATTTATAACCCTCTCCTCTTTTCCTAGTCCTCCTTATGGATGCTTGCCTTTCCAAAGCTGCTCTTAAATTTCACAGGCATCTTTCTACTGGTGTGCTGTCTACCTGCCAAACCTCTTTCTCCTAGAAAAGCAAATCCTGGTATTTGCTTTGGCAGTATGAAATATAGAATGAAATATTTGCTCTCAGTGTTTCAGACTACAAAATATCTGTGTATTACTTGTTGAATATTTGTTGGTTGTGTACAGCCTATAGGAAATGCAAAGTAATTGAAACTTCTACCTTCTCTCTCAAAGTGGGTTGATTTCTTCTAATTTCCTCTAAAATACATGATTTAATACACATCTTACCTCAACCTCCTAAGAATATTGCTCAATATTCACATTTTGGCAATGATCATTGTAAAACGATCAAGTAAGCACTGTGAATTTCAGGCCATATGTGTTATGAAATGTGTTCTTTAACTGATCTTGCTCTCCCTGGGTTTAGTCTGGTTCTAACTTAGTTTTCCAACTATTGGACACTTGTTAGTGCAGCTCAGACATCTGAAGTTTAACCGTAATGTACCATATCTCTGTGCTTGGTGCTCTGAGCTGATGCTCTAAGCAGGACAGATCACAGTTGAGAACATTTTCATCTTCATCTGCATATATGCTTTCATGTCTCATCTCTCATGTACATAGTTCATAAAAAACCTTGAACGTTTTCAGTGTTTTCTAGGCATGTTAGGGTTTGATTACTGCCAGTTTATGTCTAAGTGCCCTTAATATTTTTGTTCAGACCACTCCCAGGCAACCAGCAATAGGACAAGAGGTCACAGGCTTAAGCTCTGCCAGGGGAGGTTTAGGTTAAATATTAGGAAGAATTTTTTTTTTTTTTGAGAGAGTAATCAGGCATTGGAACGGCTTGCCCAGAGAGGTGGTGGATTCACCGTCCCTGAAGGTTTTTAAGATGAGACTAGATGTGGCACTTAGCGCTATAATCTAGTAATCACAGTGGTGTTGGATCAAGGGTTGGACTTGATGATCTCGAGGTCTCTTCCAACTCAGCTGATTCTGGGGTTCTGTGACAGTGATTCTACCTCTAGTCCCCCATTCACTCACTTCACCTGACGTGTTCCTGTGCAATCCGTACAGCTGTACTGTATTTACCAGTTGCTATTATTTGGTGAAGCTCTATTTGTTCTTACTCTTTGTCATTCTATTTTGCTTGTTTTCTTTTTTCCTCATAAATCTCTTTTGGGTTTTTTTCCCACTTTTTTATTGTTTCTTGCACATTCATTAGTTTCCATCATTTAATCACCCTTTGTTTTCTTCTGGTCCCTTGGGCTGTTCATTGTTCTCTGTCTCTTTTTCTTTTGGCTCCAATAACCACCAATAATCCAGATATCAGATATTCAATCTTGATAAGCAGCTGGTTTTTAGCAATTTGCCAGCCACTAAAAGTGCAAACCGCTCTATGAAAAATCTCATGATAATTCGTTATTCTGTCAGAGTAAGGTGAAATACAGGGCAAAGAGTTTGGTCAGGATCCACAGTCTCTATTCATAAAAAGAAATAGTTTTTTAAATAAAAGAGTGAGGGACCATCTAATGTGTTTACCAGGTGGAGGAATTACTAAAAGGAAGACAATCGACAAAAAGTACAATTTTCTGTTTCTCAGATATAAGCTATTTGTACTGACAATAGTGTCCATCATAAGAAGCTCCAAATCTATTATGAAACCAGAACACTGGAGAGTTTACCTGATTAATTATCTGCTTTATGTACAGCATGTGTCCTGGTGATCAGTATCCTGAATCCAGATTACATTACTTTTGAAAACCTCACTTGAAATGATAATTCAAAGTTGAAAAGTTCATAGAAAGAGCCTTGAACAGCTGTTGCAACAGAAACAATAAAGCAAGCACAATCTTACATTGAATAAGGAATTTAACAGTGACTCCAGAAGCTATATTCTTTTTTATTCCAAGAGTAATGGGATTTCAAAACTATCCATCTATAGGGCAAGGACTGCAAATCAGGTCAGATGCAGTTCAGAGTGTCAGTTTTGTGCTTGCAACTTGCACAACAAAGGAGGCTGGACCTTGACAGGCAGTTTGGAAAGGGAACTCTTTAACAGTAATTGGAGTTCTCCAAAAGTTGTACACATTGCTTCTCCAAGGGAAAACATAAGCTTGTGCAATATCAACATGAATCTAAGAGTGGTAAAATAGAAGATGCAGACTGTATTACATTTCCTTACAGAAATGTAGGAGCACACTTTGGGCACTTACAGGAAAGGACTCTGAGCTTGTAATACATGTGCAACCACATTGCTGAATATTCATTTGTGCGATCTCTCTGAGAAGGAAACAGACAAAGGATATACAGAAGGATAAGAAATGCATAACCTGCAAACTAAGGATGTATTTTGAGAGTGATGTGTTGAAAGCAAGCCAGGGAGAATAGTCACTTGAAGAATTTTACAGTCATGTTGACATCTTTTATCATTATCAGTGCATCCCTACCTAATAGCCTAACAGTGAAGTCAACAGGAACCTCTCCATTAGTATCAGTAGAAATTAGATAAGGTCCCTGTTCTGCAGTACTACTGAGATCTCAAGTGTATTTCTCATCATACTTTATTCTAATGAGCTTGGGAATTAAAATAATCACTCTAACATTTCTCTGCAATGCTTCCTGTCCCCTTGGTATCTGACAAATCATGTCCACACTGCCAAGTGAATTTGGATGAATGATTTGAAAAAATGGAAGGAAGAAATAGTGTTAAAAACAAGCAGAATAACAAAACAATGTCTAACACGTTATAGTTTTAAATTACTTTTTTAATAGAAAGGAGCATCACTTTCTATAAATAAAATCCATATTTTTGTACTTTGTGTCTGTATGTCACATTTAATTGATATGCTGCAAAATACTGTGGGTTTATGCATGTATATTATCCTATAACTGTACGTACAATGTACTATCCATTTGACATACCTTGTTCACAGTAGGTACCAGTTGTTCCAAGAGGACAGTGACACGTGTAGCCATTAGGCAGTGGCACACAGGTACCACCCTGCTTACACAGATGTGGAGGATCATGCTCAGGTTCACATACTGACACTGTTTCTGTGCAAAATGCACCTTTCCATCCAGTGAGGCAGTCACAGCTGTGGAGGGTAAGTAAGTGAAAGGAAAGAATGCAACATTATTATCAAAAGAAATCAACATATCAGTAGCAATCTAATCAAGATTTTCAAGTTTGGATACCTGTATTTAATAATCTGATCCAAAATGGTTAACAGAAAAGGGTAGTAATCAAGTTCCTCATTTACCCATTTTGTATGTTCATATTACTATAAAATAAAAATATACTTAGTAAGAAACATTTTATTTTGAATCTTAATATTACAATATTATCATCTGTTAAAAAAAAGAGAGACTTGTAGCTTTTTTGTGTGTGTTTTGCTCTACAAATAACAAACAAAGGTCTTGTCTTTAGAAGGAGTTAGAATGGACACTAAAGGGGAAAGGTAAACAGCAAAGAGCAGCCATAAAAATAAAAACAGATGTTAGCATAAGGGAATTGCTAAGAGTTTGAAATTTTGGCTAGTAACAGGAGTCTGCCAGCATCTGCCTTTCATTTAGTCATTATTTATTTGCTAAATACTTATAGCTGACACACAGAGGTAGGTTTGTTGAAGCACTTGATGGAAAAGAAGGTAGTGGATCTGGTTATGAAAGAGAGGGAAATCTGAGTTTCATGAAACTAGAATTGTAAATTTATACCATGAGCAAATTTTCTAAACTGAGTGCATCATTGGACTTCTTATTTTCTGCTACTCTTCATGCCTTTCTTTCATCCAGCTAAGGGGAACAAACAATCCTAAAAAACCCCACCAAACAAACAAAAAAATCACACTAACCTTTAAATTTAAAATTACTATAAATTTTATAGGAATTGTTAAATACAGAATACACTTGGCACTTAAAAATGCCCTCCTTACTAAAGAGTTAAGATGAAATGTGATGTTAGACCTAGATGTATTTTAGAATTTAGTAACACTTTATGATATTATTCCCTGAATAAAAGGATGTATTCATTTTTTCCTGAAAGTTTTGTCTCTCAAGGTTAAGAATGAAAACTCATATATATTTTGATTGATTCTAATCCACATTTGTTTTCTTTTGTTTCTATGTGCAAAATCTTGAATTTTTCTTTGCACTCACTGAGCTACATTTCCTCCATTAATCAGCCCACTGTTTCTGGATAAAACACAATGAGGAGCCTGTGAAACTGCTGTTTCACTGAACTTTCAGATCAGACAACAATGTGTAAACAAAGCACAGCCAATAAACTCTTCAGAGTGATAAACAACTGTTTGGAATGAAGGGGGAAAGAGGACAGGACCCTGCAAAAGCAAAAGCACCTCAATTCATCAAAGTCAGCATCAGAATGCTTTCTGTCTCAGCTATAAATGTTACGCTTTGATGCATGAAAGCTACTGAGAAGGGGAAATAATTTAAGTCCCTGAGTGCCAACAGCAATGTTCCTTTCTGGGGCTGAGAGACAAAGTGCTTGCAGCTGAAGCTACTGCTGTTGGGCAGCACACCTGAGGGTTCTTCCCCATTCCCTTGCTTGTGTTCTGCATATGTCTTTTAAAATTTCTTTTAATTCTTGTCTTTCATGACCTAACAAAAGGTTTTAAATGAGCTGAAAATTATTTGCACAGAGCTGAATATGTTTACTGGCTTACAGTGACAGTGGTCTATGAACAAACGAAACCTATGTAACGTTCCTAAGCAAGTTGGACTGGCGGTAAGTTTAGATCCAAAATTTCCTAATCTTTAGAGAGGTAACAGAAGACGCAGCATGTCAAATCCCTTTCATCTTGTGGCCTGCCATTCTGGTCTAGTTTATATCTTTTTGGTTTGTTATTTTTCCAGACCAGGAGAACATAATAGCATGCAACATAACTAGTGCCTTGACTCTCAGGGTTTAAAAGACTCATTAATTTAAAGACTCCATTGATTATGATGGGATCTTACATGCTTAGCTCAATTGGAGATACTCTAAGTTTGTGTCTTAGGAGCTAAATGTCACTGCAAAATACTTTCCTATTTTCAGGCTTTTCAAAAAACATGGAATTCTTCTATACTCAATTTCTCAAGAACAACTGCTGAAATGTCTCTTATTTTCTTCTAAAGCATGTTTTTAGGTGGGAAAGGATAGAAAGTCTTTCATATACAACTCTGATAGCGTGTCTGAGAACAAACCAGATAATCTTGAATCCTCTAGTTTTGCAAAGCACTCGATAGGCTGTACTTCACAGTATGTACATGGCAGACAGCCAGTTCAGGAAAAGCAAGAACTCTCTAACTTGCAGATCGCAGAGAAATACTTCAAGTTCTGAAATATTTGTATTTAGGAAGTTCGAGGATGGTTTAATTTAATGTCTTCTTGTCAAATTATTATCAGTGTCATGCAGTGTTCATAGAATGGTTTTCCAAGTCCCTTACCAAAGCCAAAATCAGCTCTCAAACAAGTAATGCAGCTTCCACATAAGTAAGGACAATAAGTGTATGTCACTGTTGATCATGGATCAAAACATGATTTTTTTATATAAAAATTCAGGCAACATTTAAAAAAATTAATGAAAAATAATCTTATTTTACAAACTATGTAAGAAATGCATCTGTATATTACTACAGAAAATCCTAATCAAAACAGAAATATTTTTGAACCTTGTAGAGAAATAACTAAAAGTCCTAAAGGATTTGTGAAAATTGAAAAGTTCACTTAATCCAGTGTGGTTTTCTAAATGAAACAAAATGTATTCTTACATTAAATATAGAAAATATCACGTTTAAAA
This sequence comes from Dendrocincla fuliginosa, assembly GCA_035047845.1. NCBI lineage: Eukaryota > Metazoa > Chordata > Aves > Passeriformes > Dendrocolaptidae > Dendrocincla > Dendrocincla fuliginosa. The sequence goes on along the minus strand of JAWWMO010000121.1, from coordinate 89,095,157 downwards.
TATCATTCTCAACGCTAACAAATATGGAACTTCCTATAGCTCTGTAAATGTGGTGTCATATCAAACAAATAAGGAGGAGTTCAGCTTTGCACATTCTGACACCTGAATTGAGGTATCTGTAAAACAGGCATGTAATCAATGGAGATCAGAGGCTTAATTAATTTAACTAATTAGTTAAACCAACTGAGATCAGGTAGATGTTTAGTGCCATCTGAAACTCCCTAGGGTATCTCGTCTGACCTTCAGTCACTATTCCAGGAGGAACTGACACATTTCTCAACATCATATAGATATCTCAGGCATTGCAAGACATCTCAAATTCATATTGGCATATATTGACCACATCAGTCTAACCCAAACTACTGCAGATTTCTGGACACAGTTCTTAAATTTGTATTGTTTTGGAACTGAAAGATGCTGAGTAAGAAGGTAGGTCTCTAAGTAAGAGTGGTTTTAAATTTATGCAGTGGAAAAATAAAGCATTAAAAAAAACCAGCCCATTTTTAGGCTAGAAGGTACTACTGGAGACTGAAGAAACCAAAATCAGAAGGGAATTAACTGTATTCAAACAAAGAGAAACATAGAATGGAATTTTTAGATAGTAAATTCACCCCCCAAAATAGAAATTTGTATTGTTCTATATCACAACAATTGAGTAACTAAACATCTTTTCCCTTAGAGACTACAAAAGCATGTCCTTGTGTTAAAGATTCAATTCTGTCCTTGCACTGAAAACTTTTTCTAATTGAATCTAGCCTGATAATGAGACCACAGCAGCTCATTTTATGGGATGTACATCTTCCACATAGGGGATTATTTAATTCCTAAACCTGAGTGGCTAGTGCTCTTTGAAAGATACAGAGTACTGAGAAATCCACATGAGGCTTGGAGATATGACAGAAGACCAATGCAAGTCCCAAGCTCTTCTGAGGCAGCAGCTGACAGCCAATCTACCCAGGGGTGTCTAAAGTGACACTGTGTGCTCACATTTCAAAAACTGAATCCTCTTCATTATGTCTGATGCTCTGCTCAAAGTACACTCAAGATACAGTTTTTCTCTTACTTCCACAGCAAGCAATAGCCATAACACGTCACAGACCGTCTTGTTATATATAATTTTCTATCTTCTATGATTCTGTGCCATAAATTTTGCCCATTATTTTATTTATGGCACAGAATTATTGTCTCTTGAACATCAGATTCTTCATTTTATTATTCAAATATTTCCCCTTTGTTTCATTAAAAGATAACAATTGTGCTCTGTTGCTGGCCAGAATGTAAAGTTTAATGCTGTATACTTCTGTTTTTATTTAAATCAAAGCACTATTCCTATAGCAACTGAATCTATTGCTAGATTCAGTTCTAAGCTGAATCTACAGCTTAGCAGCATTGCACACTTTCTAGCAGGGTGGTTAAAGCAAGACATAAAAATAGCTCAAAACAGCAACAAAAACCTCTGGAAAGATCCCATTTCAGGGGAAAAAATATTTGAACACAAATCCAGTTTCCTCAAGGACTCTGCTCTTCAAAGGAGCACAGATGATTTGAAAACAGAAGGGAGTTCCCTCTGAGAAAATGTGAAACAGTATTGACAGCTACTATACATTGAGAGAAATTATATATAAGCTACATACACAGCTCTTGGCAATGTTTTGGGGTTCCTCCCACCCCATTTTTTAGGGTGAGAGGAAAAAGTGACCATTACTGGTACACGTGTGCACATATACAGTGTGTAAAGGCCTAGCTGTCTTGAAATATAAGGAAAGAAATACATTTCATTAGTAGGTCACTACAAGTTAAATACCAACAAACAAACAAAACCTAGAAAAAACAAATTACAATATCCTAATGCCCACAAATTTTAGAACAATCCCTAAACTGATCTGGAGAACAAATTACAAAACTGTAGTGATGAAAAAGAACTTTGCCTATAATACCAAGCTTGCAATATTTACATGTCACCAGCTGCCACTCTAGCATGCCACCTGCATTCCAAATGTGCTCTAGATGCTGCTGCTGCTGGGTCTGTCTATACCTTATAGACATTAAGGTGACTTAGCATGGCTGGGTAGGTTGCTGAAGCAAGGATTTAGGTGAGTGAACGGGAGTGGCATTCTTCATCCCACATTTATGATATTTTTTCCTGCAATTTTTGTTTTGTATCTCCTCTAATATGCTCATAAGTGGAAATAGGGCCATTATCCTTTCTTGTTCCTTAAAAAGATCAAAGGCTCTGAATGTCAAAGGTTTAACAGGTATGGGAGGGTCCTGCAAAGTACAATTGTGACATACTATAGTGAAACAATTGGAAAGCAATCCCAAATCATATCTTTCAAAGCATTTCCTTCATTGCTGTGTTTAAGAGAATATAAATATGCTTATAAGGGGAATGGGGAGGGAACTGTATGCTGAATCTCAGGGTCAAGCACTAATTTTGTAGTGGTTTTCTTACAGATGAAGATTGTCTCAGCAAAACAAATTACCATATAATTCTCTCTCCAATACAGAGTTAGTAGATTGTTTTAATCTTGACAGGGATGCAAGCGCTTTTTGTTTCTTGGGGGTTTTTTTGTAGCATTCAGAAAGACAGGTCTTTATTCTTTCAAGAACCATCATACACAGAGGCTCCATAGTGTGAAGCCTTTTTTTTTTCATTCTAGTCTGCCTTGCTGTCTGCAGTGTTTTCAGTCAGTATCTTCAGAAGTTTTAAATCAGCACTTTTCTCTTTCTAAAAAAATGTTGCAAATGTGTGTAAATAAATGAATGCATGTGAAAGCACAGGAGGGCAAGCAAAGATAATTAATCTTGGCAGATACTTTTAAAATAAAAAATGCTCATCAGCAACGGTTTTACAACTGTGATACAAACTGTTTGAAAACAAGATTTATTACAATGGAAGTGTTGACACACAACAGCAATTTGGAACTGCAAATGTACTTCGTTCTTCTATGCCTTACAGCCTGGGCACTCAGATCCATCTACACTTAGTGACAAGCATGAAAGACCACAGACTTGTCTTCTGGGCGAGCTGTCATTGCTACCACCTATTACCCCATAGATCAGCCAGGTGAACATCTTATATGATAAACTGACATAGTTCAAACTATGTTGGAAGCTCCTACAGATTTAAACTGGCTCAGAACTTTCTGATGTTGGGCACTCAGTGGTTTACTACAGAAGGGCATTCTTAGATGAAAATACTAATTTCCAGGAAACAGAAGTCACCCATTTTTGTCCCATCAACCACATTCAGACATTAAGACAGTCAAGCTCTCCTCTACCTCAGCTGCTTAGGTTTTAAAAAATGTCATACATACATACATTCTTCCCATGCATTTCATAGTTAAGTCTGGATGCCAGTGATTTCGGTGGAGCAGAACCAGTCCATGGAATTTCTTTAAAGAAATTTCCCAGAAATGGTCTTAACATAATTCTAATTTCGTAATTTGTTTGTCTAACTGAATGAACCTTCATCTCTCTTTTTTTTTCTTTATTCTTCTACTATCAACACACTAAACTACCATAGTTATTAGTCTATGAGACTAATCTATAGAGATTAGTCTATGCTGTACTCTAAAAATAAATATATATACTTACTAAACAGTAGAGCCACTTTCTATGCACTTCCCACCATTTCTGCATTTTATTAAACTGCATGGGGAATCTTTACATTGTCCAACACTGCGACCAGAATTGGGGTGTCCTTCTGGGATTCCTGGTGATTTAAAACTTTGATTGATGCTGGTGCGAACTTGAACATCAAAAATGCAACCTCAAAAGTAGAAATAAGAAAACAAATGAAGTTTAAAACAGACATAGGAAGTCACAACAAACCAAACAACATGACAGTGCCAACCCCCAGTGCATGGGTTCCACCAGAATGTCTTCAGTGAATGGCCAACCATACCATCTATGGGAAATAAATATAGGCTGACTCATTTCTGTCCAGGTAAATGAGTATGATTGGAAATTCCTTCATTTAATGGTAGGCAAAACAACAGAAGTAACTTCTTAAGGAATAGACAGAACATAAAGCCAGTGACTAGGTGCGATTTTGTGTTTACATAATTATGGGAAAGCATCTATACCAGATAAAAGCAGTCACAACCCCCCCAAAAACCCACAAACCACCAAAAAACCCTATATAAAAAACAAGAACAGACACCAAGAAGTCTGTTTAACATAAAATATAACAGAATCCAGACAGCACCAAACAATATAATGAAAGCAAGGAACGTGTACTTGAATTTCTATAGGCTGAAAAGGACCCCTTCAGATAATGACCCAAATTCTCCCCTTAAGTGAATGCTTCAGTCCCTTGTACATGCAGACCATGTCACACATGACCACATTTTAAAGTAGATGTAGGCTGCTCCTTCAGGCCCTTAATCTCAGAAAATAATTTAAAAATTTAACATATACTAGTAAGATAAACACTTCCTGGGTCCGTTACTTGGTCCTGTGGGCAATTGCTCTGGTGCAGTCACAATTTTATTACCAAACTTTTATTACTTTCCAGAACAGTATAGCTGCATCCAGTCTACTGATGGGAAATGGTCCATAGATTATGTTAAGTCTGTAAATATATCAAAGAATTGTTTAGAAAAATGATAGCTGTCGCAGGCCAGATATTTGTCAGGGACTGTTGTAATAATTTATTTGCAAAGATGATTGAGTGCCAGTGCCTGGGTCTATGATCTGATATTCTTTAAATTTGATAATACATTGGTATCCCAAGTGAAAAGAGGAGCTAAAGCTTCAGAGTGAATCAGAGATGTTCCCTACTTGCTGCTTCCAGGCAGCTCGTGCTTAGCCTGTGGCCTTTCTGGAGATTGCCCCTTTGGAGAGTCTTTGCTCTTCCTAGTGGTGTCACAGGATGTTTAGCCTTATGGGTCTGACTTAATTCATTAGTATTTCTGAATCACATTTGTGGATCCATATGCTAATTTATATACTACAAAACTGAAGATGATGCCATATATTATAGCTTTGTGGATCAAATCCTAAGTAGCTTTTCAAAATATACCTGAGCATCCAAAGGGATGTATTTAAGGGTAGCCTTAAGGAATTTTGAGATGCCATCCAAATCTATACATAAATATATAATTTTAAACTAAAAAGCAGGTTTTAAACTACTTTAATTAAACTACTACAATAAGGTATTTGGAAATGCTCATACCTTTCTAAACCTGATTTATACAATTTAGCTGAGATATACTAATTTTCCACTGTGCCTGAAATCATGAGGAAAGTTGTTATTCAGCAGTACATGCCAAAGGCTCTCTGCTTAATATTAAAAGCAGGGAAAGGATATGATATGGAGATTGCAAGTCATTATTACTCTGTTATTTAAAACATCACTTAATAGGAGTTTTTGCATGATTCACTGAAATCACATAAGAAAGAGACTTTCACCTATAAGATCTGATGAATATGCAATATTTTTTTAATAGTCATATTTGTTTTGAACAAAATATAAATAAGATCTATAGCAAGATAACTATTTTAACAACATTTAGAACAATGTTAATAAAAATATCTTTCTTAGACAGTCTTTTTCCATATTACACAGATTTTGTAGTTATGTCTATATTGGCACATAACTGGTAATCCAGAAACTCATAATAAGCAATTTAAAAATAGCTTAGTTTGATGATTATTTGCAATCTTTGTATTATTGCTTCTCTCCTTTCTACAGGGTTGTTTTTTAGGCCACATTATCCTTGGAAAATCCTAACTAATGTTTCATCTGTTTATCAGTAGAGGATAAAGCATGTTCTGTTCTCCTGAGTCTTGCTGGAGTGCTAAGGAAAAGCAGCCCAGAGCTCTGTATAAACAATGGAAAGCACAGTGAGTCCCCAAGGACTGGTAAGGTCATCATGGAAAATAAACTGGCATTTGTGTTGATGACTAGTTTAACTGTACCAACCAAAGTCTAACTGTGCCATCTAGGTTAACAACAGTTCTTGAGCACTGGAACAAAGCAAGCAGTACATATAAGAGTATTTTGGCCGAGCTATGTAAGTTCAACAGAATCTTTTATTTAATTTTCTTATTTCTTCTAATTCTTAGTCCCTGGGATACACAGGAAAGAGTCAGAGCAAGAATTTACGCCTTTGTAGCAAGCACTGTACAGCCTTCTGCAGAGGGATCAGCTGACGAATGTGCCTTCTCTCTGACCTGAATTCCCTTTGCTCTGCCAGTTCTGGGCCCCTTTTAATGAGACTGCCAACTATCCTGAATAATGGAGAGGTTTTCTGACGGAGCCAAGTTTGCAAGAGGAACTCAAAAGAAGTTTCTGAATTTGTGAGTTAAACTTGGTGCGATTCTGAAGATCAGAGTTTTATTCAATTAAACTGAAATCAGATGCTAAGACTGCACTCCCAGATATATTACCTTTTTTTTTTGCAATGTTTTGTCTTGGGACTCCTTAGACTGCACTTTCTGCCAATGACCTTTTTTTACTGTCAATTTATTTTGTAGCTTTCACCCTAGTCAAGCAGAGCTCCCAAACAGCTAGAGTCACCAAGAATAGATTAAGGAAACTTCAGAGATTATAGTAAGAAATATGACTTCATTACTCATCTTCACTTTTTTTTTCAATATATCCTTGTCACTCAAAGACTTTTTTCCCAAAATGTCTCACTAGTCTCCCTTACCTTCTTGTAAGCACTTGGCACCAATTTGACAAAACAAAACAAAACCAAACCAAACACAAAAAGTACCCCCAACCCCCCAAAACCAAATACCCCCCCAACAAAAAAACAAAACCAAAAATACCCCACAAAAACCCCACAACCCCCTCCCCCCCCAAAGCAGGCATTTTCAAGAAGATGTACTAAAATTGCAGTAAGAGAACTGATAGAAAACATTTTATCAATGTATCTATCTGAATGCAGTACTGAATTTACAGATTTATAAATTTTTATCTATCTTAAAATGCTTTTCTTGACTGCTTGTAGTGGGGTATTTGTCTGTGTCCAGATTTTTCTCTGCCTCTCTCAGAGATGGGCAGTTTGGAAATTCAGTTGTAACTTCCAGATTTTTCCCAAATAATTATCTATCTCATTTTTTGTGAGTCACAGTGTTGGGTTGTGCAGACCTTTGAACACAAGGTCATTGGTTTTACCCTCCCATTTCAGATTGTCCATAACGAGCAGGTTGAGTCTCTTGGGCCACAAGATTTCTAGCTGCCTAAAACTCACACTTGACTTTTCAGAGTGGCTGCAGCGTGCTCTGTTACACACCTCAGAAAACTCTCGAAGGTCACTTAATTACACTCTTATAGGAAATGAAAAGAAGTTGAGCACTTAAGTAAGTTGAGTACTTAAGTAAGCCATCCTACCACCCTTTTTACAAAAAGCTTCTGTAAACCCACAAGGAGCCTCAAATTTAGAGGAAGCACAGAGAGCCTCAAACTCCACATGAGGTTGGCTTCTGTACCTCTCCTAGTTTCTTCAGCTTCGGACAGGGGCTGAAGGAAGTTTTGTAAATTGCTTATGGAGCCATCAAACATTCTTAAGCCTTCCAAAAGACTCTGTAGGTGCTGATCTCCAAATTTCCTAAATTTAAAGTTCTCCATCTTTTAATTATTAAATTACAGCTCTCTACAGAGAGACATCTACTTTCAGTTTCCTCCTCCTTTTCCATGGAAATTACTTGAACAACTGCTAAAGGCATGCAAGTAAGGGAGGAAATGGCATAAAACAGTAGCTGTACAGAGCAAAAACTCTAAATTATTGTACACTGACACTGGGGACATTTAGTCTGCAGCAGTAAGGCTGGCCTCAATGTTTCTTCATCCAGTAGTGATTGCTTACAAAAGGAGAGGTACACTGGTATTAGAAGCAAAATGGTTTAAATAAATCATGCCTCTAAAAGCAGCCAACAGCAGTTTCCAAAAGTCTGAGTGTTTTAATTAACTGTGTGTTAGATAAATTTATCTTGACTGTCACTTCTAGAGTTTTTCTGTGAATTCCCTACAGCTGCAACTTGACTGAAGTAAAATGGTTCAGAATTTTCTTTTATGTTGGTGGTATTGAAGTTCCCACTCTGGAGAAGAGCTGTGGAGGTCTATTTCTAATCCTGAGGGTTCCAAGAAACTGGGGAGATTTCTGAGCTAGAAGAACAAATAAGACTACATAAGAAAATGTCTTAGGAAATTGGTCATAGGGAAGTGTAGATTCCTTGAAAGTCAGTATGCCCTGGAGAACAGAGACAAGCTGCTGCTGGGTACTGGGTCATGGAGTGAATTAGCAAATATAGTAGACTTACTATTGTGAATGATAGAGGTAAGGAAAAAACTGTTCATGTGCTAGTTTGACAAACTTTTGTACTAAATACTTCTCTTTAAAGGGTAAGAAAAATCAATAACTATTATGGTAACTAAGAGTACATGAACTTTGATTATTATTATTATTATTTTAAAATTTTGAAATACTGCATTTGTAGAAATTTGGCCATTACAATACAGTTGCAGCATGAGGAACCTGACAACTTTCAAAAGGTTAAAGTGAAGCACAAGTGATTCCTGTTGATCACCCCTAACATTAACATGTCTATAAAAAGAGCCAGAAGTATTTTGCAAATATTGACTCTGTTAAAATACTTGCACATACATTATGTTTTATGATATACCAATTTGCAAGCTGTTAAGAGGCTATGAAAAGTATAACTATACAATCTATACTTCCTGCAAAGACAGAGACAGCTGAGATGTTAATGAATATGACTTTCTGAGTGAAAAGTTGACTCTAGGATATGAAATTGATTTTGAGGAAATTTCTGTGTAAGAAAAATAAAAAAGATGATGGCTGGAAAATAGGCAGTTTGATGGTCTTAGTGGAAATGGAGTGTAGTAGCGTATGAAAGTGAATTTTATTGTTGTGCTTGAGGTTCATAATGTGTCCCCAGTTTTACAACTGAGAACTAAAACTTTGTTTTACTATTGCTGAATGGTTTCTTTTAATTTAAAAGACTTTCCAGTGGTTAAAATAAATTGAAGTTTACCTGACAAATATCAAATATATCATTTCTGTGAAAGTAAGGAATGAAAATAAAGTGTCATGAACAAATCCTTTGCTTCATTGCTGATCTGGTAGGAGTTGAATTCAGATTTCTACAAAGCTTCAAATATTAGTTTTGAGATAGAAATTAGTATGTTAGATAAATGTTCCCAGGAGGAATTACTTAAGTCTTGTCTAGATCATAATGTCAGGAAAAAACTCCAAAATACAGATTTTATGGTGTCCTACCAGAAAAAAGGTTTCAGCACAAAAGCTATTACCCAAACTAGCACTGCCAGCCACAGCAGGAGAAGAATCTTAACTACCACAGAGAAAGTAAATCCTTTTGGGCTGATGCTGTAGAACAGGGATACATAAGAGATTATATAATGGCAAACTTTCCTTTTAAGCAGAAACATATATTATTAAAAATCTTTTGCAAAGCATCTTTTTTGCTTAATGTTTCTTAGTTATCGTAGTGAAATAATGAAAAAGCCACAGGAATTTCAGAAAAGGAAATCCTAATTTGATTCCTGATAAGGCATAGATTTTATATCTTTATTTCACAGGTAACTGAAACAATCTGATGAATGTTTTAAAAGGAATTGAAAAGGTGTAATCTTTACCTTGAAAGCCATTTTTAAATCTGGGTCCCTTTGGTAGGAGTTCTGGAGTATACTCACGATAGCCTCCTAAATAAAACTGACTGAAGACATTGAGTCCAACCAGCCTCCCAGGGGAAGTGACAGTTTTATTCTTCTGATCATCCACCTTCCAATGAAACATATTTGTTACAACAAAGAAATTTGTCCTATTTAGGAACTCCTAATGAAGGTAGTCCTCCCAGCTTTACAGAGAAACACGGAAATAATTTTGAAACTGTCCATATACAATGTGAAATAATATAGAGAACACTTTCAACTAAAAAGGAATCCTTCTAAAGGAATTACTTTTTTACCTTCAGCCAGCCATTTTGGAGATTTCTGCCAAGATGGATGACATGAATATTGAGTGTTAGATCAAGTGGCTTGCTAATGATTGTTGCTGTGCCAGAACCCAGATTGTAGTTATAGACCACTCTCCCATTACGGAGGCCTAACTCCAAGAAATCATCTCCATTGAGACCTGAAAAGACAAAAAAAGGATTTAGTTATTATCTAGGTTTTAGAGGATACCAGTGTATAAAATATTCTCTAAATCCACTGAAAAGATATCATTTAGCAAAATTTTAGCCAATAAGGTTTTTAGGTTTCCTATACATTTCTAATATTTTCTGTCTAACTTGTAATACTATTTCCAGTATTTTTGTGGGTTTAAAATAGAAACTGCAGAGATTTTAAATATTTTTAGTCTTTCTGAAGAAAGATCTCTTTCACACTGCAGTTAAGTTAGTGACATCCACAAAACCTGTTGACCCTGGTGGACTTAGCAGTAGTTGCTGTTCCTTCTCCTTGGAACATGCAGCAATTTTCAACTTTCTCCAAAATTAAAAAAAAAAATAAAATTGAAATTTCAAGTTGCATGTGAGAACAGACCCTGACCCAACTCTGTTTCAGTATGCTTTCAGCTTTCTTGTTAGGTACCTTAAGAGCTTTAAAACTTGCAGGCACCCACTGCTGTGAGGGAAGAGGAGTAACAGGGACATGGGCCTGAGGAACCTCAGTCAGCTGCCCTTGACTCAATAGCACCTGGAGACTTTACTGCACCTGCCCCTGATTAGTACAACTAGAATATTCATTACTGGTATTTCTCTGGTCAGAACAGGTATGTGCTTTATTTCTCTAAAGCTTTTCTAACTTTCAGGTTAAAACCCATTAATTTGCAAATTTGAAGTAAATAATTTAATTCCTTTATATTTAGACCTGCATGCTGTAAGTGTAGTTTGTGCTTTTCAATCACTGTACTATAAAATCTTATTTGAAGGATTTTAAGTCTGACATAAAGCCTATTAGTAAGAATTCAATTCTTGGACCTACTCCTGGTTATTCTAGTAAACATATTTTTACACTAGAATGTTTGAAGAATATTCAGTCTAATCTCTCATGTTGACAAGAGTGGAACCAGCATTATTTAGAGAAAACACAACCAAGTTGTTTCTTTTTAGTAATCCCAGCCTTTCTTTTGCACATACACTTTGTGTGGTAAAAGAACCAGGATATAAAAAATGGTGAAAGGGAAGAATGCTCTCACTCTTGCATTAGGATGTCCTGAATTGAAATTCAAAGATATCTATTTCTTTTTACAAGTCTCCTGTGAATTCAAGTAATTCAGTGCTCAGTTTTGTGCCTGTACACTGTGCTTTATTTGATATTTTCCTCTGTATTCATAAGACTCTCTCATTTTGTATTTGTTTCAGGGAAGGTCTATTCTTATTTGTTTGTCCAGTGTCATATGGTGGCCCTAATTTCAAATGTGTGTCTTGACGCCCCTGCCTCAAATGCATGGGAAATTTGCTTCATTTGCAAAAGATAAAGTAGGCTTTTCCCCAAGAACCAATGATACCTATATCATCCCCCCAATAGCTCTGCATACTGCTGTTTCACGGCCAAGACCGCCTTATTGCCCTTATTTCGTATTCTGTAAGTGAATATGCTGTATTGGCAATGTGGGGGGCAGAGAGTGCTTTTTCTAAGCAGAAGTTTGGTTTTTCCTATACAGTTACTATTTTGATGCAACAGGAATATATAGAAAAAGAACATCTTATTCCAAAGAATATGAATACACTGCCTCTGTACAAAGGGTGTGGTTACACTCAGTTGTATAGAACACAAACACTACCCATTTTCTATTACAATGACTTGTTCATGACTGAATGAAAATCCATTGCTTTCAGTTACACTGGCACATTACCAGTGAAGGGCTTACAAGCTGAAAACAACAATTATTTTTAAAAAATCATTACAAAGGTTTCTATTTTCAGCAGTGTCTACAACATACTTACATGATTTGACCTGCAAAACTAGGGAAAGCACAAAAAAGACAAAGTTATTTAAAATTCTCTCTGAATTTTTAAAATGCTTTCTTGGAGATGAAGTATGTTAAAGAAATGCGACAGCATCAACGTTTTACGAAACTGATATGGTGGTGAAGATAATCCCAGAATCATAGCATGTTAAGGGGTCAGAAGGAACCTGAACAGTCATATAGTCCCAATCCCCCTTGCCATGGCTAGTGACGCCTCCCACTAGATCACGTTGCTCAAGGCCTTATCTGGCCCGGTCTTGAACGCTGTCAGGGCTGGGGCAGAATAATATAATGTTAATAGTCTGCATAAATTTGACAGCTTTTAACTTTAACTGTGTATTGGGACAGAATTTCATAGTCACTCATAAGAGATTAATCATGACATTGATGCTTGTGTTTTGGGCAAAGACAACAGTGGAGGGGAATCAGGTAGGATGCTGCAAGAGAATGCTAACTACAAGAAATGGAATAAAGTGGAGAAAGGGGAAATGTAAATAAAATATTGAAAATACCTCCCTACAGTAAGATCACAGGTTATGAAGATCCTCACGCTCCTCTTGGTGAGAGCATTATTGCTTGATACTCAGTAAGTTGTTAGAACAACAGCATCTTCCCTTGGTGAAACAAATGAAGTTCACTTGGTAAGAAACTGCTTTCTGGCAATTAAAAAGTGGGGTGCTCAGTCTCCCCAGCCATTTAAAGTAAGGAGAAAACAGCAATTTACCAACAGCATTTTACCAGGTGCCTCATTGTTTTGTCTTTGATGGGTTTTGCCCTTGGCAGGTGTGCTGCTGCCCACCCATCATTCCACATGGGGGTGCAGAAATGCATTACTACTGTCCTGCAATGTTCACACACACACAAATTATATGCAAAGTAATAAAAAGACAGGTTTCTGCCTGACAATTGCATAATAAGCCTAGAATGCTAGTATTCTCCTTAATAAAAATGACACCAGTAATATTTGGTTTTAAAACTCAGGTCAGCTAAATATGATTGCAAGACCTAACTCCACAATGACTTTGACAGTACAGGGTACACTCTGCAGGCAGAGCTTTTTAAGACAAATTGTACTGCAATCTATCTTTTATTTTTAATCAAATTTTTTTTTTGTTTCTTTTGACTATTGTAACTGAAAAAAAAATCAGGCTATTTTGCACCACTGGTGTTCTACATTTCATATTTTCATTTTCTCTATCCTGAGTAAAGGCAATGAATTAATTGGTATAATTTTTGTTTGGCTACATGTTCTACAATTGGAAATGTTTCAAACAGGTGTTTGAAATTCAATTCTCAAAGTTGCAGAAATATGTCTGAATGTGATGGTTCATTCTTGTTGAAAAGGATGTTCTAAAGATTCTTTTGGGTTTGTATTACCACAGAGCTGTGTACTATTCTTATAAAAATTTAATGATGGGTACTCTGACTTCTGAATCCTGTTTTGTGAATGACTAGATGGAAATGCTTTAGGAAACTTCAACTCTAAGCTCCATTTCTACCCAGGTACTCACGAAAAAAAAAAGACAGTATTTCCTCCATCCACACGAATAAATAGTAAGTGAAAGCAAAAGCTTCCTGGAGTGAGTGGTGACTGTGACAGGAGTAAAATGTGGCATGGGGACATCAGACATATAGTTAAAATAGTGTGAATGTAGTTCAGTTAGCAGGATCACACAGGTCTGACTATGTTTTGCAGAAGTTTGGAAGACAATTTAGCCAAATTTGATTCACACATAGACAGAGTTAAGTTTTGAGTTTAAATACACTCACAGTGGTTTAACACCTATTTGTGTTAGGATAATTTGGGTAATCAACCTGATAAATTAAGTAAATACTCTGTACCAGTGTCTTATGGCACACTGAAGTACAGCTGATCAGCATTAGCTGAATTTGACAGGATCTTTGCAAATGAAAAGTAGCAGACAATTATATCACAGATAGATAAACTGCTTAGAACTGCTGAGCCATTCTGAGCTAATAAGTTTTAGCTTGCATTGCAATAAACTAACAGTCTGAGTCTTGGAAGTCTGTTACGGGGAGAAAGGGAAAGAAGACCCAGAGAGTACAGGAACTTAAGAAAAGAAGTTTAATGGAAAGCATGACCTAAGAAAATATCAAATGTATTAACATGGCAAATGGGCAATATCCTGTATGCTATTGATGTGATTGTTTTGTTAGATATATATGTAACTGCATAATGCCTCCCCTAAATTGATTTTAAAAAATGCATTTTGAGACCTCAGTATTGTAAAACTGCTAATAATAATTTCTCCCCTCTTTCATCCTCCTGAAGCATTAGTTTTCTGATAATGTTTAGCATACGTGTAGGGCTCCTATAACTCATGGGCCATATCTGCCAAACTATTGTGATGTTTTAGATATGGTAAAGCATATACTATGGTAGTAGAGACTTGTATTTACATACCTAAATCACTCTCCTACTGTGATGGGTTTAGACCTAAACACACAGCACCAAACCTCCCTCCTAGACTTCAACAATCCTGTAGGACAACTCCAAACCTAAAAGTTAGGACATACTCCAATTGCAGAAACATTTAAGGTAACAATAAATTACTTGGTTCTTATGATCTATGAAGTAGAAAAGAGTTTCTACCCTGACTACTTTATGTCTGCATTAAGTTTTCATTACATTTTTCTCAACTTTCATCAATATTATGACTTCTGTGTGGAGTAATGCTAAGATGGATAGAACACAAGTAATATTTCCTTTTTAGCCCATTGCAATGTTGATGTGATGCACCGTGCCACAGAGGGGTGCTGTGAAGATATATCTTAAATATTGAAAAATCTTAGTGCAAATGCTGTAAGTAGATTTGTATAACTTACTTTTCAGATGTGTTAATCAGACTAAGTTGAATCCTTTGCTTTACAGACTGTAGCACAACTTCCTCATAGCTAGGGTTAACTTGCATTGAGTCATCTCAGGGGTTAGGGTATCTTATTTTATATATAAATAACACAGAGTCTATCACCAGCTGCCACAGGGTTGGATTTCAGTGTTGAGTCCTGCAAATTGAACCACTGTGACAACCGCAGCTGACAATTCATGGCTGCCCCTGGGGCAGGTCATTTGAGACACATGGCAGGGTGGCTGTGGCACATTGGAGGGACAGACTGAGTTTTCCAATCAAGGAAGTATCAGTGGAAAAAGATTTGAGGCAGCATCTCAAAATGCCACACCAAATATATGTAATCAATAATGAAATTTATGTGTGCAACTGCAAAGAGAGAACCTTTGTATTTTATTTCTTCTATTCAGTCAGATTAGCTATTGACTTTAATTACTGGAAAAAGTTGTATTTCTCCACAATGAAAAGACACATTTTTACAACGTGATTGATTACTGTATCTTTAAAAAACAATAAAGTATTGGAGAGATTGTTTTCCCCCTAATGAAATTATATCCTAAAAAGACTCAACAAAAACCTGTACATATTTTTATCTGACTTGTCTATTGAGTATTTGAAAGCCTGTAAGGATAGGCAATACAAATAAATCTTACCTTGGCCCTTCTGTCCAGTGAAAAAAATCAGGTTGTCTTGTAAAGCTGAGTGGTGGTTTGCCAACTGAAATTTTAAGCGAAATTCATAGTAGAGGGCAATATCTGGGATTGTAGAATAAGCCAGGAATGAAGTATAGCCAAAGACATCTGTGCCACTGAAACTTGGCTGAGTAATATTAATAGCTGGATTAAAAAAAAAAAAATTCTGTGTTAGGGCAAATTCTTTGACATATTCATTTGCAAGTTTATTTCATAGCCTGGTTTAGAAATTAAGAACTTATAAATAAAACTAATTATTCATTAAGTTGCAATATTTTACACACATACAGATATAGTTTGGTTTTCCTCTGAGGGTAAATATCTTTATTTTTCATCTTTTGTAAATAGGCTTATTTTACAAATGAATTGGCAGCTACTGCCATCTCCTGGATTCTAGGTAACATTGTTGGAAATAGACTTGCACTTGTAATATTGACTCAAAACTGGGAGAGACAAAAGAAAACACACGAAGAAATATTTCCTGTTAAAAGAAATGCCATCTCTTGCAGGCATCTGAGTGAAAGTGAGTACAAGGATGTGCTGAAGGGGTTATAAAATAATAATTCTTCACACATCATAAAAGGATGACTTTGCTGCACAGAGAACAGGACCTACATGAATGACAAAATCAAGTCTACACATGTCTGTACTGGTGAACAGACAACAGAGCACTAGCACTAAGCACACACACTGCCCCAAGGAGTTCTTGCTGCAACCCAGTAGCCAGGATGCCATAACCAATTCCTGCAGAATTGGTCAGAGAAGAGGTCATGTAATTCTCACACTGACAATATGGTTTAGCAAAAACAGGAGTGAGAGGAAGAATAGTTGAGTAAAGCTGAATCCTGAAAGACTGGGTATTGGACCAGATTTAAAAGATTCGAGCAGTTTTGTCTAACCAACCTGAGCACCAAATGTGACTGGATACAGCTTTACTAATGAAGGCAGTAAGAGAGACTGGGGGAGGAAGGCATACAAAGCTGTACTGTGTACAAACCAGATTAGGAAGTGCTAATAAACTATTATAATACTCCCCAAGTAAATGTGTTAGCTTAAGTATCTTTAAGCATCTGGCCCTCAATACTCACAGTGTGGGAGAAAAAGTAACATGTAATTGTGAAAGGTTACCACCATCTCTAGTCTGTGGAATCTGTTTCTAAATTTGCAACCTGGTATAGGACTCCAGGCCCTGAGCTATGATCTCAGTGAAAGGGTTCTACTTTAAAAGTCTACGAGTCTCCAACAATATCCTCCCTCTGGACATATCAGAAGAGCCTTGGTTCATTTAACACTTTAACAGAGAGTGCACAGGAGAAAAGCTACACGTTTTCTAAGGGGGTACTTTTACTGGTAAATTTTTGAATATAAGAGTGCTTGGCAAAAGTTTAAAGGGTAACCAAAATAAAGCATTTCACAAAATGTTGAATTAGCATCCATACAATTTAGCAAAATCTAACCCAGTGGATTTGGTCTCAAGCTAACCAAAATATTAAGAAAGGAAATTTGGAGAAGAAGTAAAGAAAGAGAGAGTGAAAAAGAAAAATATAGCTACTACCCCTAGATCCAGCATAGGACCAGCTACAGAAGTTTAGAAGATAGAGGGTTCAAATATGTGGAGAACACATCTTTGGTTTTATCTGCTCTAGGCCCCTGTGGCCACCCCTCCCAGGCAGGTCTTCCAGCCCACTGGCCACTCTGGGATGTGGTGTGGGCAGTGCTCCTGGGCTGTCTCTGACTGATGGCTGCTTGCAGGGGCTGAGGTGTGGGGCAGGGCATTACCTCACCTTTGTGAAATTTGACCTGTCCCTTCCCCTCTACACAAACACAGCTGAGCTGGTCCAAGCCAATAATTAATGTAACTGTGGAGGTTTGGGTGGGCTCCCTGCCAAGCCCGACTGCCGGCCACACTGATTCCCCTCTCCCAAGAGAGAAGGGAAAAAAAAAAAGTACCCAAAAAGACAATTTTAGTAAAATTATATATATATATTCACATATATTACAATTATATACAATCAAACACTATGAATCTACAGAACAAATCCCAGGACAATCCCCAAAAGGGAAAAGGGGGAAAGGGAAATGGGACAAAAGCAGGTAAAACCAAACAAAACAAATACACACACTCGTAAACTCAGGGAAAAGCTCAGTAAGTAATTAATACAATCAATTCTCACCAAACTCCCCTTAAGAGAAGCAGGTCCTTCCCCTCCATACGGCTGGGACGGCAGCGTCTCCGAGAGGCCTCAGCTCACAGAGATAAGAGCTAGGCCGGCACAGAGAGCTGATGTCCTCCAAGCACACAAACGGGAGAGAGCAGAGAGCAAAAGGCAAAAGGCAAAAAGGAGGGAGGAAACCTTCTTCCTGTCTTTATATTCCCCTGATTACGTGAAGGAACGGTGTGGAATACTTCCTTAGTTATGACCTTGCTACCAAGGAAGGCCCAAACCAAAACCAAGAAAACTAAACCACCACAGTAACAATCCAGTGTCTGCGCATGGGAAACCTGCTATATTGGCACTGAAATGGCTGACAATGCCTTCATACCTGCATCAGAGAAAAGGTGCAGACACAGTCGTGACAAACCTTTTCTAGCACAGACTTGGAGGATGCAGCAACACAGAGTGTACTCTCCCATTTATCAAGCACTACTTCACCCTTGTGGCACGTTATGTCTTGCTCTGTGATCTTAAATGGGAGCCAGGAAATTTCCATATGAAAAAAATATTTTGTTCTAGTTAGAAGAAAACTGGCAATGAGTTTGTTTTCAGCCTACTTTGACCAGACATAACCTCAAGTCTCAGACCTTTGTGAGTGATGTGCTGCACTGGAGGACAAACACAACTCCCTCATATTTAATTTAGTGTTAGTTTCAGTCCACCTATATTCCCTCAGATTACTTGAACATGACTGAATGCGGCTGAACTTCTTCATTTTTTGCTTGTCAGGAAGATATGACACAGAGCCAGCTCCTTTAATGTGAATTTTCCTTTCTTTTTTTTTTTTTTCTTTTTGTTTCTTTCTTTCCTTTTATTTTATAAACCACAAAATATTTTAGAGACAAGAAGATTTTAAAATAAAGAAGGCCTCTGGGTTTACTGTCTTTTCCTGCTTTGCTTTATAAAAAGGCAAATTCTATCATGTACCTCCATAGAGCCAGGTAATTTGGTTCGCTGACAGAGATCACTGAAGCATCTATTCCTGACAAGTTATTCCCAACAGGATAAAATATTTTATTCGTAGCATGAAGCATGCAATTGTTTCAGCTGTTTCCTTGGAGCTTTCTAACTGGAGAGTTATTTCCTTGCCTTCCTACTTGCTACATTTGGCATTCCCTATAAAGATGGATTGAACATTGACAGAGAGCCTCCAATACAAGTGATGCCTAAAATCCTGGAAGACAGGCACTCAGAACAACATTAGTGGAGATAGATAGAGAAGTGCTTTTACTTAGAAACTTCTATGTGCACACCAGAAGTGTGCACACCTGTGGTTCAGTGATGTTACAGTTTTTATAACTTCCAGTAAAACCAACCCATAATACCCATTCCCCCAGGTGCCCACCCTCAGAAAGCTCAGAACTGCCTCTTGGAACCTCTCCAAGGGCTCTGGGCCTTCTCTTCTGTTTTGTCTTCAAGCTACCTTGCAGGTACTTCTTCAAAACACTGTGTCCTTGGCAAAACTCAGAAATGTGTGAGAAAGTGCCCAGTGATCTCTAAAGACCACCTAATATGTGAGCAATCCAGGGAAACTTACATGATTCTAATAATTCTAGAATCTCTACAAAATACACTAAAATCTTTAGGCATCACAAGAAAGCCATGGACCTGTTCGAATAAGTCCAGAGAAGGGCCACTAAGTTGATCACGAGGCTGGAACACCTCTGCTATGAAGACAGGCAGAGAGAATTGGGGCTATTCATTTTAGAGGGCAAAAGGCTCCAGGGAGACCATAGAGCACCCCCCAGTACCTGAAGGGGACCTACAGTAAGGCTGGAGAGGGGCTTTTCACAAGGGTCTGTAGGGATAGGACAAGAGGGTATGAGCTTAAGGTTTAGATTAAATAATAGGAGGAAATTCTTTGTTGTTAGGGTGGTGAGACACTGGAACATGTTGCTTCGAGAGATTGTGGACTCTCCATCCTTGGAGGTGTTCAAGGCTGGATGGGGCTCCGAGTAACCTGATACAGTGGAAGATGGTCCTGCCCATGGCAGGGGGTTGGAACAAGATGATCTTTAAGGTCGCTTCCAACCCAAACCATTCTGTGATTTTACGAGCTGTGACATAGTTGTCTACGTAACAGCTGGCCATCTATTGTTGCACTTCATGTCAGTAGAAAAATAAAACACATTTAGGATGCAGCCAATAGTTTTTGGGATCAACAAATTATTTGAACATAACAAAATAGGAAGTAATAGAAATCAGTGGTACAATTAGCAAGTAAAAACAATAGTAAAACCAGTATATTACTAATAGTAAATTCAATAATTTACTAAACTCAATATCTGGGTGCACAAATATTTATGTAACAGTGGCTATCAGGAGACTGGCAGGAATCAGGGCATACTTCTCCAGAGGACTAACTCACACCCACCAACAGGTTTATGGAATTTCAGATTCCCTGGTTGCACTGTCCTTATTTAGTGTTGACTACCTGCACTTCTCAATCAGCTTTCATATCCCAACCCTGCTTCCCTCTGTGCTGGTCCTTCCCTGTGCATGCATGGTGCTTAGATCCTACCTGAAATGGTGTATGAGCACCTTGTGAAGCTATACCTTTATCAGGCATGTGGTTACTACAGAAAGAAATACTGTTTAAGGCAATAGGAGTCCCATAGGCATTTTTAATGAAAATCATTGCACATTATTTTTGTTTACTTCACAGTTTTCTCCACCATGTTGAAGAACTTTCTCACACCTAGTAGAAGTCAAATACAATATCTAATTAACTACCCTATTCTTAGCAGGTAGGCAGATGAAGGAAGTGTTTGCAAATAGTCTTCCCTATCCTGGTCTGGAGAATAAAACGCGTTTAGAAACGTTTATAAATACTGAGTCAAAAGTCAATTTCTGGCTAATTCAAACTATCTAGCTTGACAGGTATTCCATATTTTATCTGTCTCTGGACTGCCACTTATAGATTTATACCACATTTTAATTTATGTTTCTCATCTACACTAAGTATTATTTATCAAGAGATCTTTATTCAATCACATAAAAAAGTGGAAGATCATCAGTAAATGTGCATCCATGTAAAATATTGCCTTTGACCCTCCTTTCATGCAATGACCTTCATTAGTTAGATTTTAATACAGACTAGTTTGCCATACTCTTAATTATTTTTAACTTATAAATTGAAAAAAAAAAACCACCATAACAACCCTATATGAAAAATACAGTGATTGGTAACTGTGTGGTGCAAGACAGCTCCACCGTTTCCTTTTTTTCTATAATTTCATTATAAAGTTATGGAGCCAAGACTATGCAGCAAATTGTATAATCTTTTCCTTTAAACACAGTCCTCCTAAACATTATTTGTAAAATGTTTGGGGCTAGTTGAAATAACAGAAGGCACAGCTAACCTCATTAGTTTATTTTTCTTTTCCTACCTAGACACTATGCAAGCTGAATTCTAGTCCTACTCTTGCAGTGCACAGTTTGAAGTGATAAAGAGTAAAGATGTGTCCCAATGTCTCTGATTATAAGCCTTGCAAAGACAGACTCCAAATTAACGCTGTGCCTAAAACAAACACTGCTCTGACAGAGAACTGAAGCCTTTTATCAACTTTTTGTCCTTGCTCTAGTCCTGTGTCTCTCTGTCAGGTCTATGTCATTCATCATTGTGCTTTTCTGTGTTCCCAGTATTGAACAAGTAATAACACATGATATGATATGTTCCATTGCCTCACAAACAAATAATGACAAATCGTCCCGCTATATAAATGTATTAATATGGTTGACGACTTCCTTCCCTAACACATCTTGTTTGAGGTGAGCATAAAAAATGGGACTTCAAAAAAAATCAACTTCAGTTTGAAAAAATCTTAACAGAGAGAAGAGAATAGTGACGAAGAAGAGAGAGAATAATGGTTTCATTATCTTTGAATTTTGCTGTTATGAGTTAAAATTAATGTTCCTTCAGCATTCACTGCCAATGCATCCTGAACCACAGCTTTACAATACATTGCAAAAAACAAGAAAGATTAAAGGGACAGAAAGAGATGAAGGCTTCAGGCTACAGAATTGTAATCAGATAATACACTTCTTTTATATTAATACTGACTAACTGTGGACAGTTACGAGCTCAGTGTCTGGCTTCAGGATCAGCAGCCATACACTGATGAGTAGTATTCAGTTCTCCTAAAGACCTCCTCACGTATGTCATAGAATCACAGAATTACAGAATCATCAATGTTGGAAGAGACCTTCACAATCACCCAGTCCAACCAGCAACCCAGTACCATCATAATTGCCATATCCTTAAGGGCCACATCCAGATGCCTCTTGAACACGTCCAGAGATGATGACTCTACCATCTCCCTGGGCAGTCTATTCCAACGCCTGACCACATTTCAGTGATTTTTTTTACCTAATATCTAATCTGAACCACCCATGGTGGTTATTTCCTCTTGTCCTTTCACTTGAGACATGGCAGAAGAGACCGAGCCCCCCCTCACTACAACCTTCTTTCGGATAGTTGTAGAGAGCAATGATGCTTCCTGAGACTTCTCTTCTCCAGACTAAACAACCACAGTTTCCTTAGATGCGCCTCACAGGACATGTTTTCCAGATCCCTCACCAGCTTTGATGTCCTTCTTTGGACATGCTCCAGCACCTCCGTGTCTCTTTGAAGTGAGGGGCCCAAATCTGAACACAGTACTGGAGGTGTGGCTTCACCAGTGCTGAGTACAATGGGACAATCAGTGGTTTGTGGGCCAGGATGTCACTGTCCTTCTTAGACACCTGGGCACACTGCTGGATCATATCCAGCTGGCTGTAGAGCAGCAACCCCAAATTCCTTTCAGCTGAGTAGCTCTCAAGCCAATCTTCCACAAGTGTTGGACTGGGTTGTTATGAAGACAACTTATTTGTAAAGACAATATTGAAAAAGGAAATGGAAAAGACTACCAGGCATTGTATTTTATAGGCTTCCAAGCTGGGTTAACCCTGTCCAGATGCCAGGTGCCCACCAAAGCAGCTGCATCACTCCACTCCTCAGATGGACAGAGAAAATATATTGAAAAGCTCGTGATTTGGTATAAGGACAGGGAGAGATCACTCACCAGTTACTGTCAGACAAAACAGGCTTGACTTGGGGAAAAATGAGAGTAGGGTAATGAGAAATAAAAGAAGTTCTTAAAACATTTGCCCTCTCCTTTCCCTTTGTCCTGGGCTCAAAATCACTTCTGCATTCTCTACCTCCTCCCTCACCATCAGCACAGGGTGATGGGTAATGGGAGTTACGATGAGGTCTCTGCCACTCCTTCCTCCTCTGTGAAAGGACTCTTCACACTCTTCCTCTGCTCCAGTGTGGCATCTCTCTCATGGGAGACAATCCTCTGTAAACTTCTCCAATATGAGTCCTTCCCATGGGCTCCAGTGTGGGTTCCCCGGGGTTCACAGGTCCTGCCAGCAAACCTGCTCCAGCATGGGCTCCTCTCTTCACGGGTCCGCAGGTCCTGCCAGGGCCCTGCTACAGTGGTGTTTCCCATGGGGTAATGGCCTTCTTTGGACATCCACCTGCTCCAGTGTGGGGTCCTCCATGGGCTGCAGGTGGATGTCTGCTCCACAATGGACCTCCATGGGCTGCAGAGGGACAGTCTGTCTCACCATGGTCTGAACGACAGGCTGCAGGGGAACCTTGCCAAGTAAACCTACTTTTCTCACTGAAAACTCTGGGAAGTCCAAGGAGGAAAAGCTAAGGGGTGCTGGAACTGCAGGGTTGGTGCAGTGCCAGCTGAGTTCAAGGTAGTAGTAAAAGACTCTTGATGTCTGGAAGACTGTTGTATGAGGAGTTAGTGATCCACATAATGGGTAATTCAGGTGTATGCCTTCCCCTCCCTACCCCTAATAAATACTTATGAATTGCTTTTATTTGTCCTGGGGCATCAGTAAACATGGAGTCCTCAGAGCTAGATTTGGAGCTGAAATTTGAAATAATAAAAGTGATTTCACTGCACAAGGATGAAAATATGAATCTGAAAAACTGGTAATACAGCAGTGACATTTATAGTGTGAGAGTGTGCCTATGTGTGTTCTTTATAATTTTTATGACATTCCTCACATTGGAGAGGTGTGGGAAATTAAGGCCCAGTGAAAAGCGAATGACCCAGAAAATAAATTCTTTTCAACAGGATGACGAGCAACCCTGATCAGCATTCCCCAAGGTCTTTTATCACTGACCAGAAACCTTGCAATGCAGATTTTTTTAGCTGAGGAAATTCCCTTTGGACCTCTCCTGTCACCAAATTGCATGATTTAGTCTGCAGACCCAAACAGCTCTGAAGGTGACATTGTGTGCCGAACATAGCTGCACAGAAACAATTTGCTTGCAGGATGATTTTCACTCTATAGAGCTTGAAGCAAGTGGCTATTCCCACTTCAACACTTAGAAATGAATTTTATACATGAGGGAATACATCCTACAGAAAACTTGCTGGAATGCTTTGGACTGTGAAGCATTACCATAAATGTTGCTCACAAATGTCTCAAGGAGCATCTTTACAGATTGCTGTGAAGGAGTGCTGTGAATGGCCCTTTTCAGGGTGTTTGCTAAATGCAGTGCCATAGTCAGGACTCTGTTTCACCTTGCCACATATGTAAAACTAAAACATTGAAGTTTGGTCTAAAACACTGCGACTGACACAATTACTCATCATAGTAATGCACATTCCTTTGAAATCTTTTTTGTTTTAAATTTGCATTTGTGCTTACAAAGTGCGTTCTCTTGGTTCCTAGCTTAACAAAATGCCTCATGTTGTGATGAACAGCTTCCCAGAAGGGCTGAGTGTCTTGTGTAACATATAACTAACAGAAATACAACAAAGAGTTTAGAAGTCCAGGTGTTCATTTCCAGTCATGGTGAATGAACTATTTTTGCTTCACTTGCATTTAGAAGGCCATCAAAACTGTGCATTACAATGATACTGTGCTATTTCCTATTTAAAATTTCTGTGCCTTATGTATCAAAATTCCTTGCACTCAGACATTTAAAACATCCTGGCCTTATATTTTACAGACTGTATCAATTTCCTGCACCAGCCAGGGACTGCCTCCAATCTTTGCTAAGATGGAAGTGTTAAAAAAAAAAAAAGAAAAAAAAAAGTCTGATTATAGAGATGGTAGCAATTTGACAACTCTAACCTGTGATACTAAAGAGTGGAGGAGATTTACAGACTGCAAGAAACACCATGCAAGCAACTTTTTACTATTTTAAATGTGAAAGGAAATTTATCAGACTAGGGGTTTGAATGCTGGTTGCTTTCACACAAATCTACTGAAAAGACAGAGCTCAATAACTAGACTTAATTTAAATGATATAGATCCCTTTATGTTGGGGAGGAACAAGGGTTGAAAAATAGAGGGCTACAGAGACAAAAAAGGCCAGTCACATGTGAATGGTTGGCTGGTCAGTACGCTTGTCTGGCCACATCCTCTGCCTGATCAACACAGCCTGTCCTCTCTTCTATTTTATATTATCATACTTCATTCCCTTGGCTCATTACGCCTAATCTGTGTAGCTTCTTGAGAGATATTTCAATGTATAATGGTTAACTTGCAGTCAAAATATTGTGGTCATGCAGTGGTAAAAGCAAGGAAAAAGTGTAGTGAGAGATAATGAATTTTATTACATATATTTGGGAAAATGGATGTGCTTTTAGGAAGCTTTTATTGATGTCTGAAACAAGCATAACATAAGTAAGATAAACTCAAAACCATTGTTACCAGTCTGCTTAGACTGCAGTGTACTCCATCTGCTTCAAAAACATAAGAAAATTCCTTGTTAATCCTGGACCTTGTCTATTTTCCCATATTTATGTAGGCTTGTCTAATAGAAGTTACTATCTCTCCTTAAATTTCTGCCTCATTTGTCAGATTTATGATAGCCCTATAACTCTCTTCACATTCTGAATTTTGTACATTTCTCATAAATGATGTATTTTTAACTTGTCATGTCAAGCAATTCAGAGGTTTTTTTCTTTGTTTTCTCCTTTTTGTTTTGTTTTCATTTAATGGTAACAATAGTTTTATTATCACTTCTTAAGTACTTGTAGAGATTGATGTTGTTCTTAGTGTGACTTCCAGCGCTTAATGGATGGCAATTGAAGGTCTGATGCTGGGAAGACCTGTAGCAGTGGGCTCTTTTGTGGCCCTGTCTGCATCTTTATTTATCCTTACTTTGTCTTTTTAAAATAATCTCTATTTATAGGAAAAACAAAGCTGTCATGAAATTACAATTCTATTTGGTATATTAGCCATATTTATTTTATTAAATAATCATTGTGACATCTTGGTCATTTCTTGTTGATGAAAATCAGCTACTATTTGGTAAACATTTAGGAGAAAACAGCTTTTCTTCAATGTTTCAGACACAGAGTAGCATGCATTAGGTTACTAATCTGAATAGTGGAGACAATATTAGTGTGTATCTTAAACAGAAGATGATTTGTTTAAAATGTGTGAGTCTGTGCTTTAATCTTAATGGACCATTTGTTTCTATTAAATTTATTATCTGAGACATTTATTTTGTTAGAGTAAACAATTAAATTTGCCTTTTGTTTCTAAAATAATTTAAATTGTTCTACCATTTTAATTAGGCGATCTATCATTATCTTCAAATACCTCCCCAAAAGTATGGCTTCGATGCTGCTAGAACTATCCCTAAGGCTGAATCCAGACTTCACTGCATTGTGGCTCTGTTTCTCCCTTCTTTGTTTTAGAATATGTGATAAGCAGATGTCTTGCAGCTCATTTTAAGAATTTTGTCTGTGCTCATTTTATTCCTATTCCTTTTAAACTCTTAAGACACAGTTCAATAAAATAATTTTTCATATTTCAATAATAATTTCTTATGACGTGGGCTTATTACCCTAGATTTATGTTCTGCCCTACAAAGCTGAGTGTTCTTTCCAGTTTTGCTTTCTTACAGTGTTGATCCAGTTTTCCCTTTGCACTCAATAAAATTAATCTTTTCTGTGCTTTCAAAGACTCTAGCTTTGTAGTCTAATCAACTACTGAATTTGTGTACTTTCTCTCAATTTAGCTTCTCAGTTTAGAGATAGCTAAATACAAAGAGTTGCAGAAGAGCCTCATTAAACAATGACAGGGAAAAAGCATTAGATGATACTCAGTGTTGACAGATGTAAATTGGGGTAGATTTCAAAAACAATCCTAGACATAATTATAGAATGGTGGGCTCTGAACTTGCCATCAGCACTCAAAGAAAGAGGTGTTAGGAGCACTTTCATGAATACATCAATGTACTCATAAAAGGAAATAGAATGGAAGAATTGTTTAAGAAAAGGGCAGAGAGTAAAAGAGAAAAATGTCAAACATCACTGTATAAAGCAGTGGCATTATCACACCTTGAATATTGCACCTTGAATGAGTTCTGAAGCCTCATTTTAAAGAGGATGCATCGGAACTGAAAAGGAACAGAGAAAGGCAGACTGGATGACTAGAGATATGGCATATGAAGTCCCAATGTATTGTGCTACTGAAAGAAAAGAAAGTATCATACCCATTTCATATATGTGCCTTTTGTATGTGGTATTTGATATCAGTTATTAGGGTTAGATGAAAACATGGATAAAACATAAACATTCCTCTACTGAAAATTTAGGGAATAAAAATTTTAAATAAGACTTAAATATGTATATGCTATGATAAAACCAATTATTTCTTAATATTTATTTTGTTGCATCAGTTTGAAAAGGCACTTCATATGCACTGCAAAATCAACTCAGGACCAGTGATTATTTTCTACATGTAGATTTTTTGGTCATTACTTGTTGCTACTGCTAAGAGACAAGAATACTTTGGATGCTCATACACAGGAATTTCTGACCTAGAATAATCATGACCAACGCTCAAGGAATAAAAGCCCTTCATTTGATAATATTAATCAAAATTACCTATTTACTTTGCATTATTAATTTCCCTTCATTCTGCCTCCTGTTTCCTGGCAAAGCACTTGGTAAATTTTGTTTTGTTCCTCTTTTTCACCTGAAAAATTAATAAAATTTTGGTATGTGGTGATATTCTTACAATCCAGAAAGTATCTGGAAAGTATCCTGTATACACTGCTTTTATATGCTAAATGTAGAAAGTAATGCTTCCCTACGTAGAGGAAAAATCAGACTACAGGGCAAATCAATTTCTCCAAAGGAGCTCTGAGTCAAATCTCTCTCTCAAGTTTTCCCCAGGTAATTTACTAAAATATCAGGCACTACCTGGTATTTCCTAGCTTGTAAACTCTCAGCTTCTTTGATCCTTCTGTGTCCCTTTCTCTGGCAGGCACTTTTATGAACCCTTGGGGAAGCTGAGTGGCAGCTAAGCCGTTCTTTGTGACTCGGTTTTGAGCTGCGTTTGTAGGTAGGGTAGTGGTCACTTTCAGTGATTTGACTTCAGAATATTTGACTTTTTTCTTACCACAGCTTCTATGAATGATAGAAACTACAACCAATGCATGAATAAAAGGGTTTTTACCATCACTGCAGAGGATACCAGATCTTCCATATGGACACAAGCAAACAGCATCTCTCTTGGACTTTGGAAAACACGTAGCGCCATTTCCACATGGATTTTCCTCACAAGTTGCGAACTGGCAGAGTTTTCCAGTGTAGAGTCTAGGGCATTCACAATACCAGTTTTCTGCATCACTGACAAATTTAAATTAAAAACAAACAAACAAAAATATGTATAAGTACCAAAATGCACTTAAAACACACAGAATAGATTTTACACTCACAGAAAATCAGTGGCATTTGACTTATAGTTGCAATAGATCTCTTTGTTTTTCCTAGTGTACTTGGCATTGGACACGCCCGAATGCTTTACTGGTGACTTGAACTGACTGGTTTCATATTTTATATTTTAGTTTTTCTTTCCTTTTGTGGTGAGATATGTGGCTTTTCTAATGTCTCATTAGTTTGTGCTGCTGCTGTCATAACACAGTCAAAATAACTGCTACAGAAAAACAGGTCCTCTCTTATGTCTGAAAAAAAGAAAAGTGAAAACAAAAAAATGAAGGTTACTAGTTTACTTTGCAAATGGAAACATCATTTGTATATTCATGATTTACATATAGTCTGTGACAACACAGTAGGATGTAAAAAACTCCTGAAATATGCTTACAGTAGTGACACTACTGAAAATGAAAGAGAATAAACAGGTAATATCTCTGCTATTGTATAACTTATGTTTTCAGTCATAGAAAGAATATTAGAATAGGCAAGGGAAAAATAAACTGCAATCAGTCTTGAGCGATGACAAAACCAAAGGTTTAGAACTATGCATATTCTAGCACAGATAGGAAAAGTAGGAGCGTAAGACATTCCCATCTATCACTTATTACAAATATAATTTATATTTCATTAAATGTCTTGTTTGATCTTCCCCCTTTTTTATGGCCAAAATCTAGATAGGTCAGTTCATGTGATTGCTATGCATCCTTAGTATTGAACAGAAACACGTCTGCCTTATGCTTGACAAGGTCACATGTGCCCATGGGTAAGACATAATGTGTGTTGTATCAAATCACAGCCATTGTGGTTTTCCAACAATAGTGCAATCATTAGGATGAGCACTGATAAAAGATCAAATACATGTGATTCTAAAACTCTGTTATCTGCTTATAATATTCATGCAATCGGGTTAAAGAAAATAATCTGGGTCTAAAAGACCTCCTGTATTTTTTAAAGGAGAGAAATAAGTAAGTCTTGTGACAGTCTTTGTTCATAGCATTTGATTAGTGAGTTCCTAAACTGACCACCCGCAGATCTGGGGAGTGAGGATCTCAGCTGGAGTGTCTACCAGAATGAATCTCATGAATAATGCCTCCAGATACCTTTGCTAAAGAAAATTGCTATCAGCTGCAATAATAAATTCCTGTGTGTAGCCTGTTCTATTTATAGCTCAGCTGCAGACACCAGGAGAGGAATGTAAATGAGATACCGGATTGTGTAGCATTGAGAATCCTGCTTTCAGTGGTTTTAATATCAACATTACGCAGTTCAGCTAATAATAAAAAAATAGCAATAATAAACTGAATTCTTCCTGGAAATCTACTCTTGATGGTGATGATCTTTAAAACTAGTTATCAAATGTGTTTCAGTTTGTTTATAGATGAAAAGGCATATCATCACTGCTGACTGACATAACATACAGACTTTAGTCTTCACCTTTAAAGAAACAATTTTCATGCATTCTTCTATTGAGCAGTATATGCTAAAATCAGCCATTTCTTCTTATAGTCTTACTTTTTCTATTGTGGAGAAGATTAAAAATAGCAGGTTTCATAATAAATCATGAGGGGCTTATTGTTAACAAAATGCGCAATGTTATAACATTTCACTATTGATGCTGTAACATCCTAATAATAAAGTAGAGTGATTCCTGATGAGGCAAAGAAAACAGTTTTTAAAAAGTTCTTCAAAAGAATACAAAGCCTGAAACAATAACTGCTAACCACACAGAAAAAAATATCACAGCCAATTCACAAGAATTAATATACTGAAATACAAAGTCCCAAACTAGTTATTATTCTCTCTCAAAGCTGTCGTGGTACTTGGTTAAGGAAAGGACAAGGTGACCAATACTATACTGAATTAATCTCAGCTGCAAGAAACCTATAATGATTGAATGACCAGGAAATTCTCCAAGTGGATTTCACAATTTCATGATAACCTGCTATCCCTTATAAGTGCAAGAAACAAAAGGAAGGGGGCAGCAAATCAGAACAGTAATATCTTTTGCCTATGTTGTACACCTGTGAATAACTCCAAGAAAAAGTCATTGGATAGTTACATACATGAGCTGTAGAAAGTGAATAATGGATGAAACAAACAAGGAAGCTATGAGAATGTTGAAGGTGCAAAATAAGAAACAAATTTGGAGTGTTTTGCTGAAATGTATTATACAACTATATTAGTACTTGAGTTTAGATCCAGAGCATGGTTTTGACGAAAACCTCCTGGCTGTCCCCAGTTGAAATGTCTTGTTCACTTGTGTCCCAAGAGTACACAAACTCCATTTCTTTCAGATGAATCTGCACCAGAACAGTCTCACACCTTGAATGCTTCAGCTGCTTACACTGGGCATTCAGTGCCAAGCAAGGTCCAGTGTCAGTCAAATCTCCCTGAAACATGAATGATGATGATGTTCGGTCCTCAGCACTAATTGACTTACCCTGTAAATCTATGCCTATTGAACCATACTGCCTACTAATATGGATGCAGATTTATAAGCCATCAAAAGAAAATCATGCAGCCATCATATATATTACATATCAAAAAAGGCTCCAGAATTTAAACGGGAGGACTGACAAACTCCAGGAGTAAATAGAGAAACCCGCTCCCCCCCCCCCCCATCCTAACTATCCAGAATCACATGAAGGAAGAACGACAGAAACTGTGAGACAGAAATAGTGTAGAAAAGGAGCTGAAGAGACAAGAATAGCACTTCCAGAGCATCACCACCTCACATCTCCAGGCTTATGATAGAGGAAAAAAAAAAGTGTAGGGAAAATTAATTGTTCTCTGACATTCTTATAATCTTCTGAATTGGTAAGGGACACACTTTCTATTACCATCTCTCTTGTTAAAATAGCCCTTTGTTCTTTGGTTTAGACATCAGACTGGAAAGAAAAACAACATGAAATATTTGCATGATATGACATGGTATTGGTAATTCAATAATGCAAATTCTCCTTGAATCAATACTTATTTGATAAAATCATATTTTGTAAAAGATTGACAGCTTTGGGATATCAGCAGAGGTTTTGATAACTCATTTATTTTAAATATTGTACAATATATAGGACAGTATAGTAACATTAATAATCCAGTCACAGCTGTATTTAACCACAGTTTTTAACTTTTAAAACAATTCTGGTTTTAAAAGAAAAGATTATAATCCCTCCGTACAATGTGTCACACACATAATTTGTACTCTAGTGACACAGTCTAGTGGTTGTCCAAAGCAGAGTAGAATTTTCTATATGTCTGTGCATTTTCCCATTTCTGAACTGGGAATACACCGAAAGCACTGCACATGCCATTTGTATAGTTGTATGCAAGAGGGCTTCCCTGAAAGGAAGTGCACTCAAAACCCTTTAATTATGATCTTTACAGTCCCTTCCAACCCAAAGCATTCTATGATTCCATGATAGCATGAAGCTGGGAATGTCAAAAAGCCATGTGTCACAGTGGGTTCAATATTTAATGACAAAGGTTCTTTTAGTGCTCTCACTATATTATCTATAACAAAGCTATGGAAGTTGGAGGGAACAGCTCCTTCAGTCAATAAATAGTAGATGTCATCCAGTTTATTTTAGACTTGTTATTCTCATTTTTTCCTAGTGCTATTTTGTTTCAAATTACTGGAAAATGAAAGGAGCATCATACTTTATCAGTTTAAACTTTAATTTGAATTACTGTTCATGCAAAGATCCATTAAATTGCTTCCCAGAAAATACCAGCATAATGTAAAGGCAATTAGGATCTTCCTTTGAAAGCTTTGTGTAATAGACGAATCCACAGAAACTCATTGCAGCCAGAAGGATAACTTTATCTCATCAATAATCTTAAAAATATCAAAGGACAATCTACAAAGGAGGTGTTTCTTCCTTGTGCACAGCAGGTGGTTTTTAGTGTACAATATAACTGCCAATCTTTCTTTGTATAATACAGCTCCCAAAAATCAATTCCACTTTCATGCTGCTTTAGTGCTTTCACTCAGGTTGCCTCAATTATGGTATCTTCTCTAGATCTGAATGCTTTTGTTACCTTTACTGTTTTGAATCCTTTTTTTTCCGCTATCTGGAATGATTATTCTGCAACTTCAGTGATTCACTTTAATACTTTTTTCCTTTCACTGAAAGCATTTTAGGTTTGTGTGACCAGGTTTTGATGTGTGTGTGTGTGAGGTGAGGGTGGGCTACAGGGGAGGCTTCTCTGAGAAGCTGCCAGAAGCTTCCCCCATGTTTGACAGAGCCAATGCCAGCCGGCTCCAACACAGACCTGCTGCTCCTCACAGCCAAGCCCATCAGCAATGAGGGTAGTGCCTCTGGAATAATGTAGGTAAGAAGTGGAATAAAAAAAGGCCTGGCAGCAGCCCTTGAAAGAGCAGAGTCCTGTCAGGACCTGTGACCCCATGGAGAGAGGAGCCTGCACTGAAGCAGGTTTGCTGATAAGACTTGTGATCCCGTGCCTTGGGATCTCCGCTGGATTCCCTGAAGAGCTGCAGCCCATGGGAAGGACTCACTCGGAGAAGGTTGGGGAGGACTGTTTCTTGTGGGAGGAACCCCACAGGAGCAGGGGCAGAGTGTGAGTACCTTCCCCCTGAGAAGGAAGGAGCAGCAGAGACAACTTATGATCAAATGACTGCAACACCCATTCCCTGGCCCCCTGTGCCTCTGTGGCGGAGGCGGTAGAGAATTCAGGAGTGAAGCTGCAGCCGGAAAAAAGGGAGGGGTGAATTTTGTTTTATTTCTCTTTACCCTACTCTGACTGGATTGGTAATAAAATATTTTTTTCCCCAAGTTGGGTCTGTTTTGCCTGACAGTAACTTGTGAGTGATCTATCCCTGCCCTTGTCCCCACACACAAGCCTTTCATTGTATTTTCTCTTCTCTGACCAGCTGAGGAGGGGAGTGATAGTCCAGCTTTGGTGGGCACCTGACATCCAGCCAGGGTCAAGCCACCACAATTTTCTAAACTGCTTCTCTTTATATAAGCAACCACTGACAGGCTCTTTTTAAACCAAGGCCAAATTACTGTGAACTAAATTGGTTTAGAAAACTCATAAGGAAAATATTTTAAGATTGGTTGTGTGCACTCCTTGGAGAAACCATTTGGCTTTGAATTTTCTTTGAGGTAAACTTAGAGTTATACTGGTTCTAGCATAGACTAAATAGGAGCTCACATTTAAAAGATACTGTCCTAGTTCAGCAGGAGGGACCAGTTATTACTCTGTGGGGGTGATCAAAGCTATGTATTCTACCCCCTCTATTCATTTCCCAAGAACAACGGACCATTTGCAACAACTGCCCAGGGGGTCATTAGCACCTTCACACCCAGCCTGAGGGGGCGTGACTGCTTATGGGCCATCAACAGTTCAACAATACCCCATGACTCACAGAGTTAATCACCCATTGTGTGAGTCCCTGCCCTGGGGG